>LR991002.1:18693821-19119681 GCA_905163435.1 Mamestra brassicae | reverse complement strand
AAACACACCACACTTACGCCATCTGGTGATTTAATCTGTGAAAATAGTAACTTACACATTAATAACCACACAATCTTATTTGAGTATAACTGAATTCTCAAATAATGCCGCTTACCTTGTGTCATATTTAAATTGACCCATCTGAAAAGAAGTTTAGGTCACGTTACTTACGCTTTTCAAAAAAAAAAAAACACATATTTTTATAAAGTATACTCCCTTTAATAAATTTCCGTTCTTTTTTTAGAATCGAGTTCTCGTCTGTCGAACCTCGATGATTTCAAGCCGCAGTGCGCGCGAGCTGAAATTACGATTGGCCGCTGAAAACTCGAATACGAAATTTAATAACGCAAGAACATACCAAAAATCCAACTATTTGAGCCTTGTCAAAACCACACAAATTGCAAAATCCGTTAGGGGCTACTCCAATAAAACTCACTTGGTCGACACTTATCACTAACTTTTATTTCACTGTCTTGCTTGTAACACGGTTAACAACCGACTGACACCGTGCGCTGGCGCGCCACACAGCAGGAGCAAACCAACAAGAGTGGGGATCGGATGGAGCGCGCGCGCAAACTCGACGGAAGTGGTAAATAATTTATTTAAATTAGTAAATGTTAAAAACAACCGAAACAATACATAACAGCACAAATATAAATCTCTGAAACGTTTGATTCAATTTAACATCATAAAATACAGTATTCAATTGATGAAAATGTAAATTCACTATATTTCAAAACAAATGGATCGAAAACACACCACACTTACGCCATCTGGTGATTTAATCTGTGAAAATAGTAACTTACACATTAATAACCACACAATCTTATTTGAGTATAACTGAATTCTCAATAATGCCGCTTACCTTGTGTCATATTTAAATTGACCCATCTGAAAAGAAGTTTAGGTCACGTTACTTACGCTTTTCAAAAAAAAAAACACATATTTTTATAAAGTATACTCCCTTTAATAAATTTCCGTTCTTTTTTTAGAATCGAGTTCTCGTCTGTCGAACCTCGATGATTTCAAGCCGCAGTGCGCGCGAGCTGAAATTACGATTGGCCGCTGAAAACTCGAATACGAAATTTAATAACGCAAGAACATACCAAAAATCCAACTATTTGAGCCTTGTCAAAACCACACAAATTGCAAAATCCGTTAGGGGCTACTCCAATAAAACTCACTTGGTCGACACTTATCACTAACTTTTATTTCACTGTCTTGCTTGTAACACGGTTAACAACCGACTGACACCGTGCGCTGGCGCGCCACACAGCAGGAGCAAACCAACAAGAGTGGGGATCGGATGGAGCGCGCGCGCAAACTCGACGGAAGTGGTAAATAATTTATTTAAATTAGTAAATGTTAAAAACAACCGAAACAATACATAACAGCACAAATATAAATCTCTGAAACGTTTGATTCAATTTAACATCATAAAATACAGTATTCAATTGATGAAAATGTAAATTCACTATATTTCAAAACAAATGGATCGAAAACACACCACACTTACGCCATCTGGTGATTTAATCTGTGAAAATAGTAACTTACACATTAATAACCACACAATCTTATTTGAGTATAACTGAATTCTCAAATAATGCCGCTTACCTTGTGTCATATTTAAATTGACCCATCTGAAAAGAAGTTTAGGTCACGTTACTTACGCTTTTCAAAAAAAAAAATACATATTTTTATAAAGTATACTCCCTTTAATAAATTTCCGTTCTTTTTTTAGAATCGAGTTCTCGTCTGTCGAACCTCGATGATTTCAAGCCGCAGTGCGCGCGAGCTGAAATTACGATTGGCCGCTGAAAACTCGAATACGAAATTTAATAACGCAAGAACATACCAAAAATCCAACTATGTGAGCCTTGTCAAAACCACACAAATTGCAAAATCCGTTAGGGGCTACTCCAATAAAACTCACTTGGTCGACACTTATCACTAACTTTTATTTCACTGTCTTGCTTGTAACACGGTTAACAACCGACTGACACCGTGCGCTGGCGCGCCACACAGCAGGAGCAAACCAACAAGAGTGGGGATCGGATGGAGCGCGCGCGCAAACTCGACGGAAGTGGTAAATAATTTATTTAAATTAGTAAATGTTAAAAACAACCGAAACAATACATAACAGCACAAATATAAATCTCTGAAACGTTAGATTTAATTTAACATCATAAAATACAGTATTCAATTGATGAAAATGTAAATTCACTATATTTCAAAACAAATGGATCGAAAACACACCACACTTACGCCATCTGGTGATTTAATCTGTTAAAATAGTAACTAACACATTAATAACCACACAATCTTATTTGAGTATAACTGAATTCTCAAATAATGCCGCTTACCTTGTGTCATATTTAAATTGACCCATCTGAAAAGAAGTTTAGGTCACGTTACTTACGCTTTTCAAAAAAAAAAAACACATATTTTTATAAAGTATTCTTACTCCCTTTAATAAATTTCCGTTCTTTTTTTAGAATCGAGTTCTCGTCTGTCGAACCTTGATGATTTCAAGGCCCAGTGCGCGCGAGCTGAAATTACGATTGGCCGCTGAAAACTCGAATACGAAATTTAATAACGCAAGAACATACCAAAATCCAACTATGTGAGCCTTGTCAAAACCACACAAATTGCAAAATCCGTTAGGGGCTACTCCAATAAAACTCACTTGGTCGACACTTATCACTAACTTTTATTTCACTGTCTTGCTTGTAACACGGTTAACAACCGACTGACACCGTGCGCTGGCGCGCCACACAGCAGGAGCAAACCAACAAGAGTGGGGATCGGATGGAGCGCGCGCGCAAACTCGACGGAAGTGGTAAATAATTTATTTAAATTAGTAAATGTTAAAAACAACCGAAACAATACATAACAGCACAAATATAATCTCTGAAACGTTTGATTCAATTTAACATCATAAAATACAGTATTCAATTGATGAAAATGTAAATTCACTATATTTCAAAACAAATGGATCGAAAACACACCACACTTACGCCATCTGGTGATTTAATCTGTGAAAATAGTAACTTACACATTAATAACCACACAATCTTATTTGAGTATAACTGAATTCTCAAATAATGCCGCTTACCTTGTGTCATATTTAAATTGACCCATCTGAAAAGAAGTTTAGGTCACGTTACTTACGCTTTTCAAAAAAAAAAACACATATTTTTTATAAAGTATACTCCCTTTAATAAATTTCCGTTCTTTTTTTAGAATCGAGTTCTCGTCTGTCGAACCTCGATGATTTCAAGCCGCAGTGCGCGCGAGCTGAAATTACGATTGGCCGCTGAAAACTCGAATACGAAATTTAATAACGCAAGAACATACCAAAAAATCCAACTATTTGAGCCTTGTCAAAACCACACAAATTGCAAAATCCGTTAGGGGCTACTCCAATAAAAACTCACTTGGTCGACACTTATCACTAACTTTTATTTCACTGTCTTGCTTGTAACACGGTTAACAACCGACTGACACCCGTGCGCTGGCGCGCCACACAGCAGGAGCAAACCAACAAGAGTGGGGATCGGATGGAGCGCGCGCGCAAACTCGACGGAAGTGGTAAATAATTTATTTAAATTAGTAAATGTTAAAAACAACCGAAACAATACATAACAGCACAAATATAAATCTCTGAAACGTTTGATTCAATTTAACATCATAAAATACAGTATTCAATTTGATGAAAATGTAAATTCACTATATTTCAAAACAAATGGATCGAAAACACACCACACTTACGCCATCTGGTGATTTAATCTGTGAAAATAGTAACTTACACATTAATAACCACACAATCTTATTTGAGTATAACTGAATTCTCAAATAATGCCGCTTACCTTGTGTCATATTTAAATTGACCCATCTGAAAAGAAGTTTAGGTCACGTTACTTACGCTTTTCAAAAAAAAAAAACACATATTTTTATAAAGTATACTCCCTTTAATAAATTTCCGTTCTTTTTTTAGAATCGAGTTCTCGTCTGTCGAACCTCGATGATTTCAAGCCGCAGTGCGCGCGAGCTGAAATTACGATTGGCCGCTGAAAACTCGAATACGAAATTTAATAACGCAAGAACATACCAAAAATCCAACTATTTGAGCCTTGTCAAAACCACACAAATTGCAAAATCCGTTAGGGGCTACTCCAATAAAACTCACTTGGTCGACACTTATCACTAACTTTTATTTCACTGTCTTGCTTGTAACACGGTTAACAACCGACTGACACCGTGCGCTGGCGCGCCACACAGCAGGAGCAAACCAACAAGAGTGGGGATCGGATGGAGCGCGCGCGCAAACTCGACGGAAGTGGTAAATAATTTATTTAAATTAGTAAATGTTAAAAACAACCGAAACAATACATAACAGCACAAATATAAATCTCTGAAACGTTTGATTCAATTTAACATCATAAAATACAGTATTCAATTGATGAAAATGTAAATTCACTATATTTCAAAACAAATGGATCGAAAACACACCACACTTACGCCATCTGGTGATTTAATCTGTGAAAATAGTAACTTACACATTAATAACCACACAATCTTATTTGAGTATAACTGAATTCTCAAATAATGCCGCTTACCTTGTGTCATATTTAAATTGACCCATCTGAAAAGAAGTTTAGGTCACGTTACTTACGCTTTTCAAAAAAAAAAATACATATTTTATAAAGTATACTCCCTTTAATAAATTTCCGTTCTTTTTTTAGAATCGAGTTCTCGTCTGTCGAACCTCGATGATTTCAAGCCGCAGTGCGCGCGAGCTGAAATTACGATTGGCCGCTGAAAACTCGAATACGAAATTTAATAACGCAAGAACATACCAAAAATCCAACTATGTGAGCCTTGTCAAAACCACACAAATTGCAAAATCCGTTAGGGGCTACTCCAATAAAACTCACTTGGTCGACACTTATCACTAACTTTTATTTCACTGTCTTGCTTGTAACACGGTTAACAACCGACTGACACCGTGCGCTGGCGCGCCACACAGCAGGAGCAAACCAACAAGAGTGGGGATCGGATGGAGCGCGCGCGCAAACTCGACGGAAGTGGTAAATAATTTATTTAAATTAGTAAATGTTAAAAACAACCGAAACAATACATAACAGCACAAATATAAATCTCTGAAACGTTAGATTTAATTTAACATCATAAAATACAGTATTCAATTGATGAAAATGTAAATTCACTATATTTCAAAACAAATGGATCGAAAACACACCACACTTACGCCATCTGGTGATTTAATCTGTTAAAATAGTAACTAACACATTAATAACCACACAATCTTATTTGAGTATAACTGAATTCTCAAATAATGCCGCTTACCTTGTGTCATATTTAAATTGACCCATCTGAAAAGAAGTTTAGGTCACGTTACTTACGCTTTTCAAAAAAAAAAAACACATATTTTTATAAAGTATTCTTACTCCCTTTAATAAATTTCCGTTCTTTTTTTAGAATCGAGTTCTCGTCTGTCGAACCTTGATGATTTCAAGGCCCAGTGCGCGCGAGCTGAAATTACGATTGGCCGCTGAAAACTCGAATACGAAATTTAATAACGCAAGAACATACCAAAAATCCAACTATGTGAGCCTTGTCAAAACCACACAAATTGCAAAATCCGTTAGGGGCTACTCCAATAAAACTCACTTGGTCGACACTTATCACTAACTTTTATTTCACTGTCTTGCTTGTAACACGGTTAACAACCGACTGACACCGTGCGCTGGCGCGCCACACAGCAGGAGCAAACCAACAAGAGTGGGGATCGGATGGAGCGCGCGCGCAAACTCGACGGAAGTGGTAAATAATTTATTTAAATTAGTAAATGTTAAAAACAACCGAAACAATACATAACAGCACAAATATAAATCTCTGAAACGTTTGATTCAATTTAACATCATAAAATACAGTATTCAATTGATGAAAATGTAAATTCACTATATTTCAAAACAAATGGATCGAAAACACACCACACTTACGCCATCTGGTGATTTAATCTGTGAAAATAGTAACTTACACATTAATAACCACACAATCTTATTTGAGTATAACTGAATTCTCAAATAATGCCGCTTACCTTGTGTCATATTTAAATTGACCCATCTGAAAAGAAGTTTAGGTCACGTTACTTACGCTTTTCAAAAAAAAAAACACATATTTTTATAAAGTATACTCCCTTTAATAAATTTCCGTTCTTTTTTTAGAATCGAGTTCTCGTCTGTCGAACCTCGATGATTTCAAGGCGCAGCGCGCGCGAGCTGAAATTACGATTGGCCGCTGAAAACTCGAATACGAAATTTAATAACGCAAGAACATACCAAAAATCCAACTATGTGAGCCTTGTCAAAACCACACAAATTGCAAATCCGTTAGGGGCTACTCCAATAAAACTCACTTGGTCGACACTTATCACTAACTTTTATTTCACTGTCTTGCTTGTAACACGGTTAACAACCGACTGACACCGTGCGCTGGCGCGCCACACAGCAGGAGCAAACCAACAAGAGTGGGGATCGGATGGAGCGCGCGCGCAAACTCGACGGAAGTGGTAAATAATTTATTTAATTAGTAAATGTTAAAAACAACCGAAACAATACATAACAGCACAAATATAAATCTCTGAAACGTTTGATTCAATTTAACATCATAAAATACAGTATTCAATTGATGAAAATGTAAATTCACTATATTTCAAAACAAATGGATCGAAAACACACCACACTTACGCCATCTGGTGATTTAATCTGTGAAAATAGTAACTTACACATTAATAACCACACAATCTTATTTGAGTATAACTGAATTCTCAAATAATGCCGCTTACCTTGTGTCATATTTAAATTGACCCATCTGAAAAGAAGTTTAGGTCACGTTACTTACGCTTTTCAAAAAAAAAAAACACATATTTTTATAAAGTATACTCCCTTTAATAAATTTCCGTTCTTTTTTTAGAATCGAGTTCTCGTCTGTCGAACCTCGATGATTTCAAGCCGCAGTGCGCGCGAGCTGAAATTACGATTGGCCGCTGAAAACTCGAATACGAAATTTAATAACGCAAGAACATACCAAAAATCCAACTATTTGAGCCTTGTCAAAACCACACAAATTGCAAAATCCGTTAGGGGCTACTCCAATAAAACTCACTTGGTCGACACTTATCACTAACTTTTATTTCACTGTCTTGCTTGTAACACGGTTAACAACCGACTGACACCGTGCGCTGGCGCGCCACACAGCAGGAGCAAACCAACAAGAGTGGGGATCGGATGGAGCGCGCGCGCAAACTCGACGGAAGTGGTAAATAATTTATTTAAATTAGTAAATGTTAAAAACAACCGAAACAATACATAACAGCACAAATATAAATCTCTGAAACGTTTGATTCAATTTAACATCATAAAATACAGTATTCAATTGATGAAAATGTAAATTCACTATATTTCAAAACAAATGGATCGAAAACACACCACACTTACGCCATCTGGTGATTTAATCTGTGAAAATAGTAACTTACACATTAATAACCACACAATCTTATTTGAGTATAACTGAATTCTCAAATAATGCCGCTTACCTTGTGTCATATTTAAATTGACCCATCTGAAAAGAAGTTTAGGTCACGTTACTTACGCTTTTCAAAAAAAAAAACACATATTTTTATAAAGTATACTCCCTTTAATAAATTTCCGTTCTTTTTTTAGAATCGAGTTCTCGTCTGTCGAACCTCGATGATTTCAAGGCGCAGCGCGCGCGAGCTGAAATTACGATTGGCCGCTGAAAACTCGAATACGAAATTTAATAACGCAAGAACATACCAAAAATCCAACTATGTGAGCCTTGTCAAAACCACACAAATTGCAAAATCCGTTAGGGGCTACTCCAATAAAACTCACTTGGTCGACACTTATCACTAACTTTTATTTCACTGTCTTGCTTGTAACACGGTTAACAACCGACTGACACCGTGCGCTGGCGCGCCACACAGCAGGAGCAAACCAACAAGAGTGGGGATCGGATGGAGCGCGCGCGCAAACTCGACGGAAGTGGTAAATAATTTATTTAAATTAGTAAATGTTAAAAACAACCGAAAACAATACATAACAGCACAAATATAAATCTCTGAAACGTTTGATTCAATTTAACATCATAAAATACAGTATTCAATTGATGAAAATGTAAATTCACTATATTTCAAAACAAATGGATCGAAAACACACCACACTTACGCCATCTGGTGATTTAATCTGTGAAAATAGTAACTTACACATTAATAACCACACAATCTTATTTGAGTATAACTGAATTCTCAAATAATGCCGCTTACCTTGTGTCATATTTAAATTGACCCATCTGAAAAGAAGTTTAGGTCACGTTACTTACGCTTTTCAAAAAAAAAAAACACATATTTTTATAAAGTATACTCCCTTTAATAAATTTCCGTTCTTTTTTTAGAATCGAGTTCTCGTCTGTCGAACCTCGATGATTTCAAGCCGCAGTGCGCGCGAGCTGAAATTACGATTGGCCGCTGAAAACTCGAATACGAAATTTAATAACGCAAGAACATACCAAAAATCCAACTATTTGAGCCTTGTCAAAACCACACAAATTGCAAAATCCGTTAGGGGCTACTCCAATAAAACTCACTTGGTCGACACTTATCACTAACTTTTATTTCACTGTCTTGCTTGTAACACGGTTAACAACCGACTGACACCGTGCGCTGGCGCGCCACACAGCAGGAGCAAACCAACAAGAGTGGGGATCGGATGGAGCGCGCGCGCAAACTCGACGGAAGTGGTAAATAATTTATTTAAATTAGTAAATGTTAAAAACAACCGAAACAATACATAACAGCACAAATATAAGTCTCTGAAACGTTTGATTCAATTTAACATCATAAAATACAGTATTCAATTGATGAAAATGTAAATTCACTATATTTCAAAACAAATGGATCGAAAACACACCCACACTTACGCCATCTGGTGATTTAATCTGTGAAAATAGTAACTTACACATTAATAACCACACAATCTTATTTGAGTATAACTGAATTCTCAAATAATGCCGCTTACCTTGTGTCATATTTAAATTGACCCATCAGAAAAGAAGTTTAGGCTACGTTACTTACGCTTTTCAAAAAAAAAAACACATATTTTTATAAAGTATACTCCCTTTAATAAATTTCCGTTCTTTTTTTAGAATCGAGTTCTCGTCTGTCGAACCTCGATGATTTCAAGCCGCAGTGCGCGCGAGCTGAAATTACGATTGGCCGCTGAAAACTCGAATACGAAATTTAATAACGCAAGAACATACCAAAAATCCAACTATTTGAGCCTTGTCAAAACCACACAAATTGCAAAATCCGTTAGGGGCTACTCCAATAAAACTCACTTGGTCGACACTTATCACTAACTTATATTTCACTGTCTTGCTTGTAACACGGTTAACAACGACTGACACCGTGCGCTGGCGCGCCACACAGCAGGAGCAAACCAACAAGAGTGGGGATCGGATGGAGCGCGCGCGCAAACTCGACGGAAGTGGTAAATAATTTATTTAAATTAGTAAATGTTAAAAACAACCGAAACAATACATAACAGCACAAATATAAATCTCTGAAACGTTTGATTCAATTAACATCATAAAATACAGTATTCAATTGATGAAAATGTAAATTCACTATATTTCAAAACAAATGGATCGAAAACACACCACACTTACGCCATCTGGTGATTTAATCTGTGGAAAATAGTAACTTACACATTAATAACCACACAATCTTATTTGAGTATAACTGAATTCTCAAATAATGCCGCTTACCTTGTGTCATATTTAAATTGACCCATCTGAAAAGAAGTTTAGGTCACGTTACTTACGCTTTTCAAAAAAAAAAATACATATTTTTATAAAGTATACTCCCTTTAATAAATTTCCGTTCTTTTTTTAGAATCGAGTTCTCGTCTGTCGAACCTCGATGATTTCAAGCCGCAGTGCGCGCGAGCTGAAATTACGATTGGCCGCTGAAAACTCGAATACGAAATTTAATAACGCAAGAACATACCAAAAATCCAACTATGTGAGCCTTGTCAAAACCACACAAATTGCAAAATCCGTTAGGGGCTACTCCAATAAAACTCACTTGGTCGACACTTATCACTAACTTTTATTTCACTGTCTTGCTTGTAACACGGTTAACAACCGACTGACACCGTGCGCTGGCGCGCCACACAGCAGGAGCAAACCAACAAGAGTGGGGATCGGATGGAGCGCGCGCGCAAACTCGACGGAAGTGGTAAATAATTTATTTAAATTAGTAAATGTTAAAAACAACCGAAACAATACATAACAGCACAAATATAAATCTCTGAAACGTTAGATTTAATTTAACATCATAAAATACAGTATTCAATTGATGAAAATGTAAATTCACTATATTTCAAAACAAATGGATCGAAAACACACCACACTTACGCCATCTGGTGATTTAATCTGTTAAAATAGTAACTAACACATTAATAACCACACAATCTTATTTGAGTATAACTGAATTCTCAAATAATGCCGCTTACCTTGTGTCATATTTAAATTGACCCATCTGAAAAGAAGTTTAGGTCACGTTACTTACGCTTTTCAAAAAAAAAAAAACACATATTTTTATAAAGTATTCTTACTCCCTTTAATAAATTTCCGTTCTTTTTTTAGAATCGAGTTCTCGTCTGTCGAACCTTGATGATTTCAAGGCCCAGTGCGCGCGAGCTGAAATTACGATTGGCCGCTGAAAACTCGAATACGAAATTTAATAACGCAAGAACATACCAAAAATCCAACTATGTGAGCCTTGTCAAAACCACACAAATTGCAAAATCCGTTAGGGGCTACTCCAATAAAACTCACTTGGTCGACACTTATCACTAACTTTTATTTCACTGTCTTGCTTGTAACACGGTTAACAACCGACTGACACCGTGCGCTGGCGCGCCACACAGCAGGAGCAAACCAACAAGAGTGGGGATCGGATGGAGCGCGCGCGCAAACTCGACGGAAGTGGTAAATAATTTATTTAAATTAGTAAATGTTAAAAACAACCGAAACAATACATAACAGCACAAATATAAATCTCTGAAACGTTTGATTCAATTTAACATCATAAAATACAGTATTCAATTGATGAAAATGTAAATTCACTATATTTCAAAACAAATGGATCGAAAACACACCACACTTACGCCATCTGGTGATTTACATTTGTGAAAATAGTAACTTACACATTAATAACCACACAATCTTATTTGAGTATAACTGAATTCTCAAATAATGCCGCTTACCTTGTGTCATATTTAAATTGACCCATCTGAAAAGAAGTTTAGGTCACGTTACTTACGCTTTTCAAAAAAAAAAACACATATTTTTATAAAGTATACTCCCTTTAATAAATTTCCGTTCTTTTTTTAGATCGAGTTCTCGTCTGTCGAACCTCGATGATTTCAAGGCGCAGCGCGCGCGAGCTGAAATTACGATTGGCCGCTGAAAACTCGAATACGAAATTTAATAACGCAAGAACATACCAAAATCCAACTATGTGAGCCTTGTCAAAACCACACAAATTGCAAAATCCGTTAGGGGCTACTCCAATAAAACTCACTTGGTCGACACTTATCACTAACTTTTATTTCACTGTCTTGCTTGTAACACGGTTAACAACCGACTGACACCGTGCGCTGGCGCGCCACACAGCAGGAGCAAACCAACAAGAGTGGGGATCGGATGGAGCGCGCGCGCAAACTCGACGGAAGTGTAATTTATTTAAATTAGTAAATGTTAAAAACAACCGAAACAATACATAACAGCACAAATATAAATCTCTGAAACGTTTGATTCAATTTAACATCATAAAATACAGTATTCAATTGATGAAAATGTAAATTCACTATATTTCAAAACAAATGGATCGAAAACACACCACACTTACGCCATCTGGTGATTTAATCTGTGAAAATAGTAACTTACACATTAATAACCACACAATCTTATTTGAGTATAACTGAATTCTCAAATAATGCCGCTTACCTTGTGTCATATTTAAATTGACCCATCTGAAAAGAAGTTTAGGTCACGTTACTTACGCTTTTCAAAAAAAAAAAAACACATATTTTTATAAAGTATACTCCCTTTAATAAATTTCCGTTCTTTTTTTAGAATCGAGTTCTCGTCTGTCGAACCTCGATGATTTCAAGCCGCAGTGCGCGCGAGCTGAAATTACGATTGGCCGCTGAAAACTCGAATACGAAATTAATAACGCAAGAACATACCAAAAATCCAACTATTTGAGCCTTGTCAAAACCACACAAATTGCAAAATCCGTTAGGGGCTACTCCAATAAAACTCACTTGGTCGACACTTATCACTAACTTTTATTTCACTGTCTTGCTTGTAACACGGTTAACAACCGACTGACACCGTGCGCTGGCGCGCCACACAGCAGGAGCAAACCAACAAGAGTGGGGATCGGATGGAGCGCGCGCGCAAACTCGACGGAAGTGGTAAATAATTTATTTAAATTAGTAAATGTTAAAAACAACCGAAACAATACATAACAGCACAAATATAAATCTCTGAAACGTTTGATTCAATTTAACATCATAAAATACAGTATTCAATTGATGAAAATGTAAATTCACTATATTTCAAAACAAATGGATCGAAAACACACCACACTTACGCCATCTGGTGATTTAATCTGTGAAAATAGTAACTTACACATTAATAACCACACAATCTTATTTGAGTATAACTGAATTCTCAAATAATGCCGCTTACCTTGTGTCATATTTAAATTGACCCATCTGAAAAGAAGTTTAGGTCACGTTACTTACGCTTTTCAAAAAAAAAAACACATATTTTTATAAAGTATACTCCCTTTAATAAATTTCCGTTCTTTTTTTAGAATCGAGTTCTCGTCTGTCGAACCTCGATGATTTCAAGCCGCAGTGCGCGCGAGCTGAAATTACGATTGGCCGCTGAAAACTCGAATACGAAATTTAATAACGCAAGAACATACCAAAAATCCAACTATTTGAGCCTTGTCAAAACCACACAAATTGCAAAATCCGTTAGGGGCTACTCCAATAAAACTCACTTGGTCGACACTTATCACTAACTTTTATTTCACTGTCTTGCTTGTAACACGGTTAACAACCGACTGACACCGTGCGCTGGCGCGCCACACAGCAGGAGCAAACCAACAAGAGTGGGGATCGGATGGAGCGCGCGCGCAAACTCGACGGAAGTGGTAAATAATTTATTTAAATTAGTAAATGTTAAAAACAACCGAAACAATACATAACAGCACAAATATAAATCTCTGAAACGTTTGATTCAATTTAACATCATAAAATACAGTATTCAATTGATGAAAATGTAAATTCACTATATTTCAAAACAAATGGATCGAAAACACACCACACTTACGCCATCTGGTGATTTAATCTGTGAAAATAGTAACTTACACATTAATAACCACACAATCTTATTTGAGTATAACTGAATTCTCAAATAATGCCGCTTACCTTGTGTCATATTTAAATTGACCCATCTGAAAAGAAGTTTAGGTCACGTTACTTACGCTTTTCAAAAAAAAAAATACATATTTTTATAAAGTATACTCCCTTTAATAAATTTCCGTTCTTTTTTTAGAATCGAGTTCTCGTCTGTCGAACCTCGATGATTTCAAGCCGCAGTGCGCGCGAGCTGAAATTACGATTGGCCGCTGAAAACTCGAATACGAAATTTAATAACGCAAGAACATACCAAAAATCCAACTATGTGAGCCTTGTCAAAACCACACAAATTGCAAAATCCGTTAGGGGCTACTCCAATAAAACTCACTTGGTCGACACTTATCACTAACTTTTATTTCACTGTCTTGCTTGTAACACGGTTAACAACCGACTGACACCGTGCGCTGGCGCGCCACACAGCAGGAGCAAACCAACAAGAGTGGGGATCGGATGGAGCGCGCGCGCAAACTCGACGGAAGTGGTAAATAATTTATTTAAATTAGTAAATGTTAAAAACAACCGAAACAATACATAACAGCACAAATATAAATCTCTGAAACGTTAGATTTAATTTAACATCATAAAATACAGTATTCAATTGATGAAAATGTAAATTCACTATATTTCAAAACAAATGGATCGAAAACACACCACACTTACGCCATCTGGTGATTTAATCTGTTAAAATAGTAACTAACACATTAATAACCACACAATCTTATTTGAGTATAACTGAATTCTCAAATAATGCCGCTTACCTTGTGTCATATTTAAATTGACCCATCTGAAAAGAAGTTTAGGTCACGTTACTTACGCTTTTCAAAAAAAAAAAACACATATTTTTATAAAGTATTCTTACTCCCTTTAATAAATTTCCGTTCTTTTTTTAGAATCGAGTTCTCGTCTGTCGAACCTTGATGATTTCAAGGCCCAGTGCGCGCGAGCTGAAATTACGATTGGCCGCTGAAAACTCGAATACGAAATTTAATAACGCAAGAACATACCAAAAATCCAACTATGTGAGCCTTGTCAAAACCACACAAATTGCAAAATCCGTTAGGGGCTACTCCAATAAAACTCACTTGGTCGACACTTATCACTAACTTTTATTTCACTGTCTTGCTTGTAACACGGTTAACAACCGACTGACACCGTGCGCTGGCGCGCCACACAGCAGGAGCAAACCAACAAGAGTGGGGATCGGATGGAGCGCGCGCGCAAACTCGACGGAAGTGGTAAATAATTTATTTAAATTAGTAAATGTTAAAAACAACCGAAACAATACATAACAGCACAAATATAAATCTCTGAAACGTTTGATTCAATTTAACATCATAAAATACAGTATTCAATTGATGAAAATGTAAATTCACTATATTTCAAAACAAATGGATCGAAAACACACCACACTTACGCCATCTGGTGATTTAATCTGTGAAAATAGTAACTTACACATTAATAACCACACAATCTTATTTGAGTATAACTGAATTCTCAAATAATGCCGCTTACCTTGTGTCATATTTAAATTGACCCATCTGAAAAGAAGTTTAGGTCACGTTACTTACGCTTTTCAAAAAAAAAAACACATATTTTTATAAAGTATACTCCCTTTAATAAATTTCCGTTCTTTTTTTAGAATCGAGTTCTCGTCTGTCGAACCTCGATGATTTCAAGGCGCAGCGCGCGCGAGCTGAAATTACGATTGGCCGCTGAAAACTCGAATACGAAATTTAATAACGCAAGAACATACCAAAAATCCAACTATGTGAGCCTTGTCAAAACCACACAAATTGCAAAATCCGTTAGGGGCTACTCCAATAAAACTCACTTGGTCGACACTTATCACTAACTTTTATTTCACTGTCTTGCTTGTAACACGGTTAACAACCGACTGACACCGTGCGCTGGCGCGCCACACAGCAGGAGCAAACCAACAAGAGTGGGGATCGGATGGAGCGCGCGCGCAAACTCGACGGAAGTGGTAAATAATTTATTTAAATTAGTAAATGTTAAAAACAACCGAAACAATACATAACAGCACAAATATAAATCTCTGAAACGTTTGATTCAATTTAACATCATAAAATACAGTATTCAATTGATGAAAATGTAAATTCACTATATTTCAAAACAAATGGATCGAAAACACACCACACTTACGCCATCTGGTGATTTAATCTGTGAAAATAGTAACTTACACATTAATAACCACACAATCTTATTTGAGTATAACTGAATTCTCAAATAATGCCGCTTACCTTGTGTCATATTTAAATTGACCCATCTGAAAAGAAGTTTAGGTCACGTTACTTACGCTTTTCAAAAAAAAAAAACACATATTTTTATAAAGTATACTCCCTTTAATAAATTTCCGTTCTTTTTTTAGAATCGAGTTCTCGTCTGTCGAACCTCGATGATTTCAAGCCGCAGTGCGCGCGAGCTGAAATTACGATTGGCCGCTGAAAACTCGAATACGAAATTTAATAACGCAAGAACATACCAAAAATCCAACTATTTGAGCCTTGTCAAAACCACACAAATTGCAAAATCCGTTAGGGGCTACTCCAATAAAACTCACTTGGTCGACACTTATCACTAACTTTTATTTCACTGTCTTGCTTGTAACACGGTTAACAACCGACTGACACCGTGCGCTGGCGCGCCACACAGCAGGAGCAAACCAACAAGAGTGGGGATCGGATGGAGCGCGCGCGCAAACTCGACGGAAGTGGTAAATAATTTATTTAAATTAGTAAATGTTAAAAACAACCGAAACAATACATAACAGCACAAATATAAATCTCTGAAACGTTTGATTCAATTTAACATCATAAAATACAGTATTCAATTGATGAAAATGTAAATTCACTATATTTCAAAACAAATGGATCGAAAACACACCACACTTACGCCATCTGGTGATTTAATCTGTGAAAATAGTAACTTACACATTAATAACCACACAATCTTATTTGAGTATAACTGAATTCTCAAATAATGCCGCTTACCTTGTGTCATATTTAAATTGACCCATCTGAAAAGAAGTTTAGGTCACGTTACTTACGCTTTTCAAAAAAAAAAACACATATTTTTATAAAGTATACTCCCTTTAATAAATTTCCGTTCTTTTTTTAGAATCGAGTTCTCGTCTGTCGAACCTCGATGATTTCAAGGCGCAGCGCGCGCGAGCTGAAATTACGATTGGCCGCTGAAAACTCGAATACGAAATTTAATAACGCAAGAACATACCAAAAATCCAACTATGTGAGCCTTGTCAAAACCACACAAATTGCAAAATCCGTTAGGGGCTACTCCAATAAAACTCACTTGGTCGACACTTATCACTAACTTTTATTTCACTGTCTTGCTTGTAACACGGTTAACAACCGACTGACACCGTGCGCTGGCGCGCCACACAGCAGGAGCAAACCAACAAGAGTGGGGATCGGATGGAGCGCGCGCGCAAACTCGACGGAAGTGGTAAATAATTTATTTAAATTAGTAAATGTTAAAAACAACCGAAACAATACATAACAGCACAAATATAAATCTCTGAAACGTTTGATTCAATTTAACATCATAAAATACAGTATTCAATTGATGAAAATGTAAATTCACTATATTTCAAAACAAATGGATCGAAAACACACCACACTTACGCCATCTGGTGATTTAATCTGTGAAAATAGTAACTAACACATTAATAACCACACAATCTTATTTGAGTATAACTGAATTCTCAAATAATGCCGCTTACCTTGTGTCATATTTAAATTGACCCATCTGAAAAGAAGTTTAGGTCACGTTACTTACGCTTTTCAAAAAAAAAAATACATATTTTTATAAAGTATACTCCCTTTAATAAATTTCCGTTCTTTTTTTAGAATCGAGTTCTCGTCTGTCGAACCTCGATGATTTCAAGCCGCAGTGCGCGCGAGCTGAAATTACGATTGGCCGCTGAAAACTCGAATACGAAATTTAATAACGCAAGAACATACCAAAAATCCAACTATTTGAGCCTTGTCAAAACCACACAAATTGCAAAATCCGTTAGGGGCTACTCCAATAAAACTCACTTGGTCGACACTTATCACTAACTTTTATTTCACTGTCTTGCTTGTAACACGGTTAACAACCGACTGACACCGTGCGCTGGCGCGCCACACAGCAGGAGCAAACCAACAAGAGTGGGGATCGGATGGAGCGCGCGCGCAAACTCGACGGAAGTGGTAAATAATTTATTTAAATTAGTAAATGTTAAAAACAACCGAAACAATACATAACAGCACAAATATAAATCTCTGAAACGTTTGATTCAATTTAACATCATAAAATACAGTATTCAATTGATGAAAATGTAAATTCACTATATTTCAAAACAAATGGATCGAAAACACACCACACTTACGCCATCTGGTGATTTAATCTGTGAAAATAGTAACTTACACATTAATAACCACACAATCTTATTTGAGTATAACTGAATTCTCAAATAATGCCGCTTACCTTGTGTCATATTTAAATTGACCCATCTGAAAAGAAGTTTAGGTCACGTTACTTACGCTTTTCAAAAAAAAAAATACATATTTTTATAAAGTATACTCCCTTTAATAAATTTCCGTTCTTTTTTTAGAATCGAGTTCTCGTCTGTCGAACCTCGATGATTTCAAGCCGCAGTGCGCGCGAGCTGAAATTACGATTGGCCGCTGAAAACTCGAATACGAAATTTAATAACGCAAGAACATACCAAAAATCCAACTATGTGAGCCTTGTCAAAACCACACAAATTGCAAAATCCGTTAGGGGCTACTCCAATAAAACTCACTTGGTCGACACTTATCACTAACTTTTATTTCACTGTCTTGCTTGTAACACGGTTAACAACCGACTGACACCGTGCGCTGGCGCGCCACACAGCAGGAGCAAACCAACAAGAGTGGGGATCGGATGGAGCGCGCGCGCAAACTCGACGGAAGTGGTAAATAATTTATTTAAATTAGTAAATGTTAAAAACAACCGAAACAATACATAACAGCACAAATATAAATCTCTGAAACGTTTGATTCAATTTAACATCATAAAATACAGTATTCAATTGATGAAAATGTAAATTCACTATATTTCAAAACAAATGGATCGAAAACACACCACACTTACGCCATCTGGTGATTTAATCTGTGAAAATAGTAACTTACACATTAATAACCACACAATCTTATTTGAGTATAACTGAATTCTCAAATAATGCCGCTTACCTTGTGTCATATTTAAATTGACCCATCTGAAAAGAAGTTTAGGTCACGTTACTTACGCTTTTCAAAAAAAAAAATACATATTTTTATAAAGTATACTCCCTTTAATAAATTTCCGTTCTTTTTTTAGAATCGAGTTCTCGTCTGTCGAACCTCGATGATTTCAAGCCGCAGTGCGCGCGAGCTGAAATTACGATTGGCCGCTGAAAACTCGAATACGAAATTTAATAACGCAAGAACATACCAAAAATCCAACTATGTGAGCCTTGTCAAAACCACACAAATTGCAAAATCCGTTAGGGGCTACTCCAATAAAACTCACTTGGTCGACACTTATCACTAACTTTTATTTCACTGTCTTGCTTGTAACACGGTTAACAACCGACTGACACCGTGCGCTGGCGCGCCACACAGCAGGAGCAAACCAACAAGAGTGGGGATCGGATGGAGCGCGCGCGCAAACTCGACGGAAGTGGTAAATAATTTATTTAAATTAGTAAATGTTAAAAACAACCGAAACAATACATAACAGCACAAATATAAATCTCTGAAACGTTAGATTTAATTTAACATCATAAAATACAGTATTCAATTGATGAAAATGTAAATTCACTATATTTCAAAACAAATGGATCGAAAACACACCACACTTACGCCATCTGGTGATTTAATCTGTGAAAATAGTAACTAACACATTAATAACCACACAATCTTATTTGAGTATAACTGAATTCTCAAATAATGCCGCTTACCTTGTGTCATATTTAAATTGACCCATCTGAAAAGAAGTTTAGGTCACGTTACTTACGCTTTTCAAAAAAAAAAAACACATATTTTTATAAAGTATTCTTACTCCCTTTAATAAATTTCCGTTCTTTTTTTAGAATCGAGTTCTCGTCTGTCGAACCTTGATGATTTCAAGGCCCAGTGCGCGCGAGCTGAAATTACGATTGGCCGCTGAAAACTCGAATACGAAATTTAATAACGCAAGAACATACCAAAAATCCAACTATGTGAGCCTTGTCAAAACCACACAAATTGCAAAATCCGTTAGGGGCTACTCCAATAAAACTCACTTGGTCGACACTTATCACTAACTTTTATTTCACTGTCTTGCTTGTAACACGGTTAATAACCGACTGACACCGTGCGCTGGCGCGCCACACAGCAGGAGCAAACCAACAAGAGTGGGGATCGGATGGAGCGCGCGCGCAAACTCGACGGAAGTGGTAAATAATTTATTTAAATTAGTAAATGTTAAAAACAACCGAAACAATACATAACAGCACAAATATAAATCTCTGAAACGTTTGATTCAATTTAACATCATAAAATACAGTATTCAATTGATGAAAATGTAAATTCACTATATTTCAAAACAAATGGATCGAAAACACACCACACTTACGCCATCTGGTGATTTAATCTGTGAAAATAGTAACTTACACATTAATAACCACACAATCTTATTTGAGTATAACTGAATTCTCAAATAATGCCGCTTACCTTGTGTCATATTTAAATTGACCCATCTGAAAAGAAGTTTAGGTCACGTTACTTACGCTTTTCAAAAAAAAAAATACATATTTTTATAAAGTATACTCCCTTTAATAAATTTCCGTTCTTTTTTTAGAATCGAGTTCTCGTCTGTCGAACCTCGATGATTTCAAGGCGCAGTGCGCGCGAGCTGAAATTACGATTGGCCGCTGAAAACTCGAATACGAAATTTAATAACGCAAGAACATACCAAAAATCCAACTATGTGAGCCTTGTCAAAACCACACAAATTGCAAAATCCGTTAGGGGCTACTCCAATAAAACTCACTTGGTCGACACTTATCACTAACTTTTATTTCACTGTCTTGCTTGTAACACGGTTAACAACCGACTGACACCGTGCGCTGGCGCGCCACACAGCAGGAGCAAACCAACAAGAGTGGGGATCGGATGGAGCGCGCGCGCAAACTCGACGGAAGTGGTAAATAATTTATTTAAATTAGTAAATGTTAAAAACAACCGAAACAATACATAACAGCACAAATTTAAATCTCTGAAACGTTTGATTCAATTTAACATCATAAAATACAGTATTCAATTGATGAAAATGTAAATTCACTATATTTCAAAACAAATGGATCGAAAACACACCACACTTACGCCATCTGGTGATTTAATCTGTGAAAATAGTAACTAACACATTAATAACCACACAATCTTATTTGAGTATAACTGAATTCTCAAATAATGCCGCTTACCTTGTGTCATATTTAAATTGACCCATCTGAAAAGAAGTTTAGGTCACGTTACTTACGCTTTTCAAAAAAAAAAAACACATATTTTTATAAAGTATACTTACTCCCTTTAATAAATTTCCGTTCTTTTTTTAGAATCGAGTTCTCGTCTGTCGAACCTTGATGATTTCAAGGCCCAGTGCGCGCGAGCTGAAATTACGATTGGCCGCTGAAAACTCGAATACGAAATTTAATAACGCAAGAACATACCAAAAATCCAACTATGTGAGCCTTGTCAAAACCACACAAATTGCAAAATCCGTTAGGGGCTACTCCAATAAAACTCACTTGGTCGACACTTATCACTAACTTTTATTTCACTGTCTTGCTTGTAACACGGTTAATAACCGACTGACACCGTGCGCTGGCGCGCCACACAGCAGGAGCAAACCAACAAGAGTGGGGATCGGATGGAGCGCGCGCGCAAACTCGACGGAAGTGGTAAATAATTTATTTAAATTAGTAAATGTTAAAAACAACCGAAACAATACATAACAGCACAAATATAAATCTCTGAAACGTTTGATTCAATTTAACATCATAAAATACAGTATTCAATTGATGAAAATGTAAATTCACTATATTTCAAAACAAATGGATCGAAAACACACCACACTTACGCCATCTGGTGATTTAATCTGTGAAAATAGTAACTTACACATTAATAACCACACAATCTTATTTGAGTATAACTGAATTCTCAAATAATGCCGCTTACCTTGTGTCATATTTAAATTGACCCATCTGAAAAGAAGTTTAGGTCACGTTACTTACGCTTTTCAAAAAAAAAAATACATATTTTTATAAAGTATACTCCCTTTAATAAATTTCCGTTCTTTTTTTAGAATCGAGTTCTCGTCTGTCGAACCTCGATGATTTCAAGGCGCAGTGCGCGCGAGCTGAAATTACGATTGGCCGCTGAAAACTCGAATACGAAATTTAATAACGCAAGAACATACCAAAAATCCAACTATGTGAGCCTTGTCAAAACCACACAAATTGCAAAATCCGTTAGGGGCTACTCCAATAAAACTCACTTGGTCGACACTTATCACTAACTTTTATTTCACTGTCTTGCTTGTAACACGGTTAACAACCGACTGACACCGTGCGCTGGCGCGCCACACAGCAGGAGCAAACCAACAAGAGTGGGGATCGGATGGAGCGCGCGCGCAAACTCGACGGAAGTGGTAAATAATTTATTTAAATTAGTTAATGTTAAAAACAACCGAAACAATACATAACAGCACAAATATAAGTCTCTGAAACGTTTGATTCAATTTAACATCATAAAATACAGTATTCAATTGATGAAAATGTAAATTCACTATATTTCAAAACAAATGGATCGAAAACACACCACACTTACGCCATCTGGTGATTTAATCTGTTAAAATAGTAACTAACACATTAATAACCACACAATCTTATTTGAGTATAACTGAATTCTCAAATAATGCCGCTTACCTTGTGTCATATTTAAATTGACCCATCTGAAAAGAAGTTTAGGTCACGTTACTTACGCTTTTCAAAAAAAAAAAACACATATTTTTATAACGTATACTTACTCCCTTTAATAAATTTCCGTTCTTTTTTTAGAATCGAGTTCTCGTCTGTCGAACCTCGATGATTTCAAGGCGCAGTGCGCGCGAGCTGAAATTACGATTGGCCGCTGAAAACTCGAATACGAAATTTAATAACGCAAGAACATACCAAAAATCCAACTATGTGAGCCTTGTCAAAACCACACAAATTGCAAAATCCGTTAGGGGCTACTCCAATAAAACTCACTTGGTCGACACTTATCACTAACTTTTATTTCACTGTCTTGCTTGTAACACGGTTAACAACCGACTGACACCGTGCGCTGGCGCGCCACACAGCAGGAGCAAACCAACAAGAGTGGGGATCGGATGGAGCGCGCGCGCAAACTCGACGGAAGTGGTAAATAATTTATTTAAATTAGTAAATGTTAAAAACAACCGAAACAATACATAACAGCACAAATATAAATCTCTGAAACGTTAGATTTAATTTAACATCATAAAATACAGTATTCAATTGATGAAAATGTAAATTCACTATATTTCAAAACAAATGGATCGAAAACACACCACACTTACGCCATCTGGTGATTTAATCTGTTAAAATAGTAACTAACACATTAATAACCACACAATCTTATTTGAGTATAACTGAATTCTCAAATAATGCCGCTTACCTTGTGTCATATTTAAATTGACCCATCTGAAAAGAAGTTTAGGTCACGTTACTTACGCTTTTCAAAAAAAAAAAACACATATTTTTATTAAGTATTCTTACTCCCTTTAATAAATTTCCGTTCTTTTTTTAGAATCGAGTTCTCGTCTGTCGAACCTTGATGATTTCAAGGCCCAGTGCGCGCGAGCTGAAATTACGATTGGCCGCTGAAAACTCGAATACGAAATTTAATAACGCAAGAACATACCAAAAATCCAACTATGTGAGCCTTGTCAAAACCACACAAATTGCAAAATCCGTTAGGGGCTACTCCAATAAAACTCACTTGGTCGACACTTATCACTAACTTTTATTTCACTGTCTTGCTTGTAACACGGTTAATAACCGACTGACACCGTGCGCTGGCGCGCCACACAGCAGGAGCAAACCAACAAGAGTGGGGATCGGATGGAGCGCGCGCGCAAACTCGACGGAAGTGGTAAATAATTTATTTAAATTAGTAAATGTTAAAAACAACCGAAACAATACATAACAGCACAAATATAAATCTCTGAAACGTTTGATTCAATTTAACATCATAAAATACAGTATTCAATTGATGAAAATGTAAATTCACTATATTTCAAAACAAATGGATCGAAAACACACCACACTTACGCCATCTGGTGATTTAATCTGTGAAAATAGTAACTTACACATTAATAACCACACAATCTTATTTGAGTATAACTGAATTCTCAAATAATGCCGCTTACCTTGTGTCATATTTAAATTGACCCATCTGAAAAGAAGTTTAGGTCACGTTACTTACGCTTTTCAAAAAAAAAAATACATATTTTTATAAAGTATACTCCCTTTAATAAATTTCCGTTCTTTTTTTAGAATCGAGTTCTCGTCTGTCGAACCTCGATGATTTCAAGGCGCAGTGCGCGCGAGCTGAAATTACGATTGGCCGCTGAAAACTCGAATACGAAATTTAATAACGCAAGAACATACCAAAAATCCAACTATGTGAGCCTTGTCAAAACCACACAAATTGCAAAATCCGTTAGGGGCTACTCCAATAAAACTCACTTGGTCGACACTTATCACTAACTTTTATTTCACTGTCTTGCTTGTAACACGGTTAACAACCGACTGACACCGTGCGCTGGCGCGCCACACAGCAGGAGCAAACCAACAAGAGTGGGGATCGGATGGAGCGCGCGCGCAAACTCGACGGAAGTGGTAAATAATTTATTTAAATTAGTAAATGTTAAAAACAACCGAAACAATACATAACAGCACAAATTTAAATCTCTGAAACGTTTGATTCAATTTAACATCATAAAATACAGTATTCAATTGATGAAAATGTAAATTCACTATACTTCAAAACAAATGGATCGAAAACACACCACACTTACGCCATCTGGTGATTTAATCTGTGAAAATAGTAACTAACACATTAATAACCACACAATCTTATTTGAGTATAACTGAATTCTCAAATAATGCCGCTTACCTTGTGTCATATTTAAATTGACCCATCTGAAAAGAAGTTTAGGTCACGTTACTTACGCTTTTCAAAAAAAAAAACACATATTTTTATAAAGTATACTTACTCCCTTTAATAAATTTCCGTTCTTTTTTTAGAATCGAGTTCTCGTCTGTCGAACCTCGATGATTTCAAGGCGCAGTGCGCGCGAGCTGAAATTACGATTGGCCGCTGAAAACTCGAATACGAAATTTAATAACGCAAGAACATACCAAAAATCCAACTATTTGAGCCTTGTCAAAACCACACAAATTGCAAAATCCGTTAGGGGCTACTCCAATAAAACTCACTTGGTCGACACTTATCACTAACTTTTATTTCACTGTCTTGCTTGTAACACGGTTAACAACCGACTGACACCGTGCGCTGGCGCGCCACACAGCAGGAGCAAACCAACAAGAGTGGGGATCGGATGGAGCGCGCGCGCAAACTCGACGGAAGTGGTAAATAATTTATTTAAATTAGTAAATGTTAAAAACAACCGAAACAATACATAACAGCACAAATATAAATCTCTGAAACGTTAGATTTAATTTAACATCATAAAATACAGTATTCAATTGATGAAAATGTAAATTCACTATATTTCAAAACAAATGGATCGAAAACACACCACACTTACGCCATCTGGTGATTTAATCTGTTAAAATAGTAACTAACACATTAATAACCACACAATCTTATTTGAGTATAACTGAATTCTCAAATAATGCCGCTTACCTTGTGTCATATTTAAATTGACCCATCTGAAAAGAAGTTTAGGTCACGTTACTTACGCTTTTCAAAAAAAAAAAACACATATTTTTATAACGTATACTTACTCCCTTTAATAAATTTCCGTTCTTTTTTTAGAATCGAGTTCTCGTCTGTCGAACCTCGATGATTTCAAGGCGCAGTGCGCGCGAGCTGAAATTACGATTGGCCGCTGAAAACTCGAATACGAAATTTAATAACGCAAGAACATACCAAAATCCAACTATGTGAGCCTTGTCAAAACCACACAAATTGCAAAATCCGTTAGGGGCTCCTCCAATAAAACTCACTTGGTCGACACTTATCACTAACTTTTATTTCACTGTCTTGCTTGTAACACGGTTAACAACCGACTGACACCGTGCGCTGGCGCGCCACACAGCAGGAGCAAACCAACAAGAGTGGGGATCGGATGGAGCGCGCGCGCAAACTCGACGGAAGTGGTAAATAATTTATTTAAATTAGTTAATGTTAAAAACAACCGAAACAATACATAACAGCACAAATATAAGTCTCTGAAACGTTTGATTCAATTTAACATCATAAAATACAGTATTCAATTGATGAAAATGTAAATTCACTATATTTCAAAACAAATGGATCGAAAACACACCACACTTACGCCATCTGGTGATTTAATCTGTGAAAATAGTAACTAACACATTAATAACCACACAATCTTATTTGAGTATAACTGAATTCTCAAATAATGCCGCTTACCTTGTGTCATATTTAAATTGACCCATCTGAAAAGAAGTTTAGGTCACGTTACTTACGCTTTTCAAAAAAAAAAAACACATATTTTTATAAAGTATACTTACTCCCTTTAATAAATTTCCGTTCTTTTTTTAGAATCGAGTTCTCGTCTGTCGAACCTTGATGATTTCAAGGCGCAGTGCGCGCGAGCTGAAATTACGATTGGCCGCTGAAAACTCGAATACGAAATTTAATAACGCAAGAACATACCAAAAATCCAACTATGTGAGCCTTGTCAAAACCACACAAATTGCAAAATCCGTTAGGGGCTACTCCAATAAAACTCACTTGGTCGACACTTATCACTAACTTTTATTTCACTGTCTTGCTTGTAACACGGTTAATAACCGACTGACACCGTGCGCTGGCGCGCCACACAGCAGGAGCAAACCAACAAGAGTGGGGATCGGATGGAGCGCGCGCGCAAACTCGACGGAAGTGGTAAATAATTTATTTAAATTAGTAAATGTTAAAAACAACCGAAACAATACATAACAGCACAAATATAAATCTCTGAAACGTTTGATTCAATTTAACATCATAAAATACAGTATTCAATTGATGAAAATGTAAATTCACTATATTTCAAAACAAATGGATCGAAAACACACCACACTTACGCCATCTGGTGATTTAATCTGTGAAAATAGTAACTAACACATTAATAACCACACAATCTTATTTGAGTATAACTGAATTCTCAAATAATGCCGCTTACCTTGTGTCATATTTAAATTGACCCATCTGAAAAGAAGTTTAGGTCACGTTACTTACGCTTTTCAAAAAAAAAAATACATATTTTTATAAAGTATACTCCCTTTAATAAATTTCCGTTCTTTTTTTAGAATCGAGTTCTCGTCTGTCGAACCTCGATGATTTCAAGCCGCAGTGCGCGCGAGCTGAAATTACGATTGGCCGCTGAAAACTCGAATACGAAATTTAATAACGCAAGAACATACCAAAAATCCAACTATGTGAGCCTTGTCAAAACCACACAAATTGCAAAATCCGTTAGGGGCTACTCCAATAAAACTCACTTGGTCGACACTTATCACTAACTTTTATTTCACTGTCTTGCTTGTAACACGGTTAACAACCGACTGACACCGTGCGCTGGCGCGCCACACAGCAGGAGCAAACCAACAAGAGTGGGGATCGGATGGAGCGCGCGCGCAAACTCGACGGAAGTGGTAAATAATTTATTTAAATTAGTTAATGTTAAAAACAACCGAAACAATACATAACAGCACAAATATAAGTCTCTGAAACGTTTGATTCAATTTAACATCATAAAATACAGTATTCAATTGATGAAAATGTAAATTCACTATATTTCAAAACAAATGGATCGAAAACACACCACACTTACGCCATCTGGTGATTTAATCTGTTAAAATAGTAACTAACACATTAATAACCACACAATCTTATTTGAGTATAACTGAATTCTCAAATAATGCCGCTTACCTTGTGTCATATTTAAATTGACCCATCTGAAAAGAAGTTTAGGTCACGTTACTTACGCTTTTCAAAAAAAAAAAACACATATTTTTATAACGTATACTTACTCCCTTTAATAAATTTCCGTTCTTTTTTTAGAATCGAGTTCTCGTCTGTCGAACCTCGATGATTTCAAGGCGCAGTGCGCGCGAGCTGAAATTACGATTGGCCGCTGAAAACTCGAATACGAAATTTAATAACGCAAGAACATACCAAAAATCCAACTATGTGAGCCTTGTCAAAACCACACAAATTGCAAAATCCGTTAGGGGCTACTCCAATAAAACTCACTTGGTCGACACTTATCACTAACTTTTATTTCACTGTCTTGCTTGTAACACGGTTAACAACCGACTGACACCGTGCGCTGGCGCGCCACACAGCAGGAGCAAACCAACAAGAGTGGGGATCGGATGGAGCGCGCGCGCAAACTCGACGGAAGTGGTAAATAATTTATTTAAATTAGTAAATGTTAAAAACAACCGAAACAATACATAACAGCACAAATTTAAATCTCTGAAACGTTTGATTCAATTTAACATCATAAAATACAGTATTCAATTGATGAAAATGTAAATTCACTATACTTCAAAACAAATGGATCGAAAACACACCACACTTACGCCATCTGGTGATTTAATCTGTGAAAATAGTAACTAACACATTAATAACCACACAATCTTATTTGAGTATAACTGAATTCTCAAATAATGCCGCTTACCTTGTGTCATATTTAAATTGACCCATCTGAAAAGAAGTTTAGGTCACGTTACTTACGCTTTTCAAAAAAAAAAACACATATTTTTATAAAGTATACTTACTCCCTTTAATAAATTTCCGTTCTTTTTTTAGAATCGAGTTCTCGTCTGTCGAACCTCGATGATTTCAAGGCGCAGTGCGCGCGAGCTGAAATTACGATTGGCCGCTGAAAACTCGAATACGAAATTTAATAACGCAAGAACATACCAAAAATCCAACTATTTGAGCCTTGTCAAAACCACACAAATTGCAAAATCCGTTAGGGGCTACTCCAATAAAACTCACTTGGTCGACACTTATCACTAACTTTTATTTCACTGTCTTGCTTGTAACACGGTTAACAACCGACTGACACCGTGCGCTGGCGCGCCACACAGCAGGAGCAAACCAACAAGAGTGGGGATCGGATGGAGCGCGCGCGCAAACTCGACGGAAGTGGTAAATAATTTATTTAAATTAGTAAATGTTAAAAACAACCGAAACAATACATAACAGCACAAATATAAATCTCTGAAACGTTAGATTTAATTTAACATCATAAAATACAGTATTCAATTGATGAAAATGTAAATTCACTATATTTCAAAACAAATGGATCGAAAACACACCACACTTACGCCATCTGGTGATTTAATCTGTTAAAATAGTAACTAACACATTAATAACCACACAATCTTATTTGAGTATAACTGAATTCTCAAATAATGCCGCTTACCTTGTGTCATATTTAAATTGACCCATCTGAAAAGAAGTTTAGGTCACGTTACTTACGCTTTTCAAAAAAAAAAAACACATATTTTTATAACGTATACTTACTCCCTTTAATAAATTTCCGTTCTTTTTTTAGAATCGAGTTCTCGTCTGTCGAACCTCGATGATTTCAAGGCGCAGTGCGCGCGAGCTGAAATTACGATTGGCCGCTGAAAACTCGAATACGAAATTTAATAACGCAAGAACATACCAAAATCCAACTATGTGAGCCTTGTCAAAACCACACAAATTGCAAAATCCGTTAGGGGCTCCTCCAATAAAACTCACTTGGTCGACACTTATCACTAACTTTTATTTCACTGTCTTGCTTGTAACACGGTTAACAACCGACTGACACCGTGCGCTGGCGCGCCACACAGCAGGAGCAAACCAACAAGAGTGGGGATCGGATGGAGCGCGCGCGCAAACTCGACGGAAGTGGTAAATAATTTATTTAAATTAGTAAATGTTAAAAACAACCGAAACAATACATAACAGCACAAATATAAGTCTCTGAAACGTTTGATTCAATTTAACATCATAAAATACAGTATTCAATTGATGAAAATGTAAATTCACTATATTTCAAAACAAATGGATCGAAAACACACCACACTTACGCCATCTGGTGATTTAATCTGTGAAAATAGTAACTAACACATTAATAACCACACAATCTTATTTGAGTATAACTGAATTCTCAAATAATGCCGCTTACCTTGTGTCATATTTAAATTGACCCATCTGAAAAGAAGTTTAGGTCACGTTACTTACGCTTTTCAAAAAAAAAAAACACATATTTTTATAAAGTATACTTACTCCCTTTAATAAATTTCCGTTCTTTTTTTAGAATCGAGTTCTCGTCTGTCGAACCTTGATGATTTCAAGGCGCAGTGCGCGCGAGCTGAAATTACGATTGGCCGCTGAAAACTCGAATACGAAATTTAATAACGCAAGAACATACCAAAAATCCAACTATGTGAGCCTTGTCAAAACCACACAAATTGCAAAATCCGTTAGGGGCTACTCCAATAAAACTCACTTGGTCGACACTTATCACTAACTTTTATTTCACTGTCTTGCTTGTAACACGGTTAATAACCGACTGACACCGTGCGCTGGCGCGCCACACAGCAGGAGCAAACCAACAAGAGTGGGGATCGGATGGAGCGCGCGCGCAAACTCGACGGAAGTGGTAAATAATTTATTTAAATTAGTAAATGTTAAAAACAACCGAAACAATACATAACAGCACAAATATAAATCTCTGAAACGTTTGATTCAATTTAACATCATAAAATACAGTATTCAATTGATGAAAATGTAAATTCACTATATTTCAAAACAAATGGATCGAAAACACACCACACTTACGCCATCTGGTGATTTAATCTGTGAAAATAGTAACTAACACATTAATAACCACACAATCTTATTTGAGTATAACTGAATTCTCAAATAATGCCGCTTACCTTGTGTCATATTTAAATTGACCCATCTGAAAAGAAGTTTAGGTCACGTTACTTACGCTTTTCAAAAAAAAAAATACATATTTTTATAAAGTATACTCCCTTTAATAAATTTCCGTTCTTTTTTTAGAATCGAGTTCTCGTCTGTCGAACCTCGATGATTTCAAGCCGCAGTGCGCGCGAGCTGAAATTACGATTGGCCGCTGAAAACTCGAATACGAAATTTAATAACGCAAGAACATACCAAAAATCCAACTATGTGAGCCTTGTCAAAACCACACAAATTGCAAAATCCGTTAGGGGCTACTCCAATAAAACTCACTTGGTCGACACTTATCACTAACTTTTATTTCACTGTCTTGCTTGTAACACGGTTAACAACCGACTGACACCGTGCGCTGGCGCGCCACACAGCAGGAGCAAACCAACAAGAGTGGGGATCGGATGGAGCGCGCGCGCAAACTCGACGGAAGTGGTAAATAATTTATTTAAATTAGTAAATGTTAAAAACAACCGAAACAATACATAACAGCACAAATTTAAATCTCTGAAACGTTTGATTCAATTTAACATCATAAAATACAGTATTCAATTGATGAAAATGTAAATTCACTATATTTCAAAACAAATGGATCGAAAACACACCACACTGACGCCATCTGGTGATTTAATCTGTGAAAATAGTAACTAACACATTAATAACCACACAATCTTATTTGAGTATAACTGAATTCTCAAATAATGCCGCTTACCTTGTGTCATATTTAAATTGACCCATCTGAAAAGAAGTTTAGGTCACGTTACTTACGCTTTTCAAAAAAAAAAAATACATATTTTTATAAAGTATACTCCCTTTAATAAATTTCCGTTCTTTTTTTAGAATTGAGTTCTCGTCTGTCGAACCTCGATGATTTCAAGGCGCATCGCGCGCGAGCTGAAATTACGATTGGCCGCTGAAAACTTGAATACGAAATTTAATAACGCAAGAACATACCAAAAATCCAACTATGTGAGCCTTGTCAAAACCACACAAATTGCAAAATCCGTTAGGGGCTACTCCAATAAAACTCACTTGGTCGACACTTATCACTAACTTTTATTTCACTGTCTTGCTTGTAACACGGTTAACAACCGACTGACACCGTGCGCTGGCGCGCCACACAGCAGGAGCAAACCAACAAGAGTGGGGATCGGATGGAGCGCGCGCGCAAACTCGACGGAAGTGGTAAATAATTTATTTAAATTAGTAAATGTTAAAAACAACCGAAACAATACATAACAGCACAAATTTAAATCTCTGAAACGTTTGATTCAATTTAACATCATAAAATACAGTATTCAATTGATGAAAATGTAAATTCACTATATTTCAAAACAAATGGATCGAAAACACACCACACTTACGCCATCTGGTGATTTAATCTGTGAAAATAGTAACTAACACATTAATAACCACACAATCTTATTTGAGTATAACTGAATTCTCAAATAATGCCGCTTACCTTGTGTCATATTTAAATTGACCCATCTGAAAAGAAGTTTAGGTCACGTTACTTACGCTTTTCAAAAAAAAAAACACATATTTTTATAAAGTATACTTACTCCCTTTAATAAATTTCCGTTCTTTTTTTAGAATCGAGTTCTCGTCTGTCGAACCTTGATGATTTCAAGGCGCAGTGCGCGCGAGCTGAAATTACGATTGGCCGCTGAAAACTCGAATACGAAATTTAATAACGCAAGAACATACCAAAAATCCAACTATGTGAGCCTTGTCAAAACCACACAAATTGCAAAATCCGTTAGGGGCTACTCCAATAAAACTCACTTGGTCGACACTTATCACTAACTTTTATTTCACTGTCTTGCTTGTAACACGGTTAACAACCGACTGACACCGTGCGCTGGCGCGCCACACAGCAGGAGCAAACCAACAAGAGTGGGGATCGGATGGAGCGCGCGCGCAAACTCGACGGAAGTGGTAAATAATTTATTTAAATTAGTAAATGTTAAAAACAACCGAAACAATACATAACAGCACAAATATAAATCTCTGAAACGTTAGATTTAATTTAACATCATAAAATACAGTATTCAATTGATGAAAATGTAAATTCACTATATTTCAAAACAAATGGATCGAAAACACACCACACTTACGCCATCTGGTGATTTAATCTGTTAAAATAGTAACTAACACATTAATAACCACACAATCTTATTTGAGTATAACTGAATTCTCAAATAATGCCGCTTACCTTGTGTCATATTTAAATTGACCCATCTGAAAAGAAGTTTAGGTCACGTTACTTACGCTTTTCAAAAAAAAAAATACATATTTTTATAAAGTATACTCCCTTTAATAAATTTCCGTTCTTTTTTTAGAATCGAGTTCTCGTCTGTCGAACCTCGATGATTTCAAGCCGCAGTGCGCGCGAGCTGAAATTACGATTGGCCGCTGAAAACTCGAATACGAAATTTAATAACGCAAGAACATACCAAAAATCCAACTATGTGAGCCTTGTCAAAACCACACAAATTGCAAAATCCGTTAGGGGCTACTCCAATAAAACTCACTTGGTCGACACTTATCACTAACTTTTATTTCACTGTCTTGCTTGTAACACGGTTAACAACCGACTGATACCGTGCGCTGGCGCGCCACACAGCAGGAGCAAACCAACAAGAGTGGGGATCGGATGGAGCGCGCGCGCAAACTCGACGGAAGTGGTAAATAATTTATTTAAATTAGTAAATGTTAAAAACAACCGAAACAATACATAACAGCACAAATATAAATCTCTGAAACGTTTGATTTAATTTAACATCATAAAATACAGTATTCAATTGATGAAAATGTAAATTCACTATATTTCAAAACAAATGGATCGAAAACACACCACACTTACGCCATCTGGTGATTTAATCTGTTAAAATAGTAACTAACACATTAATAACCACACAATCTTATTTGAGTATAACTGAATTCTCAAATAATGCCGCTTACCTTGTGTCATATTTAAATTGACCCATCTGAAAAGAAGTTTAGGTCACGTTACTTACGCTTTTCAAAAAAAAAAAACACATATTTTTATAAAGTATACTCCCTTTAATAAATTTCCGTTCTTTTTTTAGAATCGAGTTCTCGTCTGTCGAACCTTGATGATTTCAAGGCCCAGTGCGCGCGAGCTGAAATTACGATTGGCCGCTGAAAACTCGAATACGAAATTTAATAACGCAAGAACATACCAAAAATCCAACTATGTGAGCCTTGTCAAAACCACACAAATTGCAAAATCCGTTAGGGGCTACTCCAATAAAACTCACTTGGTCGACACTTATCACTAACTTTTATTTCACTGTCTTGCTTGTAACACGGTTAACAACCGACTGACACCGTGCGCTGGCGCGCCACACAGCAGGAGCAAACCAACAAGAGTGGGGATCGGATGGAGCGCGCGCGCAAACTCGACGGAAGTGGTAAATAATTTATTTAAATTAGTAAATGTTAAAAACAACCGAAACAATACATAACAGCACAAATATAAATCTCTGAAACGTTTGATTCAATTTAACATCATAAAATACAGTATTCAATTGATGAAAATGTAAATTCACTATATTTCAAAACAAATGGATCGAAAACACACCACACTTACGCCATCTGGTGATTTAATCTGTGAAAATAGTAACTTACACATTAATAACCACACAATCTTATTTGAGTATAACTGAATTCTCAAATAATGCCGCTTACCTTGTGTCATATTTAAATTGACCCATCTGAAAAGAAGTTTAGGTCACGTTACTTACGCTTTTCAAAAAAAAAACACATATTTTTATAAAGTATACTCCCTTTAATAAATTTCCGTTCTTTTTTTAGAATCGAGTTCTCGTCTGTCGAACCTCGATGATTTCAAGGCGCAGCGCGCGCGAGCTGAAATTACGATTGGCCGCTGAAAACTCGAATACGAAATTTAATAACGCAAGAACATACCAAAAATCCAACTATGTGAGCCTTGTCAAAACCACACAAATTGCAAAATCCGTTAGGGGCTACTCCAATAAAACTCACTTGGTCGACACTTATCACTAACTTTTATTTCACTGTCTTGCTTGTAACACGGTTAACAACCGACTGACACCGTGCGCTGGCGCGCCACACAGCAGGAGCAAACCAACAAGAGTGGGGATCGGATGGAGCGCGCGCGCAAACTCGACGGAAGTGGTAAATAATTTATTTAAATTAGTAAATGTTAAAAACAACCGAAACAATACATAACAGCACAAATATAAATCTCTGAAACGTTTGATTCAATTTAACATCATAAAATACAGTATTCAATTGATGAAAATGTAAATTCACTATATTTCAAAACAAATGGATCGAAAACACACCACACTTACGCCATCTGGTGATTTAATCTGTGAAAATAGTAACTTACACATTAATAACCACACAATCTTATTTGAGTATAACTGAATTCTCAAATAATGCCGCTTACCTTGTGTCATATTTAAATTGACCCATCTGAAAAGAAGTTTAGGTCACGTTACTTACGCTTTTCAAAAAAAAAAAACACATATTTTTATAAAGTATACTCCCTTTAATAAATTTCCGTTCTTTTTTTAGAATCGAGTTCTCGTCTGTCGAACCTCGATGATTTCAAGGCGCAGCGCGCGCGAGCTGAAATTACGATTGGCCGCTGAAAACTCGAATACGAAATTTAATAACGCAAGAACATACCAAAAATCCAACTATTTGAGCCTTGTCAAAACCACACAAATTGCAAAATCCGTTAGGGGCTACTCCAATAAAACTCACTTGGTCGACACTTATCACTAACTTTTATTTCACTGTCTTGCTTGTAACACGGTTAACAACCGACTGACACCGTGCGCTGGCGCGCCACACAGCAGGAGCAAACCAACAAGAGTGGGGATCGGATGGAGCGCGCGCGCAAACTCGACGGAAGTGGTAAATAATTTATTTAAATTAGTAAATGTTAAAAACAACCGAAACAATACATAACAGCACAAATATAAATCTCTGAAACGTTTGATTCAATTTAACATCATAAAATACAGTATTCAATTGATGAAAATGTAAATTCACTATATTTCAAAACAAATGGATCGAAAACACACCACACTTACGCCATCTGGTGATTTAATCTGTGAAAATAGTAACTTACACATTAATAACCACACAATCTTATTTGAGTATAACTGAATTCTCAAATAATGCCGCTTACCTTGTGTCATATTTAAATTGACCCATCTGAAAAGAAGTTTAGGTCACGTTACTTACGCTTTTCAAAAAAAAAAATACATATTTTTATAAAGTATACTCCCTTTAATAAATTTCCGTTCTTTTTTTAGAATCGAGTTCTCGTCTGTCGAACCTCGATGATTTCAAGCCGCAGTGCGCGCGAGCTGAAATTACGATTGGCCGCTGAAAACTCGAATACGAAATTTAATAACGCAAGAACATACCAAAAATCCAACTATGTGAGCCTTGTCAAAACCACACAAATTGCAAAATCCGTTAGGGGCTACTCCAATAAAACTCACTTGGTCGACACTTATCACTAACTTTTATTTCACTGTCTTGCTTGTAACACGGTTAACAACCGACTGACACCGTGCGCTGGCGCGCCACACAGCAGGAGCAAACCAACAAGAGTGGGGATCGGATGGAGCGCGCGCGCAAACTCGACGGAAGTGGTAAATAATTTATTTAAATTAGTAAATGTTAAAAACAACCGAAACAATACATAACAGCACAAATATAAATCTCTGAAACGTTTGATTCAATTTAACATCATAAAATACAGTATTCAATTGATGAAAATGTAAATTCACTATATTTCAAAACAAATGGATCGAAAACACACCACACTTACGCCATCTGGTGATTTAATCTGTGAAAATAGTAACTTACACATTAATAACCACACAATCTTATTTGAGTATAACTGAATTCTCAAATAATGCCGCTTACCTTGTGTCATATTTAAATTGACCCATCTGAAAAGAAGTTTAGGTCACGTTACTTACGCTTTTCAAAAAAAAAAAACACATATTTTTATAAAGTATTCTTACTCCCTTTAATAAATTTCCGTTCTTTTTTTAGAATCGAGTTATCGTCTGTCGAACCTTGATGATTTCAAGGCCCAGTGCGCGCGAGCTGAAATTACGATTGGCCGCTGAAAACTCGAATACGAAATTTAATAACGCAAGAACATACCAAAAATCCAACTATGTGAGCCTTGTCAAAACCACACAAATTGCAAAATCCGTTAGGGGCTACTCCAATAAAACTCACTTGGTCGACACTTATCACTAACTTTTATTTCACTGTCTTGCTTGTAACACGGTTAATAACCGACTGACACCGTGCGCTGGCGCGCCACACAGCAGGAGCAAACCAACAAGAGTGGGGATCGGATGGAGCGCGCGCGCAAACTCGACGGAAGTGGTAAATAATTTATTTAAATTAGTAAATGTTAAAAACAACCGAAACAATACATAACAGCACAAATATAAATCTCTGAAACGTTTGATTCAATTTAACATCATAAAATACAGTATTCAATTGATGAAAATGTAAATTCACTATATTTCAAAACAAATGGATCGAAAACACACCACACTTACGCCATCTGGTGATTTAATCTGTGAAAATAGTAACTTACACATTAATAACCACACAATCTTATTTGAGTATAACTGAATTCTCAAATAATGCCGCTTACCTTGTGTCATATTTAAATTGACCCATCTGAAAAGAAGTTTAGGTCACGTTACTTACGCTTTTCAAAAAAAAAAATACATATTTTTATAAAGTATACTCCCTTTAATAAATTTCCGTTCTTTTTTTAGAATCGAGTTCTCGTCTGTCGAACCTCGATGATTTCAAGCCGCAGTGCGCGCGAGCTGAAATTACGATTGGCCGCTGAAAACTCGAATACGAAATTTAATAACGCAAGAACATACCAAAAATCCAACTATGTGAGCCTTGTCAAAACCACACAAATTGCAAAATCCGTTAGGGGCTACTCCAATAAAACTCACTTGGTCGACACTTATCACTAACTTTTATTTCACTGTCTTGCTTGTAACACGGTTAACAACCGACTGACACCGTGCGCTGGCGCGCCACACAGCAGGAGCAAACCAACAAGAGTGGGGATCGGATGGAGCGCGCGCGCAAACTCGACGGAAGTGGTAAATAATTTATTTAAATTAGTAAATGTTAAAAACAACCGAAACAATACATAACAGCACAAATTTAAATCTCTGAAACGTTTGATTCAATTTAACATCATAAAATACAGTATTCAATTGATGAAAATGTAAATTCACTATATTTCAAAACAAATGGATCGAAAACACACCACACTTACGCCATCTGGTGATTTAATCTGTGAAAATAGTAACTAACACATTAATAACCACACAATCTTATTTGAGTATAACTGAATTCTCAAATAATGCCGCTTACCTTGTGTCATATTTAAATTGACCCATCTGAAAAGAAGTTTAGGTCACGTTACTTACGCTTTCCAAAAAAAAAAATACATATTTTTATAAAGTATACTCCCTTTAATAAATTTCCGTTCTTTTTTTAGAATCGAGTTCTCGTCTGTCGAACCTCGATGATTTCAAGCCGCAGTGCGCGCGAGCTGAAATTACGATTGGCCGCTGAAAACTCGAATACGAAATTTAATAACGCAAGAACATACCAAAAATCCAACTATGTGAGCCTTGTCAAAACCACACAAATTGCAAAATCCGTTAGGGGCTACTCCAATAAAACTCACTTGGTCGACACTTATCACTAACTTTTATTTCACTGTCTTGCTTGTAACACGGTTAACAACCGACTGACACCGTGCGCTGGCGCGCCACACAGCAGGAGCAAACCAACAAGAGTGGGGATCGGATGGAGCGCGCGCGCAAACTCGACGGAAGTGGTAAATAATTTATTTAAATTAGTAAATGTTAAAAACAACCGAAACAATACATAACAGCACAAATATAAATCTCTGAAACGTTAGATTTAATTTAACATCATAAAATACAGTATTCAATTGATGAAAATGTAAATTCACTATATTCCAAAACAAATGGATCGAAAACACACCACACTTACGCCATCTGGTGATTTAATCTGTTAAAATAGTAACTAACACAGTAATAACCACACAATCTTATTTGAGTATAACTGAATTCTCAAATAATGCCGCTTACCTTGTGTCATATTTAAATTGACCCATCTGAAAAGAAGTTTAGGTCACGTTACTTACGCTTTTCAAAAAAAAAAACACATATTTTATAAAGTATACTTACTCCCTTTAATAAATTTCCGTTCTTTTTTTAGAATCGAGTTCTCGTCTGTCGAACCTTGATGATTTCAAGGCCCAGTGCGCGCGAGCTGAAATTACGATTGGCCGCTGAAAACTCGAATACGAAATTTAATAACGCAAGAACATACCAAAAATCCAACTATGTGAGCCTTGTCAAAACCACACAAATTGCAAAATCCGTTAGGGGCTACTCCAATAAAACTCACTTGGTCGACACTTATCACTAACTTTTATTTCACTGTCTTGCTTGTAACACGGTTAATAACCGACTGACACCGTGCGCTGGCGCGCCACACAGCAGGAGCAAACCAACAAGAGTGGGGATCGGATGGAGCGCGCGCGCAAACTCGACGGAAGTGGTAAATAATTTATTTAAATTAGTAAATGTTAAAAACAACCGAAACAATACATAACAGCACAAATATAAATCTCTGAAACGTTTGATTCAATTTAACATCATAAAATACAGTATTCAATTGATGAAAATGTAAATTCACTATATTTCAAAACAAATGGATCGAAAACACACCACACTTACGCCATCTGGTGATTTAATCTGTGAAAATAGTAACTTACACATTAATAACCACACAATCTTATTTGAGTATAACTGAATTCTCAAATAATGCCGCTTACCTTGTGTCATATTTAAATTGACCCATCTGAAAAGAAGTTTAGGTCACGTTACTTACGCTTTTCAAAAAAAAAAATACATATTTTTATAAAGTATACTCCCTTTAATAAATTTCCGTTCTTTTTTTAGAATCGAGTTCTCGTCTGTCGAACCTCGATGATTTCAAGGCGCAGTGCGCGCGAGCTGAAATTACGATTGGCCGCTGAAAACTCGAATACGAAATTTAATAACGCAAGAACATACCAAAAATCCAACTATGTGAGCCTTGTCAAAACCACACAAATTGCAAAATCCGTTAGGGGCTACTCCAATAAAACTCACTTGGTCGACACTTATCACTAACTTTTATTTCACTGTCTTGCTTGTAACACGGTTAACAACCGACTGACACCGTGCGCTGGCGCGCCACACAGCAGGAGCAAACCAACAAGAGTGGGGATCGGATGGAGCGCGCGCGCAAACTCGACGGAAGTGGTAAATAATTTATTTAAATTAGTTAATGTTAAAAACAACCGAAACAATACATAACAGCACAAATATAAGTCTCTGAAACGTTTGATTCAATTTAACATCATAAAATACAGTATTCAATTGATGAAAATGTAAATTCACTATATTTCAAAACAAATGGATCGAAAACACACCACACTTACGCCATCTGGTGATTTAATCTGTTAAAATAGTAACTAACACATTAATAACCACACAATCTTATTTGAGTATAACTGAATTCTCAAATAATGCCGCTTACCTTGTGTCATATTTAAATTGACCCATCTGAAAAGAAGTTTAGGTCACGTTACTTACGCTTTTCAAAAAAAAAAAACACATATTTTTATAACGTATACTTACTCCCTTTAATAAATTTCCGTTCTTTTTTTAGAATCGAGTTCTCGTCTGTCGAACCTCGATGATTTCAAGGCGCAGTGCGCGCGAGCTGAAATTACGATTGGCCGCTGAAAACTCGAATACGAAATTTAATAACGCAAGAACATACCAAAAATCCAACTATGTGAGCCTTGTCAAAACCACACAAATTGCAAAATCCGTTAGGGGCTACTCCAATAAAACTCACTTGGTCGACACTTATCACTAACTTTTATTTCACTGTCTTGCTTGTAACACGGTTAACAACCGACTGACACCGTGCGCTGGCGCGCCACACAGCAGGAGCAAACCAACAAGAGTGGGGATCGGATGGAGCGCGCGCGCAAACTCGACGGAAGTGGTAAATAATTTATTTAAATTAGTAAATGTTAAAAACAACCGAAACAATACATAACAGCACAAATTTAAATCTCTGAAACGTTTGATTCAATTTAACATCATAAAATACAGTATTCAATTGATGAAAATGTAAATTCACTATACTTCAAAACAAATGGATCGAAAACACACCACACTTACGCCATCTGGTGATTTAATCTGTGAAAATAGTAACTAACACATTAATAACCACACAATCTTATTTGAGTATAACTGAATTCTCAAATAATGCCGCTTACCTTGTGTCATATTTAAATTGACCCATCTGAAAAGAAGTTTAGGTCACGTTACTTACGCTTTTCAAAAAAAAAAACACATATTTTTATAAAGTATACTTACTCCCTTTAATAAATTTCCGTTCTTTTTTTAGAATCGAGTTCTCGTCTGTCGAACCTCGATGATTTCAAGGCGCAGTGCGCGCGAGCTGAAATTACGATTGGCCGCTGAAAACTCGAATACGAAATTTAATAACGCAAGAACATACCAAAAATCCAACTATTTGAGCCTTGTCAAAACCACACAAATTGCAAAATCCGTTAGGGGCTACTCCAATAAAACTCACTTGGTCGACACTTATCACTAACTTTTATTTCACTGTCTTGCTTGTAACACGGTTAACAACCGACTGACACCGTGCGCTGGCGCGCCACACAGCAGGAGCAAACCAACAAGAGTGGGGATCGGATGGAGCGCGCGCGCAAACTCGACGGAAGTGGTAAATAATTTATTTAAATTAGTAAATGTTAAAAACAACCGAAACAATACATAACAGCACAAATATAAATCTCTGAAACGTTAGATTTAATTTAACATCATAAAATACAGTATTCAATTGATGAAAATGTAAATTCACTATATTTCAAAACAAATGGATCGAAAACACACCACACTTACGCCATCTGGTGATTTAATCTGTTAAAATAGTAACTAACACATTAATAACCACACAATCTTATTTGAGTATAACTGAATTCTCAAATAATGCCGCTTACCTTGTGTCATATTTAAATTGACCCATCTGAAAAGAAGTTTAGGTCACGTTACTTACGCTTTTCAAAAAAAAAAACACATATTTTTATAACGTATACTTACTCCCTTTAATAAATTTCCGTTCTTTTTTTAGAATCGAGTTCTCGTCTGTCGAACCTCGATGATTTCAAGGCGCAGTGCGCGCGAGCTGAAATTACGATTGGCCGCTGAAAACTCGAATACGAAATTTAATAACGCAAGAACATACCAAAATCCAACTATGTGAGCCTTGTCAAAACCACACAAATTGCAAAATCCGTTAGGGGCTACTCCAATAAAACTCACTTGGTCGACACTTATCACTAACTTTTATTTCACTGTCTTGCTTGTAACACGGTTAACAACCGACTGACACCGTGCGCTGGCGCGCCACACAGCAGGAGCAAACCAACAAGAGTGGGGATCGGATGGAGCGCGCGCGCAAACTCGACGGAAGTGGTAAATAATTTATTTAAATTAGTTAATGTTAAAAACAACCGAAACAATACATAACAGCACAAATATAAGTCTCTGAAACGTTTGATTCAATTTAACATCATAAAATACAGTATTCAATTGATGAAAATGTAAATTCACTATATTTCAAAACAAATGGATCGAAAACACACCACACTTACGCCATCTGGTGATTTAATCTGTGAAAATAGTAACTTACACATTAATAACCACACAATCTTATTTGAGTATAACTGAATTCTCAAATAATGCCGCTTACCTTGTGTCATATTTAAATTGACCCATCTGAAAAGAAGTTTAGGTCACGTTACTTACGCTTTTCAAAAAAAAAAATACATATTTTTATAAAGTATACTCCCTTTAATAAATTTCCGTTCTTTTTTTAGAATCGAGTTCTCGTCTGTCGAACCTCGATGATTTCAAGCCGCAGTGCGCGCGAGCTGAAATTACGATTGGCCGCTGAAAACTCGAATACGAAATTTAATAACGCAAGAACATACCAAAAATCCAACTATGTGAGCCTTGTCAAAACCACACAAATTGCAAAATCCGTTAGGGGCTACTCCAATAAAACTCACTTGGTCGACACTTATCACTAACTTTTATTTCACTGTCTTGCTTGTAACACGGTTAACAACCGACTGACACCGTGCGCTGGCGCGCCACACAGCAGGAGCAAACCAACAAGAGTGGGGATCGGATGGAGCGCGCGCGCAAACTCGACGGAAGTGGTAAATAATTTATTTAAATTAGTAAATGTTAAAAACAACCGAAACAATACATAACAGCACAAATTTAAATCTCTGAAACGTTTGATTCAATTTAACATCATAAAATACAGTATTCAATTGATGAAAATGTAAATTCACTATATTTCAAAACAAATGGATCGAAAACACACCACACTTACGCCATCTGGTGATTTAATCTGTGAAAATAGTAACTAACACATTAATAACCACACAATCTTATTTGAGTATAACTGAATTCTCAAATAATGCCGCTTACCTTGTGTCATATTTAAATTGACCCATCTGAAAAGAAGTTTAGGTCACGTTACTTACGCTTTTCAAAAAAAAAAATACATATTTTTATAAAGTATACTCCCTTTAATAAATTTCCGTTCTTTTTTTAGAATCGAGTTCTCGTCTGTCGAACCTCGATGATTTCAAGCCGCAGTGCGCGCGAGCTGAAATTACGATTGGCCGCTGAAAACTCGAATACGAAATTTAATAACGCAAGAACATACCAAAAATCCAACTATGTGAGCCTTGTCAAAACCACACAAATTGCAAAATCCGTTAGGGGCTACTCCAATAAAACTCACTTGGTCGACACTTATCACTAACTTTTATTTCACTGTCTTGCTTGTAACACGGTTAACAACCGACTGACACCGTGCGCTGGCGCGCCACACAGCAGGAGCAAACCAACAAGAGTGGGGATCGGATGGAGCGCGCGCGCAAACTCGACGGAAGTGGTAAATAATTTATTTAAATTAGTAAATGTTAAAAACAACCGAAACAATACATAACAGCACAAATATAAATCTCTGAAACGTTAGATTTAATTTAACATCATAAAATACAGTATTCAATTGATGAAAATGTAAATTCACTATATTCCAAAACAAATGGATCGAAAACACACCACACTTACGCCATCTGGTGATTTAATCTGTTAAAATAGTAACTAACACAGTAATAACCACACAATCTTATTTGAGTATAACTGAATTCTCAAATAATGCCGCTTACCTTGTGTCATATTTAAATTGACCCATCTGAAAAGAAGTTTAGGTCACGTTACTTACGCTTTTCAAAAAAAAAAAACACATATTTTATAAAGTATACTTACTCCCTTTAATAAATTTCCGTTCTTTTTTTAGAATCGAGTTCTCGTCTGTCGAACCTTGATGATTTCAAGGCCCAGTGCGCGCGAGCTGAAATTACGATTGGCCGCTGAAAACTCGAATACGAAATTTAATAACGCAAGAACATACCAAAAATCCAACTATGTGAGCCTTGTCAAAACCACACAAATTGCAAAATCCGTTAGGGGCTACTCCAATAAAACTCACTTGGTCGACACTTATCACTAACTTTTATTTCACTGTCTTGCTTGTAACACGGTTAACAACCGACTGACACCGTGCGCTGGCGCGCCACACAGCAGGAGCAAACCAACAAGAGTGGGGATCGGATGGAGCGCGCGCGCAAACTCGACGGAAGTGGTAAATAATTTATTTAAATTAGTAAATGTTAAAAACAACCGAAACAATACATAACAGCACAAATATAAATCTCTGAAACGTTAGATTTAATTTAACATCATAAAATACAGTATTCAATTGATGAAAATGTAAATTCACTATATTCCAAAACAAATGGATCGAAAACACACCACACTTACGCCATCTGGTGATTTAATCTGTTAAAATAGTAACTAACACAGTAATAACCACACAATCTTATTTGAGTATAACTGAATTCTCAAATAATGCCGCTTACCTTGTGTCATATTTAAATTGACCCATCTGAAAAGAAGTTTAGGTCACGTTACTTACGCTTTTCAAAAAAAAAAAACACATATTTTATAAAGTATACTTACTCCCTTTAATAAATTTCCGTTCTTTTTTTAGAATCGAGTTCTCGTCTGTCGAACCTTGATGATTTCAAGGCCCAGTGCGCGCGAGCTGAAATTACGATTGGCCGCTGAAAACTCGAATACGAAATTTAATAACGCAAGAACATACCAAAAATCCAACTATGTGAGCCTTGTCAAAACCACACAAATTGCAAAATCCGTTAGGGGCTACTCCAATAAAACTCACTTGGTCGACACTTATCACTAACTTTTATTTCACTGTCTTGCTTGTAACACGGTTAATAACCGACTGACACCGTGCGCTGGCGCGCCACACAGCAGGAGCAAACCAACAAGAGTGGGGATCGGATGGAGCGCGCGCGCAAACTCGACGGAAGTGGTAAATAATTTATTTAAATTAGTAAATGTTAAAAACAACCGAAACAATACATAACAGCACAAATATAAATCTCTGAAACGTTTGATTCAATTTAACATCATAAAATACAGTATTCAATTGATGAAAATGTAAATTCACTATATTTCAAAACAAATGGATCGAAAACACACCACACTTACGCCATCTGGTGATTTAATCTGTGAAAATAGTAACTTACACATTAATAACCACACAATCTTATTTGAGTATAACTGAATTCTCAAATAATGCCGCTTACCTTGTGTCATATTTAAATTGACCCATCTGAAAAGAAGTTTAGGTCACGTTACTTACGCTTTTCAAAAAAAAAAATACATATTTTTATAAAGTATACTCCCTTTAATAAATTTCCGTTCTTTTTTTAGAATCGAGTTCTCGTCTGTCGAACCTCGATGATTTCAAGGCGCAGTGCGCGCGAGCTGAAATTACGATTGGCCGCTGAAAACTCGAATACGAAATTTAATAACGCAAGAACATACCAAAAATCCAACTATGTGAGCCTTGTCAAAACCACACAAATTGCAAAATCCGTTAGGGGCTACTCCAATAAAACTCACTTGGTCGACACTTATCACTAACTTTTATTTCACTGTCTTGCTTGTAACACGGTTAACAACCGACTGACACCGTGCGCTGGCGCGCCACACAGCAGGAGCAAACCAACAAGAGTGGGGATCGGATGGAGCGCGCGCGCAAACTCGACGGAAGTGGTAAATAATTTATTTAAATTAGTTAATGTTAAAAACAACCGAAACAATACATAACAGCACAAATATAAGTCTCTGAAACGTTTGATTCAATTTAACATCATAAAATACAGTATTCAATTGATGAAAATGTAAATTCACTATATTTCAAAACAAATGGATCGAAAACACACCACACTTACGCCATCTGGTGATTTAATCTGTTAAAATAGTAACTAACACATTAATAACCACACAATCTTATTTGAGTATAACTGAATTCTCAAATAATGCCGCTTACCTTGTGTCATATTTAAATTGACCCATCTGAAAAGAAGTTTAGGTCACGTTACTTACGCTTTTCAAAAAAAAAAAACACATATTTTTATAACGTATACTTACTCCCTTTAATAAATTTCCGTTCTTTTTTTAGAATCGAGTTCTCGTCTGTCGAACCTCGATGATTTCAAGGCGCAGTGCGCGCGAGCTGAAATTACGATTGGCCGCTGAAAACTCGAATACGAAATTTAATAACGCAAGAACATACCAAAAATCCAACTATGTGAGCCTTGTCAAAACCACACAAATTGCAAAATCCGTTAGGGGCTACTCCAATAAAACTCACTTGGTCGACACTTATCACTAACTTTTATTTCACTGTCTTGCTTGTAACACGGTTAACAACCGACTGACACCGTGCGCTGGCGCGCCACACAGCAGGAGCAAACCAACAAGAGTGGGGATCGGATGGAGCGCGCGCGCAAACTCGACGGAAGTGGTAAATAATTTATTTAAATTAGTAAATGTTAAAAACAACCGAAACAATACATAACAGCACAAATTTAAATCTCTGAAACGTTTGATTCAATTTAACATCATAAAATACAGTATTCAATTGATGAAAATGTAAATTCACTATACTTCAAAACAAATGGATCGAAAACACACCACACTTACGCCATCTGGTGATTTAATCTGTGAAAATAGTAACTAACACATTAATAACCACACAATCTTATTTGAGTATAACTGAATTCTCAAATAATGCCGCTTACCTTGTGTCATATTTAAATTGACCCATCTGAAAAGAAGTTTAGGTCACGTTACTTACGCTTTTCAAAAAAAAAAACACATATTTTTATAAAGTATACTTACTCCCTTTAATAAATTTCCGTTCTTTTTTTAGAATCGAGTTCTCGTCTGTCGAACCTCGATGATTTCAAGGCGCAGTGCGCGCGAGCTGAAATTACGATTGGCCGCTGAAAACTCGAATACGAAATTTAATAACGCAAGAACATACCAAAAATCCAACTATTTGAGCCTTGTCAAAACCACACAAATTGCAAAATCCGTTAGGGGCTACTCCAATAAAACTCACTTGGTCGACACTTATCACTAACTTTTATTTCACTGTCTTGCTTGTAACACGGTTAACAACCGACTGACACCGTGCGCTGGCGCGCCACACAGCAGGAGCAAACCAACAAGAGTGGGGATCGGATGGAGCGCGCGCGCAAACTCGACGGAAGTGGTAAATAATTTATTTAAATTAGTAAATGTTAAAAACAACCGAAACAATACATAACAGCACAAATATAAATCTCTGAAACGTTAGATTTAATTTAACATCATAAAATACAGTATTCAATTGATGAAAATGTAAATTCACTATATTTCAAAACAAATGGATCGAAAACACACCACACTTACGCCATCTGGTGATTTAATCTGTTAAAATAGTAACTAACACATTAATAACCACACAATCTTATTTGAGTATAACTGAATTCTCAAATAATGCCGCTTACCTTGTGTCATATTTAAATTGACCCATCTGAAAAGAAGTTTAGGTCACGTTACTTACGCTTTTCAAAAAAAAAAACACATTTTTATAACGTATACATACTCCCTTTAATAAATTTCCGTTCTTTTTTTAGAATCGAGTTCTCGTCTGTCGAACCTCGATGATTTCAAGGCGCAGTGCGCGCGAGCTGAAATTACGATTGGCCGCTGAAAACTCGAATACGAAATTTAATAACGCAAGAACATACCAAAATCCAACTATGTGAGCCTTGTCAAAACCACACAAATTGCAAAATCCGTTAGGGGCTACTCCAATAAAACTCACTTGGTCGACACTTATCACTAACTTTTATTTCACTGTCTTGCTTGTAACACGGTTAACAACCGACTGACACCGTGCGCTGGCGCGCCACACAGCAGGAGCAAACCAACAAGAGTGGGGATCGGATGGAGCGCGCGCGCAAACTCGACGGAAGTGGTAAATAATTTATTTAAATTAGTTAATGTTAAAAACAACCGAAACAATACATAACAGCACAAATATAAGTCTCTGAAACGTTTGATTCAATTTAACATCATAAAATACAGTATTCAATTGATGAAAATGTAAATTCACTATATTTCAAAACAAATGGATCGAAAACACACCACACTTACGCCATCTGGTGATTTAATCTGTGAAAATAGTAACTAACACATTAATAACCACACAATCTTATTTGAGTATAACTGAATTCTCAAATAATGCCGCTTACCTTGTGTCATATTTAAATTGACCCATCTGAAAAGAAGTTTAGGTCACGTTACTTACGCTTTTCAAAAAAAAAAAACACATATTTTTATAAAGTATACTTACTCCCTTTAATAAATTTCCGTTCTTTTTTTAGAATCGAGTTCTCGTCTGTCGAACCTTGATGATTTCAAGGCGCAGGGCGCGCGAGCTGAAATTACGATTGGCCGCTGAAAACTCGAATACGAAATTTAATAACGCAAGAACATACCAAAAATCCAACTATGTGAGCCTTGTCAAAACCACACAAATTGCAAAATCCGTTAGGGGCTACTCCAATAAAACTCACTTGGTCGACACTTATCACTAACTTTTATTTCACTGTCTTGCTTGTAACACGGTTAATAACCGACTGACACCGTGCGCTGGCGCGCCACACAGCAGGAGCAAACCAACAAGAGTGGGGATCGGATGGAGCGCGCGCGCAAACTCGACGGAAGTGGTAAATAATTTATTTAAATTAGTAAATGTTAAAAACAACCGAAACAATACATAACAGCACAAATATAAATCTCTGAAACGTTTGATTCAATTTAACATCATAAAATACAGTATTCAATTGATGAAAATGTAAATTCACTATATTTCAAAACAAATGGATCGAAAACACACCACACTTACGCCATCTGGTGATTTAATCTGTGAAAATAGTAACTAACACATTAATAACCACACAATCTTATTTGAGTATAACTGAATTCTCAAATAATGCCGCTTACCTTGTGTCATATTTAAATTGACCCATCTGAAAAGAAGTTTAGGTCACGTTACTTACGCTTTTCAAAAAAAAAAATACATATTTTTATAAAGTATACTCCCTTTAATAAATTTCCGTTCTTTTTTTAGAATCGAGTTCTCGTCTGTCGAACCTCGATGATTTCAAGCCGCAGTGCGCGCGAGCTGAAATTACGATTGGCCGCTGAAAACTCGAATACGAAATTTAATAACGCAAGAACATACCAAAAATCCAACTATGTGAGCCTTGTCAAAACCACACAAATTGCAAAATCCGTTAGGGGCTACTCCAATAAAACTCACTTGGTCGACACTTATCACTAACTTTTATTTCACTGTCTTGCTTGTAACACGGTTAATAACCGACTGACACCGTGCGCTGGCGCGCCACACAGCAGGAGCAAACCAACAAGAGTGGGGATCGGATGGAGCGCGCGCGCAAACTCGACGGAAGTGGTAAATAATTTATTTAAATTAGTAAATGTTAAAAACAACCGAAACAATACATAACAGCACAAATATAAATCTCTGAAACGTTTGATTCAATTTAACATCATAAAATACAGTATTCAATTGATGAAAATGTAAATTCACTATATTTCAAAACAAATGGATCGAAAACACACCACACTGACGCCATCTGGTGATTTAATCTGTGAAAATAGTAACTAACACATTAATAACCACACAATCTTATTTGAGTATAACTGAATTCTCAAATAATGCCGCTTACCTTGTGTCATATTTAAATTGACCCATCTGAAAAGAAGTTTAGGTCACGTTACTTACGCTTTTCAAAAAAAAAAACACATATTTTTATAAAGTATACTCCCTTTAATAAATTTCCGTTCTTTTTTTAGAATCGAGTTCTCGTCTGTCGAACCTCGATGATTTCAAGGTGCAGTGCGCGCGAGCTGAAATTACGATTGGCCGCTGAAAACTCGAATACGAAATTTAATAACGCAAGAACATACCAAAATCCAACTATGTGAGCCTTGTCAAAACCACACAAATTGCAAAATCCGTTAGGGGCTACTCCAATAAAACTCACTTGGTCGACACTTATCACTAACTTTTATTTCACTGTCTTGCTTGTAACACGGTTAACAACCGACTGACACCGTGCGCTGGCGCGCCACACAGCAGGAGCAAACCAACAAGAGTGGGGATCGGATGGAGCGCGCGCGCAAACTCGACGGAAGTGGTAAATAATTTATTTAAATTAGTTAATGTTAAAAACAACCGAAACAATACATAACAGCACAAATATAAGTCTCTGAAACGTTTGATTCAATTTAACATCATAAAATACAGTATTCAATTGATGAAAATGTAAATTCACTATATTTCAAAACAAATGGATCGAAAACACACCACACTTACGCCATCTGGTGATTTAATCTGTGAAAATAGTAACTAACACATTAATAACCACACAATCTTATTTGAGTATAACTGAATTCTCAAATAATGCCGCTTACCTTGTGTCATATTTAAATTGACCCATCTGAAAAGAAGTTTAGGTCACGTTACTTACGCTTTTCAAAAAAAAAAAATACATATTTTTATAAAGTATACTCCCTTTAATAAATTTCCGTTCTTTTTTTAGAATTGAGTTCTCGTCTGTCGAACCTCGATGATTTCAAGGCGCATCGCGCGCGAGCTGAAATTACGATTGGCCGCTGAAAACTTGAATACGAAATTTAATAACGCAAGAACATACCAAAAATCCAACTATGTGAGCCTTGTCAAAACCACACAAATTGCAAAATCCGTTAGGGGCTACTCCAATAAAACTCACTTGGTCGACACTTATCACTAACTTTTATTTCACTGTCTTGCTTGTAACACGGTTAACAACCGACTGACACCGTGCGCTGGCGCGCCACACAGCAGGAGCAAACCAACAAGAGTGGGGATCGGATGGAGCGCGCGCGCAAACTCGACGGAAGTGGTAAATAATTTATTTAAATTAGTAAATGTTAAAAACAACCGAAACAATACATAACAGCACAAATTTAAATCTCTGAAACGTTTGATTCAATTTAACATCATAAAATACAGTATTCAATTGATGAAAATGTAAATTCACTATATTTCAAAACAAATGGATCGAAAACACACCACACTTACGCCATCTGGTGATTTAATCTGTGAAAATAGTAACTAACACATTAATAACCACACAATCTTATTTGAGTATAACTGAATTCTCAAATAATGCCGCTTACCTTGTGTCATATTTAAATTGACCCATCTGAAAAGAAGTTTAGGTCACGTTACTTACGCTTTTCAAAAAAAAAAACACATATTTTTATAAAGTATACTTACTCCCTTTAATAAATTTCCGTTCTTTTTTTAGAATCGAGTTCTCGTCTGTCGAACCTTGATGATTTCAAGGCGCAGTGCGCGCGAGCTGAAATTACGATTGGCCGCTGAAAACTCGAATACGAAATTTAATAACGCAAGAACATACCAAAAATCCAACTATGTGAGCCTTGTCAAAACCACACAAATTGCAAAATCCGTTAGGGGCTACTCCAATAAAACTCACTTGGTCGACACTTATCACTAACTTTTATTTCACTGTCTTGCTTGTAACACGGTTAACAACCGACTGACACCGTGCGCTGGCGCGCCACACAGCAGGAGCAAACCAACAAGAGTGGGGATCGGATGGAGCGCGCGCGCAAACTCGACGGAAGTGGTAAATAATTTATTTAAATTAGTAAATGTTAAAAACAACCGAAACAATACATAACAGCACAAACATAAGTCTCTGAAACGTTTGATTTAATTTAACATCATAAAATACAGTATTCAATTGATGAAAATGTAAATTCACTATATTTCAAAACAAATGGATCGAAAACACACCACACTTACGCCATCTGGTGATTTAATCTGTGAAAATAGTAACTTACACATTAATAACCACACAATCTTATTTGAGTATAACTGAATTCTCAAATAATGCCGCTTACCTTGTGTCATATTTAAATTGACCCATCTGAAAAGAAGTTTAGGTCACGTTACTTACGCTTTTCAAAAAAAAAAAATACATATTTTTATAAAGTATACTCCCTTTAATAAATTTCCGTTCTTTTTTTAGAATTGAGTTCTCGTCTGTCGAACCTCGATGATTTCAAGGCGCAGCGCGCGCGAGCTGAAATTACGATTGGCCGCTGAAAACTTGAATACGAAATTTAATAACGCAAGAACATACCAAAAATCCAACTATGTGAGCCTTGTCAAAACCACACAAATTGCAAAATCCGTTAGGGGCTACTCCAATAAAACTCACTTGGTCGACACTTATCACTAACTTTTATTTCACTGTCTTGCTTGTAACACGGTTAACAACCGACTGACACCGTGCGCTGGCGCGCCACACAGCAGGAGCAAACCAACAAGAGTGGGGATCGGATGGAGCGCGCGCGCAAACTCGACGGAAGTGGTAAATAATTTATTTAAATTAGTAAATGTTAAAAACAACCGAAACAATACATAACAGCACAAACATAAGTCTCTGAAACGTTTGATTTAATTTAACATCATAAAATACAGTATTCAATTGATGAAAATGTAAATTCACTATATTTCAAAACAAATGGATCGAAAACACACCACACTTACGCCATCTGGTGATTTAATCTGTGAAAATAGTAACTAACACATTAATAACCACACAATCTTATTTGAGTATAACTGAATTCTCAAATAATGCCGCTTACCTTGTGTCATATTTAAATTGACCCATCTGAAAAGAAGTTTAGGTCACGTTACTTACGCTTTTCAAAAAAAAAAAACACATATTTTATAAAGTATACTTACTCCCTTTAATAAATTTCCGTTCTTTTTTTAGAATCGAGTTCTCGTCTGTCGAACCTTGATGATTTCAAGGCCCAGTGCGCGCGAGCTGAAATTACGATTGGCCGCTGAAAACTCGAATACGAAATTTAATAACGCAAGAACATACCAAAAATCCAACTATGTGAGCCTTGTCAAAACCACACAAATTGCAAAATCCGTTAGGGGCTACTCCAATAAAACTCACTTGGTCGACACTTATCACTAACTTTTATTTCACTGTCTTGCTTGTAACACGGTTAATAACCGACTGACACCGTGCGCTGGCGCGCCACACAGCAGGAGCAAACCAACAAGAGTGGGGATCGGATGGAGCGCGCGCGCAAACTCGACGGAAGTGGTAAATAATTTATTTAAATTAGTAAATGTTAAAAACAACCGAAACAATACATAACAGCACAAATATAAATCTCTGAAACGTTTGATTCAATTTAACATCATAAAATACAGTATTCAATTGATGAAAATGTAAATTCACTATATTTCAAAACAAATGGATCGAAAACACACCACACTTACGCCATCTGGTGATTTAATCTGTGAAAATAGTAACTTACACATTAATAACCACACAATCTTATTTGAGTATAACTGAATTCTCAAATAATGCCGCTTACCTTGTGTCATATTTAAATTGACCCATCTGAAAAGAAGTTTAGGTCACGTTACTTACGCTTTTCAAAAAAAAAAATACATATTTTTATAAAGTATACTCCCTTTAATAAATTTCCGTTCTTTTTTTAGAATCGAGTTCTCGTCTGTCGAACCTCGATGATTTCAAGGCGCAGTGCGCGCGAGCTGAAATTACGATTGGCCGCTGAAAACTCGAATACGAAATTTAATAACGCAAGAACATACCAAAAATCCAACTATGTGAGCCTTGTCAAAACCACACAAATTGCAAAATCCGTTAGGGGCTACTCCAATAAAACTCACTTGGTCGACACTTATCACTAACTTTTATTTCACTGTCTTGCTTGTAACACGGTTAACAACCGACTGACACCGTGCGCTGGCGCGCCACACAGCAGGAGCAAACCAACAAGAGTGGGGATCGGATGGAGCGCGCGCGCAAACTCGACGGAAGTGGTAAATAATTTATTTAAATTAGTTAATGTTAAAAACAACCGAAACAATACATAACAGCACAAATATAAGTCTCTGAAACGTTTGATTCAATTTAACATCATAAAATACAGTATTCAATTGATGAAAATGTAAATTCACTATATTTCAAAACAAATGGATCGAAAACACACCACACTTACGCCATCTGGTGATTTAATCTGTTAAAATAGTAACTAACACATTAATAACCACACAATCTTATTTGAGTATAACTGAATTCTCAAATAATGCCGCTTACCTTGTGTCATATTTAAATTGACCCATCTGAAAAGAAGTTTAGGTCACGTTACTTACGCTTTTCAAAAAAAAAAAACACATATTTTTATAACGTATACTTACTCCCTTTAATAAATTTCCGTTCTTTTTTTAGAATCGAGTTCTCGTCTGTCGAACCTCGATGATTTCAAGGCGCAGTGCGCGCGAGCTGAAATTACGATTGGCCGCTGAAAACTCGAATACGAAATTTAATAACGCAAGAACATACCAAAAATCCAACTATGTGAGCCTTGTCAAAACCACACAAATTGCAAAATCCGTTAGGGGCTACTCCAATAAAACTCACTTGGTCGACACTTATCACTAACTTTTATTTCACTGTCTTGCTTGTAACACGGTTAACAACCGACTGACACCGTGCGCTGGCGCGCCACACAGCAGGAGCAAACCAACAAGAGTGGGGATCGGATGGAGCGCGCGCGCAAACTCGACGGAAGTGGTAAATAATTTATTTAAATTAGTAAATGTTAAAAACAACCGAAACAATACATAACAGCACAAATTTAAATCTCTGAAACGTTTGATTCAATTTAACATCATAAAATACAGTATTCAATTGATGAAAATGTAAATTCACTATACTTCAAAACAAATGGATCGAAAACACACCACACTTACGCCATCTGGTGATTTAATCTGTGAAAATAGTAACTAACACATTAATAACCACACAATCTTATTTGAGTATAACTGAATTCTCAAATAATGCCGCTTACCTTGTGTCATATTTAAATTGACCCATCTGAAAAGAAGTTTAGGTCACGTTACTTACGCTTTTCAAAAAAAAAAACACATATTTTTATAAAGTATACTTACTCCCTTTAATAAATTTCCGTTCTTTTTTTAGAATCGAGTTCTCGTCTGTCGAACCTCGATGATTTCAAGGCGCAGTGCGCGCGAGCTGAAATTACGATTGGCCGCTGAAAACTCGAATACGAAATTTAATAACGCAAGAACATACCAAAAATCCAACTATTTGAGCCTTGTCAAAACCACACAAATTGCAAAATCCGTTAGGGGCTACTCCAATAAAACTCACTTGGTCGACACTTATCACTAACTTTTATTTCACTGTCTTGCTTGTAACACGGTTAACAACCGACTGACACCGTGCGCTGGCGCGCCACACAGCAGGAGCAAACCAACAAGAGTGGGGATCGGATGGAGCGCGCGCGCAAACTCGACGGAAGTGGTAAATAATTTATTTAAATTAGTTAATGTTAAAAACAACCGAAACAATACATAACAGCACAAATATAAATCTCTGAAACGTTTGATTCAATTTAACATCATAAAATACAGTATTCAATTGATGAAAATGTAAATTCACTATATTTCAAAACAAATGGATCGAAAACACACCACACTTACGCCATCTGGTGATTTAATCTGTGAAAATAGTAACTAACACATTAATAACCACACAATCTTATTTGAGTATAACTGAATTCTCAAATAATGCCGCTTACCTTGTGTCATATTTAAATTGACCCATCTGAAAAGAAGTTTAGGTCACGTTACTTACGCTTTTCAAAAAAAAAAAACACATATTTTTATAAAGTATACTTACTCCCTTTAATAAATTTCCGTTCTTTTTTTAGAATCGAGTTCTCGTCTGTCGAACCTCGATGATTTCAAGGCGCAGTGCGCGCGAGCTGAAATTACGATTGGCCGCTGAAAACTCGAATACGAAATTTAATAACGCAAGAACATACCAAAAATCCAACTATGTGAGCCTTGTCAAAACCACACAAATTGCAAAATCCGTTAGGGGCTACTCCAATAAAACTCACTTGGTCGACACTTATCACTAACTTTTATTTCACTGTCTTGCTTGTAACACGGTTAACAACCGACTGACACCGTGCGCTGGCGCGCCACACAGCAGGAGCAAACCAACAAGAGTGGGGATCGGATGGAGCGCGCGCGCAAACTCGACGGAAGTGGTAAATAATTTATTTAAATTAGTAAATGTTAAAAACAACCGAAACAATACATAACAGCACAAATTTAAATCTCTGAAACGTTTGATTCAATTTAACATCATAAAATACAGTATTCAATTGATGAAAATGTAAATTCACTATACTTCAAAACAAATGGATCGAAAACACACCACACTTACGCCATCTGGTGATTTAATCTGTGAAAATAGTAACTAACACATTAATAACCACACAATCTTATTTGAGTATAACTGAATTCTCAAATAATGCCGCTTACCTTGTGTCATATTTAAATTGACCCATCTGAAAAGAAGTTTAGGTCACGTTACTTACGCTTTTCAAAAAAAAAAACACATATTTTTATAAAGTATACTTACTCCCTTTAATAAATTTCCGTTCTTTTTTTAGAATCGAGTTCTCGTCTGTCGAACCTCGATGATTTCAAGGCGCAGTGCGCGCGAGCTGAAATTACGATTGGCCGCTGAAAACTCGAATACGAAATTTAATAACGCAAGAACATACCAAAAATCCAACTATTTGAGCCTTGTCAAAACCACACAAATTGCAAAATCCGTTAGGGGCTACTCCAATAAAACTCACTTGGTCGACACTTATCACTAACTTTTATTTCACTGTCTTGCTTGTAACACGGTTAACAACCGACTGACACCGTGCGCTGGCGCGCCACACAGCAGGAGCAAACCAACAAGAGTGGGGATCGGATGGAGCGCGCGCGCAAACTCGACGGAAGTGGTAAATAATTTATTTAAATTAGTAAATGTTAAAAACAACCGAAACAATACATAACAGCACAAATATAAATCTCTGAAACGTTAGATTTAATTTAACATCATAAAATACAGTATTCAATTGATGAAAATGTAAATTCACTATATTTCAAAACAAATGGATCGAAAACACACCACACTTACGCCATCTGGTGATTTAATCTGTTAAAATAGTAACTAACACATTAATAACCACACAATCTTATTTGAGTATAACTGAATTCTCAAATAATGCCGCTTACCTTGTGTCATATTTAAATTGACCCATCTGAAAAGAAGTTTAGGTCACGTTACTTACGCTTTTCAAAAAAAAAAACACATATTTTTATAACGTATACTTACTCCCTTTAATAAATTTCCGTTCTTTTTTTAGAATCGAGTTCTCGTCTGTCGAACCTCGATGATTTCAAGGCGCAGTGCGCGCGAGCTGAAATTACGATTGGCCGCTGAAAACTCGAATACGAAATTTAATAACGCAAGAACATACCAAAATCCAACTATGTGAGCCTTGTCAAAACCACACAAATTGCAAAATCCGTTAGGGGCTACTCCAATAAAACTCACTTGGTCGACACTTATCACTAACTTTTATTTCACTGTCTTGCTTGTAACACGGTTAACAACCGACTGACACCGTGCGCTGGCGCGCCACACAGCAGGAGCAAACCAACAAGAGTGGGGATCGGATGGAGCGCGCGCGCAAACTCGACGGAAGTGGTAAATAATTTATTTAAATTAGTTAATGTTAAAAACAACCGAAACAATACATAACAGCACAAATATAAGTCTCTGAAACGTTTGATTCAATTTAACATCATAAAATACAGTATTCAATTGATGAAAATGTAAATTCACTATATTTCAAAACAAATGGATCGAAAACACACCACACTTACGCCATCTGGTGATTTAATCTGTGAAAATAGTAACTAACACATTAATAACCACACAATCTTATTTGAGTATAACTGAATTCTCAAATAATGCCGCTTACCTTGTGTCATATTTAAATTGACCCATCTGAAAAGAAGTTTAGGTCACGTTACTTACGCTTTTCAAAAAAAAAAAACACATATTTTTATAAAGTATACTTACTCCCTTTAATAAATTTCCGTTCTTTTTTTAGAATCGAGTTCTCGTCTGTCGAACCTTGATGATTTCAAGGCGCAGGGCGCGCGAGCTGAAATTACGATTGGCCGCTGAAAACTCGAATACGAAATTTAATAACGCAAGAACATACCAAAAATCCAACTATGTGAGCCTTGTCAAAACCACACAAATTGCAAAATCCGTTAGGGGCTACTCCAATAAAACTCACTTGGTCGACACTTATCACTAACTTTTATTTCACTGTCTTGCTTGTAACACGGTTAATAACCGACTGACACCGTGCGCTGGCGCGCCACACAGCAGGAGCAAACCAACAAGAGTGGGGATCGGATGGAGCGCGCGCGCAAACTCGACGGAAGTGGTAAATAATTTATTTAAATTAGTTAATGTTAAAAACAACCGAAACAATACATAACAGCACAAATATAAATCTCTGAAACGTTTGATTCAATTTAACATCATAAAATACAGTATTCAATTGATGAAAATGTAAATTCACTATATTTCAAAACAAATGGATCGAAAACACACCACACTTACGCCATCTGGTGATTTAATCTGTGAAAATAGTAACTAACACATTAATAACCACACAATCTTATTTGAGTATAACTGAATTCTCAAATAATGCCGCTTACCTTGTGTCATATTTAAATTGACCCATCTGAAAAGAAGTTTAGGTCACGTTACTTACGCTTTTCAAAAAAAAAAATACATATTTTTATAAAGTATACTCCCTTTAATAAATTTCCGTTCTTTTTTTAGAATCGAGTTCTCGTCTGTCGAACCTCGATGATTTCAAGCCGCAGTGCGCGCGAGCTGAAATTACGATTGGCCGCTGAAAACTCGAATACGAAATTTAATAACGCAAGAACATACCAAAAATCCAACTATGTGAGCCTTGTCAAAACCACACAAATTGCAAAATCCGTTAGGGGCTACTCCAATAAAACTCACTTGGTCGACACTTATCACTAACTTTTATTTCACTGTCTTGCTTGTAACACGGTTAATAACCGACTGACACCGTGCGCTGGCGCGCCACACAGCAGGAGCAAACCAACAAGAGTGGGGATCGGATGGAGCGCGCGCGCAAACTCGACGGAAGTGGTAAATAATTTATTTAAATTAGTAAATGTTAAAAACAACCGAAACAATACATAACAGCACAAATATAAATCTCTGAAACGTTTGATTCAATTTAACATCATAAAATACAGTATTCAATTGATGAAAATGTAAATTCACTATATTTCAAAACAAATGGATCGAAAACACACCACACTGACGCCATCTGGTGATTTAATCTGTGAAAATAGTAACTAACACATTAATAACCACACAATCTTATTTGAGTATAACTGAATTCTCAAATAATGCCGCTTACCTTGTGTCATATTTAAATTGACCCATCTGAAAAGAAGTTTAGGTCACGTTACTTACGCTTTTCAAAAAAAAAAACACATATTTTTATAAAGTATACTCCCTTTAATAAATTTCCGTTCTTTTTTTAGAATCGAGTTCTCGTCTGTCGAACCTCGATGATTTCAAGGTGCAGTGCGCGCGAGCTGAAATTACGATTGGCCGCTGAAAACTCGAATACGAAATTTAATAACGCAAGAACATACCAAAATCCAACTATGTGAGCCTTGTCAAAACCACACAAATTGCAAAATCCGTTAGGGGCTACTCCAATAAAACTCACTTGGTCGACACTTATCACTAACTTTTATTTCACTGTCTTGCTTGTAACACGGTTAACAACCGACTGACACCGTGCGCTGGCGCGCCACACAGCAGGAGCAAACCAACAAGAGTGGGGATCGGATGGAGCGCGCGCGCAAACTCGACGGAAGTGGTAAATAATTTATTTAAATTAGTTAATGTTAAAAACAACCGAAACAATACATAACAGCACAAATATAAGTCTCTGAAACGTTTGATTCAATTTAACATCATAAAATACAGTATTCAATTGATGAAAATGTAAATTCACTATATTTCAAAACAAATGGATCGAAAACACACCACACTTACGCCATCTGGTGATTTAATCTGTGAAAATAGTAACTAACACATTAATAACCACACAATCTTATTTGAGTATAACTGAATTCTCAAATAATGCCGCTTACCTTGTGTCATATTTAAATTGACCCATCTGAAAAGAAGTTTAGGTCACGTTACTTACGCTTTTCAAAAAAAAAAAATACATATTTTTATAAAGTATACTCCCTTTAATAAATTTCCGTTCTTTTTTTAGAATTGAGTTCTCGTCTGTCGAACCTCGATGATTTCAAGGCGCATCGCGCGCGAGCTGAAATTACGATTGGCCGCTGAAAACTTGAATACGAAATTTAATAACGCAAGAACATACCAAAAATCCAACTATGTGAGCCTTGTCAAAACCACACAAATTGCAAAATCCGTTAGGGGCTACTCCAATAAAACTCACTTGGTCGACACTTATCACTAACTTTTATTTCACTGTCTTGCTTGTAACACGGTTAACAACCGACTGACACCGTGCGCTGGCGCGCCACACAGCAGGAGCAAACCAACAAGAGTGGGGATCGGATGGAGCGCGCGCGCAAACTCGACGGAAGTGGTAAATAATTTATTTAAATTAGTTAATGTTAAAAACAACCGAAACAATACATAACAGCACAAATATAAGTCTCTGAAACGTTTGATTCAATTTAACATCATAAAATACAGTATTCAATTGATGAAAATGTAAATTCACTATATTTCAAAACAAATGGATCGAAAACACACCACACTTACGCCATCTGGTGATTTAATCTGTGAAAATAGTAACTAACACATTAATAACCACACAATCTTATTTGAGTATAACTGAATTCTCAAATAATGCCGCTTACCTTGTGTCATATTTAAATTGACCCATCTGAAAAGAAGTTTAGGTCACGTTACTTACGCTTTTCAAAAAAAAAAAATACATATTTTTATAAAGTATACTCCCTTTAATAAATTTCCGTTCTTTTTTTAGAATTGAGTTCTCGTCTGTCGAACCTCGATGATTTCAAGGCGCATCGCGCGCGAGCTGAAATTACGATTGGCCGCTGAAAACTTGAATACGAAATTTAATAACGCAAGAACATACCAAAAATCCAACTATGTGAGCCTTGTCAAAACCACACAAATTGCAAAATCCGTTAGGGGCTACTCCAATAAAACTCACTTGGTCGACACTTATCACTAACTTTTATTTCACTGTCTTGCTTGTAACACGGTTAACAACCGACTGACACCGTGCGCTGGCGCGCCACACAGCAGGAGCAAACCAACAAGAGTGGGGATCGGATGGAGCGCGCGCGCAAACTCGACGGAAGTGGTAAATAATTTATTTAAATTAGTAAATGTTAAAAACAACCGAAACAATACATAACAGCACAAATTTAAATCTCTGAAACGTTTGATTCAATTTAACATCATAAAATACAGTATTCAATTGATGAAAATGTAAATTCACTATATTTCAAAACAAATGGATCGAAAACACACCACACTTACGCCATCTGGTGATTTAATCTGTGAAAATAGTAACTAACACATTAATAACCACACAATCTTATTTGAGTATAACTGAATTCTCAAATAATGCCGCTTACCTTGTGTCATATTTAAATTGACCCATCTGAAAAGAAGTTTAGGTCACGTTACTTACGCTTTTCAAAAAAAAAACACATATTTTTATAAAGTATACTTACTCCCTTTAATAAATTTCCGTTCTTTTTTTAGAATCGAGTTCTCGTCTGTCGAACCTTGATGATTTCAAGGCGCAGTGCGCGCGAGCTGAAATTACGATTGGCCGCTGAAAACTCGAATACGAAATTTAATAACGCAAGAACATACCAAAAATCCAACTATGTGAGCCTTGTCAAAACCACACAAATTGCAAAATCCGTTAGGGGCTACTCCAATAAAACTCACTTGGTCGACACTTATCACTAACTTTTATTTCACTGTCTTGCTTGTAACACGGTTAACAACCGACTGACACCGTGCGCTGGCGCGCCACACAGCAGGAGCAAACCAACAAGAGTGGGGATCGGATGGAGCGCGCGCGCAAACTCGACGGAAGTGGTAAATAATTTATTTAAATTAGTAAATGTTAAAAACAACCGAAACAATACATAACAGCACAAACATAAGTCTCTGAAACGTTTGATTTAATTTAACATCATAAAATACAGTATTCAATTGATGAAAATGTAAATTCACTATATTTCAAAACAAATGGATCGAAAACACACCACACTTACGCCATCTGGTGATTTAATCTGTGAAAATAGTAACTTACACATTAATAACCACACAATCTTATTTGAGTATAACTGAATTCTCAAATAATGCCGCTTACCTTGTGTCATATTTAAATTGACCCATCTGAAAAGAAGTTTAGGTCACGTTACTTACGCTTTTCAAAAAAAAAAAATACATATTTTTATAAAGTATACTCCCTTTAATAAATTTCCGTTCTTTTTTTAGAATTGAGTTCTCGTCTGTCGAACCTCGATGATTTCAAGGCGCAGCGCGCGCGAGCTGAAATTACGATTGGCCGCTGAAAACTTGAATACGAAATTTAATAACGCAAGAACATACCAAAAATCCAACTATGTGAGCCTTGTCAAAACCACACAAATTGCAAAATCCGTTAGGGGCTACTCCAATAAAACTCACTTGGTCGACACTTATCACTAACTTTTATTTCACTGTCTTGCTTGTAACACGGTTAATAACCGACTGACACCGTGCGCTGGCGCGCCACACAGCAGGAGCAAACCAACAAGAGTGGGGATCGGATGGAGCGCGCGCGCAAACTCGACGGAAGTGGTAAATAATTTATTTAAATTAGTAAATGTTAAAAACAACCGAAACAATACATAACAGCACAAATATAAATCTCTGAAACGTTTGATTCAATTTAACATCATAAAATACAGTATTCAATTGATGAAAATGTAAATTCACTATATTTCAAAACAAATGGATCGAAAACACACCACACTTACGCCATCTGGTGATTTAATCTGTGAAAATAGTAACTTACACATTAATAACCACACAATCTTATTTGAGTATAACTGAATTCTCAAATAATGCCGCTTACCTTGTGTCATATTTAAATTGACCCATCTGAAAAGAAGTTTAGGTCACGTTACTTACGCTTTTCAAAAAAAAAAATACATATTTTTATAAAGTATACTCCCTTTAATAAATTTCCGTTCTTTTTTTAGAATCGAGTTCTCGTCTGTCGAACCTCGATGATTTCAAGGCGCAGTGCGCGCGAGCTGAAATTACGATTGGCCGCTGAAAACTCGAATACGAAATTTAATAACGCAAGAACATACCAAAAATCCAACTATGTGAGCCTTGTCAAAACCACACAAATTGCAAAATCCGTTAGGGGCTACTCCAATAAAACTCACTTGGTCGACACTTATCACTAACTTTTATTTCACTGTCTTGCTTGTAACACGGTTAACAACCGACTGACACCGTGCGCTGGCGCGCCACACAGCAGGAGCAAACCAACAAGAGTGGGGATCGGATGGAGCGCGCGCGCAAACTCGACGGAAGTGGTAAATAATTTATTTAAATTAGTAAATGTTAAAAACAACCGAAACAATACATAACAGCACAAATATAAGTCTCTGAAACGTTTGATTCAATTTAACATCATAAAATACAGTATTCAATTGATGAAAATGTAAATTCACTATATTTCAAAACAAATGGATCGAAAACACACCACACTTACGCCATCTGGTGATTTAATCTGTTAAAATAGTAACTAACACATTAATAACCACACAATCTTATTTGAGTATAACTGAATTCTCAAATAATGCCGCTTACCTTGTGTCATATTTAAATTGACCCATCTGAAAAGAAGTTTAGGTCACGTTACTTACGCTTTTCAAAAAAAAAAAACACATATTTTTATAACGTATACTTACTCCCTTTAATAAATTTCCGTTCTTTTTTTAGAATCGAGTTCTCGTCTGTCGAACCTCGATGATTTCAAGGCGCAGTGCGCGCGAGCTGAAATTACGATTGGCCGCTGAAAACTCGAATACGAAATTTAATAACGCAAGAACATACCAAAAATCCAACTATGTGAGCCTTGTCAAAACCACACAAATTGCAAAATCCGTTAGGGGCTACTCCAATAAAACTCACTTGGTCGACACTTATCACTAACTTTTATTTCACTGTCTTGCTTGTAACACGGTTAACAACCGACTGACACCGTGCGCTGGCGCGCCACACAGCAGGAGCAAACCAACAAGAGTGGGGATCGGATGGAGCGCGCGCGCAAACTCGACGGAAGTGGTAAATAATTTATTTAAATTAGTAAATGTTAAAAACAACCGAAACAATACATAACAGCACAAATTTAAATCTCTGAAACGTTTGATTCAATTTAACATCATAAAATACAGTATTCAATTGATGAAAATGTAAATTCACTATACTTCAAAACAAATGGATCGAAAACACACCACACTTACGCCATCTGGTGATTTAATCTGTGAAAATAGTAACTAACACATTAATAACCACACAATCTTATTTGAGTATAACTGAATTCTCAAATAATGCCGCTTACCTTGTGTCATATTTAAATTGACCCATCTGAAAAGAAGTTTAGGTCACGTTACTTACGCTTTTCAAAAAAAAAAACACATATTTTTATAAAGTATACTTACTCCCTTTAATAAATTTCCGTTCTTTTTTTAGAATCGAGTTCTCGTCTGTCGAACCTCGATGATTTCAAGGCGCAGTGCGCGCGAGCTGAAATTACGATTGGCCGCTGAAAACTCGAATACGAAATTTAATAACGCAAGAACATACCAAAAATCCAACTATTTGAGCCTTGTCAAAACCACACAAATTGCAAAATCCGTTAGGGGCTACTCCAATAAAACTCACTTGGTCGACACTTATCACTAACTTTTATTTCACTGTCTTGCTTGTAACACGGTTAACAACCGACTGACACCGTGCGCTGGCGCGCCACACAGCAGGAGCAAACCAACAAGAGTGGGGATCGGATGGAGCGCGCGCGCAAACTCGACGGAAGTGGTAAATAATTTATTTAAATTAGTAAATGTTAAAAACAACCGAAACAATACATAACAGCACAAATATAAATCTCTGAAACGTTAGATTTAATTTAACATCATAAAATACAGTATTCAATTGATGAAAATGTAAATTCACTATATTTCAAAACAAATGGATCGAAAACACACCACACTTACGCCATCTGGTGATTTAATCTGTTAAAATAGTAACTAACACATTAATAACCACACAATCTTATTTGAGTATAACTGAATTCTCAAATAATGCCGCTTACCTTGTGTCATATTTAAATTGACCCATCTGAAAAGAAGTTTAGGTCACGTTACTTACGCTTTTCAAAAAAAAAAACACATATTTTTATAACGTATACTTACTCCCTTTAATAAATTTCCGTTCTTTTTTTAGAATCGAGTTCTCGTCTGTCGAACCTCGATGATTTCAAGGCGCAGTGCGCGCGAGCTGAAATTACGATTGGCCGCTGAAAACTCGAATACGAAATTTAATAACGCAAGAACATACCAAAATCCAACTATGTGAGCCTTGTCAAAACCACACAAATTGCAAAATCCGTTAGGGGCTACTCCAATAAAACTCACTTGGTCGACACTTATCACTAACTTTTATTTCACTGTCTTGCTTGTAACACGGTTAACAACCGACTGACACCGTGCGCTGGCGCGCCACACAGCAGGAGCAAACCAACAAGAGTGGGGATCGGATGGAGCGCGCGCGCAAACTCGACGGAAGTGGTAAATAATTTATTTAAATTAGTTAATGTTAAAAACAACCGAAACAATACATAACAGCACAAATATAAGTCTCTGAAACGTTTGATTCAATTTAACATCATAAAATACAGTATTCAATTGATGAAAATGTAAATTCACTATATTTCAAAACAAATGGATCGAAAACACACCACACTTACGCCATCTGGTGATTTAATCTGTGAAAATAGTAACTAACACATTAATAACCACACAATCTTATTTGAGTATAACTGAATTCTCAAATAATGCCGCTTACCTTGTGTCATATTTAAATTGACCCATCTGAAAAGAAGTTTAGGTCACGTTACTTACGCTTTTCAAAAAAAAAAAACACATATTTTTATAAAGTATACTTACTCCCTTTAATAAATTTCCGTTCTTTTTTTAGAATCGAGTTCTCGTCTGTCGAACCTTGATGATTTCAAGGCGCAGGGCGCGCGAGCTGAAATTACGATTGGCCGCTGAAAACTCGAATACGAAATTTAATAACGCAAGAACATACCAAAAATCCAACTATGTGAGCCTTGTCAAAACCACACAAATTGCAAAATCCGTTAGGGGCTACTCCAATAAAACTCACTTGGTCGACACTTATCACTAACTTTTATTTCACTGTCTTGCTTGTAACACGGTTAATAACCGACTGACACCGTGCGCTGGCGCGCCACACAGCAGGAGCAAACCAACAAGAGTGGGGATCGGATGGAGCGCGCGCGCAAACTCGACGGAAGTGGTAAATAATTTATTTAAATTAGTAAATGTTAAAAACAACCGAAACAATACATAACAGCACAAATATAAATCTCTGAAACGTTAGATTTAATTTAACATCATAAAATACAGTATTCAATTGATGAAAATGTAAATTCACTATATTTCAAAACAAATGGATCGAAAACACACCACACTTACGCCATCTGGTGATTTAATCTGTTAAAATAGTAACTAACACATTAATAACCACACAATCTTATTTGAGTATAACTGAATTCTCAAATAATGCCGCTTACCTTGTGTCATATTTAAATTGACCCATCTGAAAAGAAGTTTAGGTCACGTTACTTACGCTTTTCAAAAAAAAAAACACATATTTTTATAACGTATACTTACTCCCTTTAATAAATTTCCGTTCTTTTTTTAGAATCGAGTTCTCGTCTGTCGAACCTCGATGATTTCAAGGCGCAGTGCGCGCGAGCTGAAATTACGATTGGCCGCTGAAAACTCGAATACGAAATTTAATAACGCAAGAACATACCAAAATCCAACTATGTGAGCCTTGTCAAAACCACACAAATTGCAAAATCCGTTAGGGGCTACTCCAATAAAACTCACTTGGTCGACACTTATCACTAACTTTTATTTCACTGTCTTGCTTGTAACACGGTTAACAACCGACTGACACCGTGCGCTGGCGCGCCACACAGCAGGAGCAAACCAACAAGAGTGGGGATCGGATGGAGCGCGCGCGCAAACTCGACGGAAGTGGTAAATAATTTATTTAAATTAGTTAATGTTAAAAACAACCGAAACAATACATAACAGCACAAATATAAGTCTCTGAAACGTTTGATTCAATTTAACATCATAAAATACAGTATTCAATTGATGAAAATGTAAATTCACTATATTTCAAAACAAATGGATCGAAAACACACCACACTTACGCCATCTGGTGATTTAATCTGTTAAAATAGTAACTAACACATTAATAACCACACAATCTTATTTGAGTATAACTGAATTCTCAAATAATGCCGCTTACCTTGTGTCATATTTAAATTGACCCATCTGAAAAGAAGTTTAGGTCACGTTACTTACGCTTTTCAAAAAAAAAAAACACATATTTTTATAAAGTATACTTACTCCCTTTAATAAATTTCCGTTCTTTTTTTAGAATCGAGTTCTCGTCTGTCGAACCTTGATGATTTCAAGGCGCAGGGCGCGCGAGCTGAAATTACGATTGGCCGCTGAAAACTCGAATACGAAATTTAATAACGCAAGAACATACCAAAAATCCAACTATGTGAGCCTTGTCAAAACCACACAAATTGCAAAATCCGTTAGGGGCTACTCCAATAAAACTCACTTGGTCGACACTTATCACTAACTTTTATTTCACTGTCTTGCTTGTAACACGGTTAATAACCGACTGACACCGTGCGCTGGCGCGCCACACAGCAGGAGCAAACCAACAAGAGTGGGGATCGGATGGAGCGCGCGCGCAAACTCGACGGAAGTGGTAAATAATTTATTTAAATTAGTAAATGTTAAAAACAACCGAAACAATACATAACAGCACAAATATAAATCTCTGAAACGTTTGATTCAATTTAACATCATAAAATACAGTATTCAATTGATGAAAATGTAAATTCACTATATTTCAAAACAAATGGATCGAAAACACACCACACTTACGCCATCTGGTGATTTAATCTGTGAAAATAGTAACTAACACATTAATAACCACACAATCTTATTTGAGTATAACTGAATTCTCAAATAATGCCGCTTACCTTGTGTCATATTTAAATTGACCCATCTGAAAAGAAGTTTAGGTCACGTTACTTACGCTTTTCAAAAAAAAAAATACATATTTTTATAAAGTATACTCCCTTTAATAAATTTCCGTTCTTTTTTTAGAATCGAGTTCTCGTCTGTCGAACCTCGATGATTTCAAGCCGCAGTGCGCGCGAGCTGAAATTACGATTGGCCGCTGAAAACTCGAATACGAAATTTAATAACGCAAGAACATACCAAAAATCCAACTATGTGAGCCTTGTCAAAACCACACAAATTGCAAAATCCGTTAGGGGCTACTCCAATAAAACTCACTTGGTCGACACTTATCACTAACTTTTATTTCACTGTCTTGCTTGTAACACGGTTAATAACCGACTGACACCGTGCGCTGGCGCGCCACACAGCAGGAGCAAACCAACAAGAGTGGGGATCGGATGGAGCGCGCGCGCAAACTCGACGGAAGTGGTAAATAATTTATTTAAATTAGTAAATGTTAAAAACAACCGAAACAATACATAACAGCACAAATATAAATCTCTGAAACGTTTGATTCAATTTAACATCATAAAATACAGTATTCAATTGATGAAAATGTAAATTCACTATATTTCAAAACAAATGGATCGAAAACACACCACACTGACGCCATCTGGTGATTTAATCTGTGAAAATAGTAACTAACACATTAATAACCACACAATCTTATTTGAGTATAACTGAATTCTCAAATAATGCCGCTTACCTTGTGTCATATTTAAATTGACCCATCTGAAAAGAAGTTTAGGTCACGTTACTTACGCTTTTCAAAAAAAAAAACACATATTTTTATAAAGTATACTCCCTTTAATAAATTTCCGTTCTTTTTTTAGAATCGAGTTCTCGTCTGTCGAACCTCGATGATTTCAAGGTGCAGTGCGCGCGAGCTGAAATTACGATTGGCCGCTGAAAACTCGAATACGAAATTTAATAACGCAAGAACATACCAAAATCCAACTATGTGAGCCTTGTCAAAACCACACAAATTGCAAAATCCGTTAGGGGCTACTCCAATAAAACTCACTTGGTCGACACTTATCACTAACTTTTATTTCACTGTCTTGCTTGTAACACGGTTAACAACCGACTGACACCGTGCGCTGGCGCGCCACACAGCAGGAGCAAACCAACAAGAGTGGGGATCGGATGGAGCGCGCGCGCAAACTCGACGGAAGTGGTAAATAATTTATTTAAATTAGTTAATGTTAAAAACAACCGAAACAATACATAACAGCACAAATATAAGTCTCTGAAACGTTTGATTCAATTTAACATCATAAAATACAGTATTCAATTGATGAAAATGTAAATTCACTATATTTCAAAACAAATGGATCGAAAACACACCACACTTACGCCATCTGGTGATTTAATCTGTGAAAATAGTAACTAACACATTAATAACCACACAATCTTATTTGAGTATAACTGAATTCTCAAATAATGCCGCTTACCTTGTGTCATATTTAAATTGACCCATCTGAAAAGAAGTTTAGGTCACGTTACTTACGCTTTTCAAAAAAAAAAAATACATATTTTTATAAAGTATACTCCCTTTAATAAATTTCCGTTCTTTTTTTAGAATTGAGTTCTCGTCTGTCGAACCTCGATGATTTCAAGGCGCATCGCGCGCGAGCTGAAATTACGATTGGCCGCTGAAAACTTGAATACGAAATTTAATAACGCAAGAACATACCAAAAATCCAACTATGTGAGCCTTGTCAAAACCACACAAATTGCAAAATACGTTAGGGGCTACTCCAATAAAACTCACTTGGTCGACACTTATCACTAACTTTTATTTCACTGTCTTGCTTGTAACACGGTTAACAACCGACTGACACCGTGCGCTGGCGCGCCACACAGCAGGAGCAAACCAACAAGAGTGGGGATCGGATGGAGCGCGCGCGCAAACTCGACGGAAGTGGTAAATAATTTATTTAAATTAGTAAATGTTAAAAACAACCGAAACAATACATAACAGCACAAATTTAAATCTCTGAAACGTTTGATTCAATTTAACATCATAAAATACAGTATTCAATTGATGAAAATGTAAATTCACTATATTTCAAAACAAATGGATCGAAAACACACCACACTTACGCCATCTGGTGATTTAATCTGTGAAAATAGTAACTAACACATTAATAACCACACAATCTTATTTGAGTATAACTGAATTCTCAAATAATGCCGCTTACCTTGTGTCATATTTAAATTGACCCATCTGAAAAGAAGTTTAGGTCACGTTACTTACGCTTTTCAAAAAAAAAAACACATATTTTTATAAAGTATACTTACTCCCTTTAATAAATTTCCGTTCTTTTTTTAGAATCGAGTTCTCGTCTGTCGAACCTTGATGATTTCAAGGCGCAGTGCGCGCGAGCTGAAATTACGATTGGCCGCTGAAAACTCGAATACGAAATTTAATAACGCAAGAACATACCAAAAATCCAACTATGTGAGCCTTGTCAAAACCACACAAATTGCAAAATCCGTTAGGGGCTACTCCAATAAAACTCACTTGGTCGACACTTATCACTAACTTTTATTTCACTGTCTTGCTTGTAACACGGTTAACAACCGACTGACACCGTGCGCTGGCGCGCCACACAGCAGGAGCAAACCAACAAGAGTGGGGATCGGATGGAGCGCGCGCGCAAACTCGACGGAAGTGGTAAATAATTTATTTAAATTAGTAAATGTTAAAAACAACCGAAACAATACATAACAGCACAAACATAAGTCTCTGAAACGTTTGATTTAATTTAACATCATAAAATACAGTATTCAATTGATGAAAATGTAAATTCACTATATTTCAAAACAAATGGATCGAAAACACACCACACTTACGCCATCTGGTGATTTAATCTGTGAAAATAGTAACTTACACATTAATAACCACACAATCTTATTTGAGTATAACTGAATTCTCAAATAATGCCGCTTACCTTGTGTCATATTTAAATTGACCCATCTGAAAAGAAGTTTAGGTCACGTTACTTACGCTTTTCAAAAAAAAAAAAATACATATTTTTATAAAGTATACTCCCTTTAATAAATTTCCGTTCTTTTTTTAGAATTGAGTTCTCGTCTGTCGAACCTCGATGATTTCAAGGCGCAGCGCGCGCGAGCTGAAATTACGATTGGCCGCTGAAAACTTGAATACGAAATTTAATAACGCAAGAACATACCAAAAATCCAACTATGTGAGCCTTGTCAAAACCACACAAATTGCAAAATCCGTTAGGGGCTACTCCAATAAAACTCACTTGGTCGACACTTATCACTAACTTTTATTTCACTGTCTTGCTTGTAACACGGTTAACAACCGACTGACACCGTGCGCTGGCGCGCCACACAGCAGGAGCAAACCAACAAGAGTGGGGATCGGATGGAGCGCGCGCGCAAACTCGACGGAAGTGGTAAATAATTTATTTAAATTAGTAAATGTTAAAAACAACCGAAACAATACATAACAGCACAAACATAAGTCTCTGAAACGTTTGATTTAATTTAACATCATAAAATACAGTATTCAATTGATGAAAATGTAAATTCACTATATTTCAAAACAAATGGATCGAAAACACACCACACTTACGCCATCTGGTGATTTAATCTGTGAAAATAGTAACTAACACATTAATAACCACACAATCTTATTTGAGTATAACTGAATTCTCAAATAATGCCGCTTACCTTGTGTCATATTTAAATTGACCCATCTGAAAAGAAGTTTAGGTCACGTTACTTACGCTTTTCAAAAAAAAAAAACACATATTTTTATAAAGTATACTTACTCCCTTTAATAAATTTCCGTTCTTTTTTTAGAATCGAGTTCTCGTCTGTCGAACCTCGATGATTTCAAGCCGCAGTGCGCGCGAGCTGAAATTACGATTGGCCGCTGAAAACTCGAATACGAAATTTAATAACGCAAGAACATACCAAAAATCCAACTATGTGAGCCTTGTCAAAACCACACAAATTGCAAAATCCGTTAGGGGCTACTCCAATAAAACTCACTTGGTCGACACTTATCACTAACTTTTATTTCACTCTTTTTTTTTTTCTTGGTGGAAGTCGCTACGTCCCCGTCAGGGGACGTGGCGAGCGGTCACGGGGCTAGGCCCCCTGCCCGCGGGGGCACCCCTCGGCCCATAAAGATGGGCCCGTCCGTCGTGGTGCACGATTTTGTGCGGAGCTTCCTCGGGCGCGCGCCTACTCAAAACGAATAGCAACGCGCGCCCGTATGTGTAAATGCATGTGGGCTGCAGGCGCGCCGCGGCGACTAAAAGATTTAACTCCGTGCCGCTTCTTCACGACATCTTCGGCGGTCGGTCCCCGCCGAGTGAGACCCCCAGTGACCTGGGGGAGGCCCAGCGAGAACGACCAGCGACGAAAGATGTCGGCTTTGGACGAACCTGCAGTAAGTATGTGGCCCCCGTCCGTCCCGTTTCCAGAGCTAGCCGGTCACGTTCCGGACCGCAGGGCCGTCAAATGTGTGTGTGTGGGCGGCCTTGAAGTGTGAGTACTGCCGCCCAGTGCGTCTGCACCGAATAGCGAGTCCACAGTGCAATATTCGGTGCGTGAGTTTAAGCGCCTGTGGAGAAAAGCATGTGTGCGACGGAACGCAACTCGCCTATATTAACTTAGAACAAGTTGCGCGCCGTAGTGAGAGTAAGGTGGGCAGTGTTATTGTTTGAGTAGGTCGCGTGTAGCCTGGGGCGGCCTACTCAGGCGTCATGTCCGGTGCGACGGGGCCGTCTACGTCCCCGACCAGGTCGCGGGGCAGACGCCTCGCGTCAGGAGGGCGCGCGTGCCAGGGCGCAAGTTGCTTGACGTGCGGCCAATCGGATGCGTCGGCACGCGCGAACATGTCCTTCGCGAGGCGCTGCACGTGCTCGTCCAGGCCCTCAATCCCGAGGTCCCGCTGGATGACATCGTTCCTCACGAGGTAAGGGGCGGCCACAATTGTCCGCAGCGCAAGGTGTTGCTGCGCGCGGAGCTTCTTACGGTTCCCCTCACCTGTGAGGGCGAACCATGCGGGGGTGGCGTACGTCAGTATTGGGCGCACGTACAGCTTGTACACGCCCAGCCTGACGTGCGCCGGGAGATGGGATGAGAGCACTGGTTTGAGGCGGGCGCGGGCGACTCTTGCCTGCGCGGCGACCCGGTGGACGTGTGGCCCCATCGAGAGCCGGCGGTCGATGGTCACACCCAGGTACTTGGCCCGGGGCGTCCAATCGACGTCGACTCCCTGAAACTTCAGAGGGGGTGGGAGGGGCGCGGAACCTGTGACGATCGCCTGCGTCTTACCCACGTTAACCGACAGTCGCCACTTGGCGAGCCAGTCGGGGAGAAGGTCGAGCGCGCGCTGCATTTTCAACGCCGCGTGTTTCCCGTTAAGGGATGTTGTTATGTACGCGGCGTCGTCGGCGTACAGCGCGAGCGTCGACTGCGGCGTCGTTGGTATGTCGTCGGTGTAACGTGAGTAACACGCCGGCGACAGGCAGCTGCCCTGCGGCACGCCCGCCCGGACTGGGCGGGGGGCGGACAGCGCCCCGTCGACCACCACTCTGAAGCTCCTGTTGGACAGAAAGGATTGAACCACTTTTACGACGCGGCGGGGCGCGTCGGACGTGGCCAGCTTGTGGGTCAAGCCGTCGTGCCATACGCGGTCGAAGGCCTTCTCCATGTCGAGGAATACTGCTACCGCGTACTCCTTCTTGTTCATCGTTGATGACAGCAGGTGCAGTACCCTCGACAATTGGAGCGTCGTGCTATGTTCCGACCGAAACCCGAATTGTTCCGGTCGTGGGGTGATGTGGGGTGTTAGGTGTCGCAGCAGGAGCGACTCGAACACCTTGGAGATGGTGGACAGTAGTGTGATCGGCCGATAGCTCTCTGGCTTCAGGATGTTCTTCCCCGCCTTGGGCAGCATGATGACGCGCCCTTCCTTCCAGGCGGCGGGAAAAACCCCCGTGCGCAGTATCCCCGTAAACAGGCGCGCCAGGGCCGCGACCATTTTGTGCGGCAGGTGGCGCAGCGCTGTGTTGGTGATACCGTCGGCACCGGGGGCCTTTCTGGGCTTCGTGCGCCGGATGGCGCGTCTGACTGCGCCCGGCGAGAAGAAGATGGCGTCCTCCTCAGGAGCTATCGGCGTGGCGAAGTAGTCCCCAAGGTGTTTCTCGACTGCCGCGACGTGAGTGTGCTCGGTGGTCGGGTTCGGTTGGAACTGACGCTCCAGGTGCTCAGCGAAGACCTCCGCTCGGTCCGCTGCTACGTATTTTAGCGCCCCGTCGCTGCCCTGTAGAGGGCGCACCGGAGCTGGGGTATTTGTGAGCTGTCTACAGAGTCTGTGTGTAGACGACCAGTCACCTACTGCGTCGTCTATTCGTTCCTCCCAGTTCGCGGCGGCCAGGGCTTTTAGCTCGACCTTCACCTTCTCCGCGAGCCTGTTGAGCTGCGTTTTTATTGTGGGACATCTAAGTTGTTGCCACTGTTTGCGTAGGCGCCTCTTCTCGGCGACCAATTTGCGTATCCTTGACGGTAGGGGCGGCTGCAGCCCTCTCCCCTCCGCGGGTAGCGTGTTTGTCGCCTCTTCTAAGGCGCGTTGTACGCAAGCAGTGACATCGCTCGCTAGTTTGTCGACGTCAGCGGCGGTGGCGATGGGTCGAGCTGGCGTGGTGGTCTCAACCCTTTCTGCGAATATGGTCCAGTCCAGTAATCGACGTGGCGCTGGTGGCTTCAGTCGGGTCGGCATCCCCGATAGGATGACGAGAACAGGCTGGTGGTCCGATTTCATCTCGTCGTCGATCACTTGTTGTGTGATCTGGCAGTTTAGCCCTCGATGTACCACGATGTCCAGCACGTCCGGCATGTGGTTTGGGTTGTCTGGGTAGTGAGTGGGTGTTTCAGGGCCGGACACCGAGTAATCGAAGGCTTCGGCATCCGTGAAGAGCCGTCTCCCCCCGGTGTTCGTGGTGTGCGAGTTCCATGCCGGGTTCTTGCAATTTAGATCGCCGGCGAGGATAGTCGCAACGTTGTTGTTTGTGCACAGAAGCGCCCGCAACTCTGTGATGTCAAGGTTCGTTTTGGGCGGTCTGTACACGGCGTAGATCTCGATATCCTCGCCGGCCACGTGCAGCTGCACGCCTAGCGCGTACATGGACTGCAGCGTCGTCGAGGGGAGTTCTTGGTGGACGACTCTTCGTCTCACCAGTACTGCCAGACCGCGGTACCTGTTGTGAGCCGACCTTTCGTCCTTCCTGTAGGTGAGGTAACCCGGGAACCTAACCCTATCTTCGGGTCCCAGGTGCGTCTCACTTATGAGCGCCACGTCGATGTCTTGATCCCTCAGGAGGTGGCGGAGGGGGGCGACCTTGTCCCTTAGGCCGCGGGCATTCCAGTGAATCATCCTAAGCGGCCTAGCCATGGTAGAGCGTGAGTAGCGAAGCTAGGCCGTCCAGGATGATCTGCTCCGCGTCTTGCCCCTGCCTGATGGCCTTTATCAGGTCCATCAGCAGTTGTATGGCGCAGGCAGTGAATTCTTTTTTTGCGCTTTCTTTGTTGCCAGCGCCGGCGGAGGCGTCGACGCTCTTTGTGTGCCTCTGAGGGCGCGTTTGTTGCGCTATGCCGGCGCCTATAAACGCCGCCCTCTTTTCCGGCACTGCCTGCACCTTGCTCTGGGCAGGGGCGGCCTGTGTCGATGTTGCGCTCTTTTTCTTAGCTTCTGTGGTCGCCGGGGGCTTGGGTTTTCTTCCCTTGCCCCCTCTCTTCCTCCTTCTCCGCCCTCTGGAGGAGGGAGCTCCGTCACGGTTAATGGGCCCGTTGGCCGCCGCCATCAGTGAGGCGCCGCCTTGGGCCTCCTCTTGTGGCCTTCTCTGGTCGTGTACTGTTGTTTTTGTTGTTGTTGGGCGGCGCGATGACACCGCCGTGATGGCGGCGGTCCCCGCTCGCCTGTTTCTCATCTCTTTTTGGAAGATGGGGCAGCTCACGTGGCAGGCCGGGTGCGCGCCCCCGCAGTTGACGCAGGTGGCGGGCTCTTCCCTGGGCCGCGGGCAGTCTCTCGCTGCGTGCCCCTCTCCGCATCGTACACAGGCGAGCGGTCGGTGGCATTGGTGCGACGAGTGCCTAAATTTTTGGCACCGATGACACTGGGCGGGCCCGCGTTTTCCACGCCATGCCTCTATCTTGACCCCCCGCATCAAGAGGAATACGGAGGTATCATAAATTAGGCGGACGTCCGGCGTCCTTTTCAGGAGGGCGTAGAAAACGCAGCCGGGTCTTCCTTGTCGTGCGCGAATGTGACGTACGTAGGTGGGTTCGTAACCCAGATGGCGGAGCTCCTCCTCGATCTCCTGGGGATCGGTGTCCGCAGGTAGCCCCCTAATCGCTACCTTCATGAGCTTCTCCGCCGGCAGGGAGTAAGCAAACCAGCTTACCCCTTCCTCTTTTTCGAGGGCGACCAAGTACCGCTGCACAAGGCGGTACTCCTCCTCTGATTCTGGAGAGAAGCGAACTCCAGCTCCATAAGGGCGGGCGTTTGGTGGTCGCCCCAGTTTGGCAGCTAGGGCCCTGAAATGGTGGGCCCAGTTCGGTAACTTTTCAACTACCAGCGGAGGGTAGCGTGGCCTGTTGTTGGCCTTCTTGTTTGGTGCGGACGCGCTAGTCGCGGCCGCGTTTTGCAAGGGGGCTGCCTCGGTGGCGGGGGTAGTACTAGTGCTTGTACTTACCCCAGGTCTTGCCGGTGTTGCGAGGTTAAGCGAAGCCCCGTCTCGACCCCGCGACAGGCGCTCACTGTACTGCGAGCGCGGCGAGTCGAGACGGTAGCGTTTCGCTTCCTCTCCCTCTTCGTCCGTACTTCTGCGGCGTCGTTGGGCTCGTACCTCCTGGAGCTCGAGGTCCATCTCCTCTTCCATGTCCAGCGAGGGAGTCGGCGACGGCGCAGAGTGCGCCTCCTCAAAATCAATCGAGGCAAGCGACGCGTTCGATCCCGCGCGCGACGACTGGTTCGAGCAATGCGCGGGCGCGTCGTACGCTGAGGCGCGTGGAGGGGCAGGTGAGGCGGGTGCGGAAGGGGTCGCGGGCGGCGCGGTATCCCTTCGCAAACGCGGATCGCGGGTAGCGACGCGTGCGGCCGGTGGCGCCGAGCCCGCCAGCAAGCTGCGGGTGGCGGATGACGCGGTGCGCGAAGCTGTTTTTACGCACGACGCGTGCGGCGCGGATGACGGCGCGGGCGCGGCCCTTACGGGCGCGAGCGGCGGTGAGCGCGGTGGTTGCTCATCTGGTGACGCCGGCGATGCGGTCTGCGCGTAGGTCCGGGCCTGCGGCGCTGTGGAGCGCGCGGCGGGGACGGGGTCGCGGACCGGGTGCACGGCGCTACGTGAGGTTGCCGGCGCGCGGGTGACGGCGGCGCGCGACGGTGGCGCGCGGCCTGGGTTCGCGGCGGTGGAGCTCGGGGCTCTTGCGGGCTCCGGTCGCACCGCCACGGGGCGTGCGGGTCCAGCACTTGCCCGACTCGACGACGTCGAGGGTGCAACACGCACAGGCGCCAACGATGTCGGTGGACCGGTGGCTGCGTACCTTAGTGCTGCTGCTGCTGCTGGTGCGGGCGGATTCTTCGCTGAGCCGGCCGCCGCCAAACCGGACAACGCTCTGCCGATGTTCGGCAGCGACGTCGTCCGGTCCAGCGTCGGGCGGCACAGCTCCTGGAGGTCTTCGGGTGGTGGATCTTCATCACGGGCGCCTCCGCGGCCTAGGGGGCCGCGGGCGCCGGGCTTCGGCATCTTTTTTCCTGTTCGTGGGTAGTCCGCGACCGTTGGATTTTTAAATTTTTTTTCCTCGAGAAAAAAATTTCCGGGAGCTAGTGGCTCCCCCTGCGGCTGTGCGAGCGAACTAGGTCCGGTCACACAGTCGCAAGGTTGATGGAGAGCGCGGTCCGTGCGGAGAAAGTGGGCGACGATTTATTGGTACCGATTACGCGACCGAACTTTACGAACCACAGGCTGATCCGCTCTGCTCTTTTATTTCACTGTCTTGCTTGTAACACGGTTAATAACCGACTGACACCGTGCGCTGGCGCGCCACACAGCAGGAGCAAACCAACAAGAGTGGGGATCGGATGGAGCGCGCGCGCAAACTCGACGGAAGTGGTAAATAATTTATTTAAATTAGTAAATGTTAAAAACAACCGAAACAATACATAACAGCACAAACATAAGTCTCTGAAACGTTTGATTCAATTTAACATCATAAAATACAGTATTCAATTGATGAAAATGTAAATTCACTATATTTCAAAACAAATGCATCGAAAACACACCACACTTACGCCATCTGGTGATTTAATCTGTGAAAATAGTAACTTACACATTAATAACCACACAATCTTATTTGAGTATAACTGAATTCTCAAATAATGCCGCTTACCTTGTGTCATATTTAAATTGACCCATCTGAAAAGAAGTTTAGGTCACGTTACTTACGCTTTTCAAAAAAAAAAATACATATTTTTATAAAGTATACTCCCTTTAATAAATTTCCGTTCTTTTTTTAGAATCGAGTTCTCGTCTGTCGAACCTTGATGATTTCAAGGCGCAGTGCGCGCGAGCTGAAATTACGATTGGCCGCTGAAAACTCGAATACGAAATTTAATAACGCAAGAACATACCAAAAATCCAACTATGTGAGCCTTGTCAAAACCACACAAATTGCAAAATCCGTTAGGGGCTACTCCAATAAAACTCACTTGGTCGACACTTATCACTAACTTTTATTTCACTGTCTTGCTTGTAACACGGTTAACAACCGACTGACACCGTGCGCTGGCGCGCCACACAGCAGGAGCAAACCAACAAGAGTGGGGATCGGATGGAGCGCGCGCGCAAACTCGACGGAAGTGGTAAATAATTTATTTAAATTAGTAAATGTTAAAAACAACCGAAACAATACATAACAGCACAAACATAAGTCTCTGAAACGTTTGATTTAATTTAACATCATAAAATACAGTATTCAATTGATGAAAATGTAAATTCACTATATTTCAAAACAAATGGATCGAAAACACACCACACTGACGCCATCTGGTGATTTAATCTGTTAAAATAGTAACTAACACATTAATAACCACACAATCTTATTTGAGTATAACTGAATTCTCAAATAATGCCGCTTACCTTGTGTCATATTTAAATTGACCCATCTGAAAAGAAGTTTAGGTCACGTTACTTACGCTTTTCAAAAAAAAAAACACATATTTTTATAAAGTATACTCCCTTTAATAAATTTCCGTTCTTTTTTTAGAATCGAGTTCTCGTCTGTCGAACCTCGATGATTTCAAGGCGCAGTGCGCGCGAGCTGAAATTACGATTGGCCGCTGAAAACTCGAATACGAAATTTAATAACGCAAGAACATACCAAAATCCAACTATGTGAGCCTTGTCAAAACCACACAAATTGCAAAATCCGTTAGGGGCTACTCCAATAAAACTCACTTGGTCGACACTTATCACTAACTTTTATTTCACTGTCTTGCTTGTAACACGGTTAACAACCGACTGACACCGTGCGCTGGCGCGCCACACAGCAGGAGCAAACCAACAAGAGTGGGGATCGGATGGAGCGCGCGCGCAAACTCGACGGAAGTGGTAAATAATTTATTTAAATTAGTTAATGTTAAAAACAACCGAAACAATACATAACAGCACAAATATGTCTCTGAAACGTTTGATTCAATTTAACATCATAAAATACAGTATTCAATTGATGAAAATGTAAATTCACTATATTTCAAAACAAATGGATCGAAAACACACCACACTTACGCCATCTGGTGATTTAATCTGTGAAAATAGTAACTAACACATTAATAACCACACAATCTTATTTGAGTATAACTGAATTCTCAAATAATGCCGCTTACCTTGTGTCATATTTAAATTGACCCATCTGAAAAGAAGTTTAGGTCACGTTACTTACGCTTTTCAAAAAAAAAAAATACATATTTTTATAAAGTATACTCCCTTTAATAAATTTCCGTTCTTTTTTTAGAATTGAGTTCTCGTCTGTCGAACCTCGATGATTTCAAGGCGCAGCGCGCGCGAGCTGAAATTACGATTGGCCGCTGAAAACTTGAATACGAAATTTAATAACGCAAGAACATACCAAAAATCCAACTATGTGAGCCTTGTCAAAACCACACAAATTGCAAAATCCGTTAGGGGCTACTCCAATAAAACTCACTTGGTCGACACTTATCACTAACTTTTATTTCACTGTCTTGCTTGTAACACGGTTAACAACCGACTGACACCGTGCGCTGGCGCGCCACACAGCAGGAGCAAACCAACAAGAGTGGGGATCGGATGGAGCGCGCGCGCAAACTCGACGGAAGTGGTAAATAATTTATTTAAATTAGTAAATGTTAAAAACAACCGAAACAATACATAACAGCACAAACATAAGTCTCTGAAACGTTTGATTCAATTTAACATCATAAAATACAGTATTCAATTGATGAAAATGTAAATTCACTATATTTCAAAACAAATGGATCGAAAACACACCACACTTACGCCATCTGGTGATTTAATCTGTGAAAATAGTAACTTACACATTAATAACCACACAATCTTATTTGAGTATAACTGAATTCTCAAATAATGCCGCTTACCTTGTGTCATATTTAAATTGACCCATCTGAAAAGAAGTTTAGGTCACGTTACTTACGCTTTTCAAAAAAAAAAATACATATTTTTATAAAGTATACTCCCTTTAATAAATTTCCGTTCTTTTTTTAGAATCGAGTTCTCGTCTGTCGAACCTTGATGATTTCAAGGCGCAGTGCGCGCGAGCTGAAATTACGATTGGCCGCTGAAAACTCGAATACGAAATTTAATAACGCAAGAACATACCAAAAATCCAACTATGTGAGCCTTGTCAAAACCACACAAATTGCAAAATCCGTTAGGGGCTACTCCAATAAAACTCACTTGGTCGACACTTATCACTAACTTTTATTTCACTGTCTTGCTTGTAACACGGTTAACAACCGACTGACACCGTGCGCTGGCGCGCCACACAGCAGGAGCAAACCAACAAGAGTGGGGATCGGATGGAGCGCGCGCGCAAACTCGACGGAAGTGGTAAATAATTTATTTAAATTAGTAAATGTTAAAAACAACCGAAACAATACATAACAGCACAAACATAAGTCTCTGAAACGTTTGATTTAATTTAACATCATAAAATACAGTATTCAATTAATGAAAATGTAAATTCACTATATTTCAAAACAAATGGATCGAAAACACACCACACTGACGCCATCTGGTGATTTAATCTGTTAAAATAGTAACTAACACATTAATAACCACACAATCTTATTTGAGTATAACTGAATTCTCAAATAATGCCGCTTACCTTGTGTCATATTTAAATTGACCCATCTGAAAAGAAGTTTAGGTCACGTTACTTACGCTTTTCAAAAAAAAAAACACATATTTTTATAAAGTATACTCCCTTTAATAAATTTCCGTTCTTTTTTTAGAATCGAGTTCTCGTCTGTCGAACCTCGATGATTTCAAGGCGCAGTGCGCGCGAGCTGAAATTACGATTGGCCGCTGAAAACTCGAATACGAAATTTAATAACGCAAGAACATACCAAAATCCAACTATGTGAGCCTTGTCAAAACCACACAAATTGCAAAATCCGTTAGGGGCTACTCCAATAAAACTCACTTGGTCGACACTTATCACTAACTTTTATTTCACTGTCTTGCTTGTAACACGGTTAACAACCGACTGACACCGTGCGCTGGCGCGCCACACAGCAGGAGCAAACCAACAAGAGTGGGGATCGGATGGAGCGCGCGCGCAAACTCGACGGAAGTGGTAAATAATTTATTTAAATTAGTTAATGTTAAAAACAACCGAAACAATACATAACAGCACAAATATAAGTCTCTGAAACGTTTGATTCAATTTAACATCATAAAATACAGTATTCAATTGATGAAAATGTAAATTCACTATATTTCAAAACAAATGGATCGAAAACACACCACACTTACGCCATCTGGTGATTTAATCTGTGAAAATAGTAACTAACACATTAATAACCACACAATAGTAGTTGGAATATAGGGTATTCAGATCACAAATCGTGATCTGAATAACCCTATATTCCACAGTTAAACCATTCGAGTATCAGATTATTCCTCTGTAACCCCATAATATACTTAATTATTCAAAATTTTCGTTCAGTTTATACCTCTGTTTTTCAATCCAAGCCACTTGTAACCATTCTTTCTTCGTCAAGTCATAAAATGGTCTACTAATAACATTTATAGTTTTCTATTCAAACATATTTTTTTTTTTTTTTTAATTAAAGTCCTGTATAGTAGTCGCATACTCATCAGTAGCATCTGTTCGAGTGTGTAAATAAACAGAGCAGTTCAATATGAACTGCTGATTATAAGAAGCGGTTCAGTATGATCAGCTCATTATAACAAGCTGTTCAGTATGAACTGCTCATTACCTTTAACAAGCTGTTCAGTATGAACTGCTCATTACCTTTAACAAGCTGTTCAGTATGAACTGCTCATTATAACAAGCTGTTTTTGCTTTCGATGTCGAACTATAATATGTGGTTGGCAGGTGGTTAACTATATTAATATTTTTAGTGTTAAAGAAATAAAACTCGCAAGTAGGTCAAGTTTAAATATTTATTTCTATATTATTCAAATATTGTTTTATAAGCAATGATACATTTCTTACATTACTATTACTTACATTTTCACTAACCTAAATAATAGAATATGTGTAAGTAAGTTTGTAGGTTTAACATTCTATAATCATTTATTCGTAAAACTAAGATCGTTCTTATTTTATCTTACTGACAAAACACTTGATTTTCTTTACACCATTTATTTAAGCAAAACACATTTTTTAAGGCACATATATTGGTATGATACATACAACTTATAATGTCAGATGAATCTGAATAATTGTTATATAATGTCAACAAACTCGGGCAGTTCTTACTTTCTAAATTGTATACATTATTAATTCGGAATATATCTTTTATCCATAACACTTTTTCGTTTCCTTTCGTAAATATAGATTTATTTTTTAAAAAATCCCCAAAGATTGCTTGATAATTAAAATATGGTACAAAGCCTTCGTTCCAGTTTATTCCTCTGTTTTTTTCAATCCAAGCCACTTGTAACCGTTCTTTCCTCGTCAAGTCATAAAATGGTCGTGGTGGTTTTATCAACAGTACTTGTACGTGTCCTTTGTACATTATTGCTATTTCTTTTGGAATAAACTCATTTTCTTCACTCTTAAACCCTTGAACATCTACGATGACATTCATGATAGTTTTCTCACAATATTACTCAACGGCTTGTATTCGAACAGTCGATCGTTTATTATTAAACAATAGGCAGATGTATTATTTTGAATATCTTCAGAGCATTCAATTTCTAATCGCACGTCAACTGGTCCAGTTTTAAGTGAATCGTTTTGTCTTGAACAGTCAATCACAAAAAGTGGAGCAATTTCTTTAAATTGGTCTAAGCTAAGCAATGGATCAATGCCTAAGTTGTAATACGACTGACGAAAATTAGCATACATTTCATATAATATACTGTATTTACCTTCATCAAATTTCAGATTAAGTGAGTCATACGGATAGTATTGAGAATTCAAATATAATTTAATATTGCTTACATTGCAGTGATCAAATATAGAAGAACTTCTAGTTTTATTATTTTTTCGAGCTGTTTGCAAACCAAATATTACAAACCTCGGTTTTTCTAGCTGGGAAGTTGTCTTTACTGACCAGGAATGTTTTGTTGTTCTTGGAAGTAATGGATATTCATACAAATCCCAATTTCTAAATGCTATCTGTATAGAACGATCTCTCTCCAAGCTTTTGAGCAATAACAATTTATTACGATCAGAAACTTTAATATGCGGCACACGCCATTGTATTTTTTGTATATCTATTTCTACGTTATCATTTTTGTCTATAAGCACACAGTTCAATGCTGAGCTGCTTCGTTGTAAAATAAGTTCATGTTTACAATTGATTATTATTTTGTTGTAATCTTCTGCAAATCCCAGTATTCTGTTCAATGGCACGATAACACTAAAATATTCGTTTCTTAATTTCGTACCACCTAAGTTCCATCCCCAGACTGCTGCAGCTTTACTTTCACCTTCATTCATTGAGATATACGATTTTAAGGTGGTTGTAATACCAACATTTTTAATCCGATCGATTTCAACACCATTTATTTCGTATCTAATATCTTGAAACAAATATGAAATGGGATTATTTATAAAATCAACATCTTTTTTTACTAATTTTCCGGCTGCATCTTTAGTTGACACATTTACATATCCTTCTATGTAAATGGAACTACCTGACGGCAATACATATAAATCTTGCTGTTGTATGGGTATTCTAATTTCATCATTTTCTTTAAAGCTATTATTGTATGGATTGTAACTGTGGATCTCATAACCCTCAATAGAGGTATCATATTGTGGTAAATCTGTAATTTGAAGCATATTATATTTTAAAACCGATATCTTGAAGAAATCTTTTGTTTTCCTTTGAAACTTTATTAATTCTCACTGCACTGACACGTCTCACTTCTTTGGATATTGGCAGTCTTATGTTATATTTCCCTCTCTCATTAGGAGTTTTATTAAGAACAAGCATGATGTTGGTATGAATAAAACGAAGGAGGTTACTTTAAATAGGTAATAAAAAATCCTTTTTCAACACTAGTGACTTTTATCACCAACAACGAAAGAATGTATGCGTATGAACTAGCAATGTCATTTATATTTTTATAGTTTAACGAAATTTGGAGACGTAAGAAATAAAAATCACTCACTTAATTAATAAATTCCTTTATTACTTTTCCAAAATAATTTAAGAAATTTTAAACATAAGTGTCCACAATTATACAAGTGATCATGTTGTACATTTTCATAATTGTACTGAATATTTTTTCCTAAATATTTTATTAATTCTTTAGGTGGTTTTAAGTTACCATAACTGTCAAAGTATTCAATGTGATCGTATATTTTGGTATAGGCTACCCAATGAGTGCCAGAGTTTTGAGAAATATCAAGATTAATCACTCCACATTCTAATGGTAATGGGTTACCTGGTAATTCATCTCTCATAAATACACCTCGAAAGAATGGGATACTATTTGAATGCTTCAATATATCAATATTAGTTAAAGCTCTATTGGGTAGCCGACCATTTAGTTTTTTTTCTTTGTAACAAAAATTCCTAAACCTTCTTTGTAAGGCTTAAGATGTAATCCTTTTCCAATAATTAAAGCTTCTATTTGCTTGTTGTGACGTTCCGATTCAAGCAACTGTTTCTTAGCTGTTTTATATGAATTAATAGCTTTCGCAATCCCAGCAGCACCCCCAGCCAAACTTCCAGCGGCAGATAAACCAGCAAATATTGGTACTAAAGGAAGAAATCCTCCAGTTTTAGGTACTGGTATAATTCTGGGTAATTTTATGGGTAAATCAGATGCAAATTCATGAGCTGCAGCGCAGGCTAATTCCATTAACGCTTTCTTACAGGTGGGTTTTAGTTTCTTGATGTGTTTTTTGGTATGTGATACAATATTTTTAAGGGTTTTTCTAAACCCCGCTCCAGATCTTACTTTATCCATTTTTAAAGATGATAAACCAGCCATTTCTTTATTGCTTGTACATAGTCCTCGTGCTTTTTTCATTGTTATTATATTTTTTAATTATTTTACATAAACCTGAATTATAAAGTATGTCTTTATTGCATTAAGAATAAAGTGGAAGTGAATAGATAATTGTTTGTAAAATGCTTAAATATTGTTCAGGAGTTATAATACATTTGATTTATCAATCCAGCTATTTTCACTGGTCGGCAGCCCCAACCATTTAACATATACTCGCTTTCCTTCTCGTTTCAAAACTTTTTCAACGAGGTATATGTCGGGATGATTGGTTTTCTGAAGTTCTTGTGCATAAAATGCGCCTAGTATTGGTCGACATCTACCATCTTCTATTAAATAAGTTGTTGGATTTGTTCCTTGAATTTTTGTTATTTTAAATATTTCAGTGGACCAGTTGGGATAATAACCTTTATCAAAACATCCTTTATATTTACTTACTCTCACAAAATCTCCTACACTAAATTTCTTACATTTCACTTTTTTTCGAGACTGAGCTGCGTCTAAGTATCTTTGAAGTATATTTGTTTTATTCCTTTGATTTATTGAAGCAGGTGACTGACCGACAGTTCTATGAACATCATTGTTGTACTCATGTAACTTTTTTTCTAACATACCGTTAAACCATTTATAATTTCCATTCAAACTAAATTCCTTGTATAGTTTATTCTTTAACGTTCTTATTAATCTTTCAACAATTGAGGCCTTTTTAGTAGAATAAGTAGAATAATGATTAATTTTATACTTATTAACAACACTTTTAAATTGATCATTGTAAAACTCTTTCCCAAGATCGGTTTGCAAATTTTTTGGAACTCGTCCTGTTTCTATTACCGTTTTAAACGCCTCTGATACCTGTTGCTTATTTTTTTGTTTAAGTGGAATCGCCCAAACATATTTTGAAAAAGTGTCTATAATCACCAGTATGTATTTATAACCTGCATTCACTTTTGATATTGCTTGCATATCCATCAAATCTGCTTGCCAAAGGTCATCTATATCTTTAAGTATTACACTTCTTCTTGGGAAATTAACTCTAGCGTTTTTATGGATTTCATTTATGACGTCTATTTTGCTCATAATGCTTGCTTAACTTCCCTGCTATTTCTTTTAAATCAATGGTCTTTTCAATGTTATTTAATCTGCTATTTAAACCACTAATTAATTTGTTCAATTGTTCTATTTTAATTAATATTTCAACTTTGTATTTATTAATATCTTTGCAGCATTCAGTTTCGGTTGATTTGTCTAAGATCTCAATATGCTCAGAGCTTATTTCATTAAAAGACAGCGACGTTTGTTTTGTATGAACCTTCATGGTTCAGACTCTCTAAATAACTAAATATAAAATTAGATACAATGCTTTTTATTATTTTATTATACCGGCTTCTTTTAACTCTTCAACAATTGATATAATTTCATTGTCATGATTAGTATTACCAGCGTTTTTTGAAGCCATTAATAGTCTTAATCTATCGATTAATTCATTAGGGTCATCCCAATAAACATAATCTGTATTACTCTTATACTTTTTTTTCAATTTAGGTAAGTAGCCACCACTTTTTGACTTAATGACTTGTTCTGCATGTTGAATGTAATTTTGTTCAGAAAACAAAGGTTTTATGATTTGACGGTATTTCAAACCTTTATCACCTTTTAATTGGCCGTTTGGATTAAAGTCACGTTTGTGAGCATTTGTATTATGGAGCATATCTTTGTAAACAATTTTATCAGTTTCAGTTACCAGACTGAGGTCAGGTCTATTACGTAGTAAAAGTTCTTTAAGTCCAGGAGTTATTTCATAATGTTTGTCATTAACTGTGGCTATAATTGATTTTAGGGAATTGTTAACGTTGTTTGTAAAAGAAAATGATACTTTAGAGTTACCCATCATCAAATTTTTGTTTTCACTTCGAATCCCGAAAGGTACATTCATGTTATTATCATAGATTTCAATCATATCTTCTTTATTAAGTGACATAAATGTATCGTTCTCGCTATCATCACCTGTGCAGCTAAAGGATGCAGAACCATCATTTGAATGTTTCTCTATAAATCCTTTGAAATTTTCAAAATCTACGGGTGAGCTACATCTTCTCATTATATTATTATCACCTTCACTCGTATCCAATATAGTTCTATTCTTATCATTAACTTTAATTAAAGTCTCTAGAGGATCTGTTATTGGCTTAAAAAGCTTCTTAAATTTCAAATTATCGACATCTTCTGCATTTTGTATTGATTTAATTTTATTTTTTATACTATCTACGGATTTTATCAATTGTTCTTTTATATTGACCTCCATAATGATTCCCGACAATATCCAACCGTTATTTACAGATTGTAGACTACGATTGATATTTTTTTTTACAGTATTATGGTTTTTATTATGTTTGCTCAAAAGTTACGAATATGTCAAACCCCTGTCTATATCTACCTTCATTTAGAGAACAATCTTTATTTATCAATACAAAGTCAAACCGATCTTGCCATATAGTAGAGCAAAGTTTTTTAAATTGAAGCCACTCCATATCCGTATTTACATGTTCATTATAAATATGTTTTAAGTTTATGTCGTCTTGTTTAAAGATTAACAAAAGATTAACATTATCTCGTATTAGTTGTTTAGGTATTTTGGAATAGGTTTGTGATAAGTAAAAACAATCTATCTGTTTGTGTCTCCCCATTGCGAAGTAGTTACGAATATTTATTTGATTTTCACATGCGACATCGTCGAAAATCATTATTGAATTGGTTAAGGCGTCATTAGGATGTATAACTTCTTTATTATCATGGAAGATAAATAACTTTGCATTGGGTATGCACCGGATGACCTGTTTTAAAAAACAATATTTTGGCTGGAAAGCTGTCTTCGAGTATAAATAAATATGCTTGAATTTTACTCCATTTTCATGTAATAGTAAATTAAGCATTATATTAGTTTTTCCACAGTTAGATGGACCGCATATAATACATCTTATAGTGTTAGGTAAGAGTGTGCTATGTCTCACTTTTTGTGAATGATTTTCTAATTTTATATTATTTATTTTAAAAGTATGTGATTGCTTAACGAAATTCATTGTGAAATGTGAGGTAATAAGACATGCCCCGAGTATATATACTTCTTATTTTACTAAAAGGTGCTATGTTTTATTTTTAACTAATTCTTAACTTGTAAGTAAAGTATGAAGAATATTGTACTAAATCTTTAATTAGACAGTAGTGTCCGATAGAATTTTTTTCGATATAAAGTAAATTAAAATGATTTTTTCTTCTATTTTGCGTTGCATAAAGAGGTCCGGTCACAGTATTATTTTGTAGGCCATATATATTTAAACTGATGTTGGGATTATTTTTTTCTAACGTTTTAATATCATTAATCGTAGGAGGAAATGACATTCCCTCAATATTTAAAACAGAGGTATAATGGGGGTATGAACTTGTTCTGCATACATTAATTTTAGCTGGGTATAATCCAGCAACTATACTCCATAATAAACAACAATTATCTTTATTTTTAATATTTATACAACTTTTAGACTGCTTAATAGCTGACGGCAGTTGTATATAAGACCCACCTCTCATAGGGGAATACTTGTTTACATTAATTTCGAGATGACTCATAGAAACAAATGTCCAACCAGATTGACAGTGCTGGAACTCGGTTAATTTATTATTTAGTTTATTTATTACTTTGATTAATAATTCATTCAAATCAGTGTTCTTATAAATAATTTCATATTTGGTATTAAACGACTTTAATTGTTGTTCGTCTGATTTTGATAACATAAAATAGGCAAACAATTCGAAATTCAATTTTATGCAATTGTGTTCATTAAGTGACATTTTTATCAATTCTGTTATATTTATTAGATGATCACCCAGGAACGCCTCTAAACCGAGGTACTCGTCTTCCTGAGTGACATTCAATCTGTATGTCATTAATCTGTTTTTGAATGCTGTTGCAATAATATGAATATCTGTGAACTTGGTATTCAATAAACAGTTTGCTTTGTGTATATTCGTTCTCATATGATAGGAATACTGATTTTCTGGTATTTCAATTTTACATTTATGACAGGTTATTGACTTTCTAGGGCTCGGAGCGTTGATTCCTTGCAGACAGGTTTCGTTCCAGAGAGGAATTGTGCCGGAGACTAATTTGCGAAGCGTTTTTATAGGCCTAAAATCACGTCATTCAGTCCAAATTTGTAAAACTGCATACTTGCAAAAATTGTCAATTGCGTACACGAGCGTATTTATCGTAGCGGTTAAGGTTTTAAGTTTACAGCGTTTTATATAAGACAAATAAAAAAGCGATTTTGAATCTTGTGTAGGTACTCACTTAAATCAACAATAGGGGAAGCTCATACCTACTTACAATTATAAAAAATGTTTGTAGGTTGTTGTTTTTTTGCTGAATGTTTTCGACGTCGATGACGGCGACGGTACAAACGCTGCGGTTTGCACGCTCGCATGCAACTCCTAGACATGTGGAGAAGTGGAGATATGACGAGTCAGAATCTCATATTTCGGTATACAAGAATAATCTTGTTTTTATCTTATAATTTTGAACCTTATTACAAAAATCAAATAAATCTGAACAAGTATAAAATCAGTACAATCTCGAAAAAAATAATCACATCATCGCTAGCGTTTCTTCACCAATAATGTCGGTAAGTAAATTAGCGACACTTTTATTAAATTAATTATTTTTTCGCAATTTCTATGATAACTTACATAGAAATATAATTTTAGTTTTTATGAATAATGAAGTTGGGCTGCCGATATTAATAAGTAATCATAATTGTATATTAACTTATCTTATTCATTCTTATGTTTCAGGAATCCGAGCAACTTTTTATTTCAACCCCGTCATACTCACCGAATCCAGCACCACAACAATTACGTCAAAATGTGATGAACTATTTGGAAAGAGAGAGACCGTTTATATCGTACTCTCCAATTTCCCCACCATTGAATCAAAATCGGGAGAGAGAAACATCACCCCAGTTAGAAGAAAGGTTGAACAGCGCCAATACCACCAGGAAAACCGTCAATGATAAAAGACGAGGGAGCAAAATGATGTATTCGTATGTTAGAAAGTATGTAAAGGGCCCACACCGTAAAATAATACGTATTCAAATCTTTGAGGGTGAAGAACTCAATGGTTCTAAATTATGCACTTGTAAAGCTAAAATATGTGCTCAACATATTGTTGATAATATATTTACTGATGATATATACGACTGTGCTAAAGATATGATAAATAAAATTCAAAAGAAAATGTAGTTGCGTATGTACAATTTACATTAGACATAATGGTTGTAATGTATAAACTATGTATCATTCTAAATCAAATGTAATTAATTAGGTATTAATATAAACCTAGATAATAAACAGTTATAACGAATTTATGTATTTTAATTGACATTATAATACTACTTAGATATAAAATAGTAAGTAAAACCGAGCGTAGCAATAGTATGATAATTAGACACAGAACGCCAGCTTCCTAAAACGAGCGATACCTCACCTCACGCACACATAGATGTGGGACGCATGCACTTGCGCGAGTGGAGATTGTTCGTTGCGGCTGGCATGCATTGCTGAGATCCCTTTATGTACACATCAATGTGTGCGTGCGCCCGTTTGCGCACGCTGTAGGAGTTGTAACGTCCTGTACCTATTTACTTTGCGTCTATGTTGCTATTTTGTTTTGATCGGTCTCCTTATAAAGAATTACTTACATTGCAAAACTCATGATTAATGGTAAACTACTAACATACGATGACTTTGCCTGCCATATCTTCTCAATAAAATTTGTGGGACAAGGACAGTGAATAAACTTCAATGACAATTTACAATGGATGCGTTTACATATGGGATGAGCATTAAAGCCCGAGTTACTTATAAATAGCTTACAATCAGTTAAGACGACATTGCATTCTTACAATTCGTAGTGTGAAGGTTCTCGCGAAAAAATATTAACATTACAATGTTTAATCCATTAAAATCTGATTTAGAAGGCATTCGTAAAATTATTTGCAAGAATGCTAACGGTGAAATTATATTTACTCAAGATATGCAGACTGACCTGAAAATACCGAATGTAAGCTCATCTAATCACAAGGATAGTGATACAAGCCAGACAAAAGAGTTATTTGACCTAGAGATGATTCAGTATCTTATAGTCAAGACTGAGGGCCATCATGAAGATGTTCGTACATTTGTTCGAGTTAGCGACATACAGACTGATCGTGGAAAATGTAATGCAAGCTCACCAAAACCTAGTGAAAGTAGTAAAACAGAAACAGCAGACACAGCTCTACCTGATTTAGAAGATGTTTTATGCTACCAGATTCAACCAGGAAATGAACTTTTTTTCTTTTAAACCGTTTTATCTTCACTGTAACAGTGTAACAGAAAGACAAAAAACCTGATGCCAGCTGTCAAAGATAGGCTAAATGTTGTGTAGTGCGTTCTGCAAATTGACCAAAACAATGTAAATATCCTCTAATAAATTATGTTCTACGATATTTATTGTTTCATTTACACAAAATACCTACCTCGATTTGGTCTGCATGATCTTAATATACTTCTTATACCAAAACTAGGACGCAATCTAGTATGTTATATAAACAAATAAGATTTGAGAACAAGAGCCATTTCACAACGAAGTGTGTGTTAATTCGAACACAATATAATTTTATCTACACAATAACTATACATGAAGCCTGCATTTTACACAGGTAACTAGATGCTACCCTATATAAGGTGTCGGAGGAACACATCTGTGCACATTCCACTCCAAACTCGTTGATGTCTGAATAGACTATTCCTACTGAATGATCCATTGATAGGTATGAAGTGACTGCTCTTTTCATTCTGAATAGACCATTATTACTGAATGATCCATTGATTGATATGAAGTGACTGCTCTTTTCATTCACATGAAACTACTTTCAATGTATTTAGTCAAAGTCTCATTTCGAATAGTGAAATATAGGAATACTCGAATGGTTAAACTGTGGAATATAGGGTTTTTCAGATCACGATTTGTGATCTGAATACCCTATATTCCAACTACTCACAATCTTATTTGAGTATAACTGAATTCTCAAATAATGCCGCTTACCTTGTGTCATATTTAAATTGACCCAGCTGAAAAGAAGTTTAGGTCACGTTACTTACGCTTTTCAAAAAAAAAAAACACATATTTTTATAAAGTATACTCCCTTTAATAAATTTCCGTTCTTTTTTTAGAATCGAGTTCTCGTCTGTCGAACCTCGATGATTTCAAGCCGCAGTGCGCGCGAGCTGAAATTACGATTGGCCGCTGAAAACTCGAATACGAAATTTAATAACGCAAGAACATACCAAAAATCCAACTATTTGAGCCTTGTCAAAACCACACAAATTGCAAAATCCGTTAGGGGCTACTCCAATAAAACTCACTTGGTCGACACTTATCACTAACTTTTATTTCACTGTCTTGCTTGTAACACGGTTAACAACCGACTGACACCGTGCGCTGGCGCGCCACACAGCAGGAGCAAACCAACAAGAGTAGGGATCGGATGGAGCGCGCGCGCAAACTCGACGGAAGTGGTAAATAATTTATTTAAATTAGTAAATGTTAAAAACAACCGAAACAATACATAACAGCACAAATATAAATCTCTGAAACGTTTGATTCAATTTAACATCATAAAATACAGTATTCAATTGATGAAAATGTAAATTCACTATATTTCAAAACAAATGGATCGAAAACACACCACACTTACGCCATCTGGTGATTTAATCTGTGAAAATAGTAACTTACACATTAATAACCACACAATCTTATTTGAGTATAACTGAATTCTCAAATAATGCCGCTTACCTTGTGTCATATTTAAATTGACCCATCTGAAAAGAAGTTTAGGTCACGTTACTTACGCTTTTCAAAAAAAAAAACACATATTTTTATAAAGTATACTCCCTTTAATAAATTTCCGTTCTTTTTTTAGAATCGAGTTCTCGTCTGTCGAACCTCGATGATTTCAAGCCGCAGTGCGCGCGAGCTGAAATTACGATTGGCCGCTGAAAACTCGAATACGAAATTTAATAACGCAAGAACATACCAAAAATCCAACTATTTGAGCCTTGTCAAAACCACACAAATTGCAAAATCCGTTAGGGGCTACTCCAATAAAACTCACTTGGTCGACACTTATCACTAACTTTTATTTCACTGTCTTGCTTGTAACACGGTTAATAACCGACTGACACCGTGCGCTGGCGCGCCACACAGCAGGAGCAAACCAACAAGAGTGGGGATCGGATGGAGCGCGCGCGCAAACTCGACGGAAGTGGTAAATAATTTATTTAAATTAGTAAATGTTAAAAACAACCGAAACAATACATAACAGCACAAATATAAATCTCTGAAACGTTTGATTTAATTTAACATCATAAAATACAGTATTCAATTGATGAAAATGTAAATTCACTATATTTCAAAACAAATGGATCGAAAACACACCACACTTACGCCATCTGGTGATTTAATCTGTGAAAATAGTAACTTACACATTAATAACCACACAATCTTATTTGAGTATAACTGAATTCTCAAATAATGCCGCTTACCTTGTGTCATATTTAAATTGACCCATCTGAAAAGAAGTTTAGGTCACGTTACTTACGCTTTTCAAAAAAAAAAATACATATTTTTATAAAGTATACTCCCTTTAATAAATTTCCGTTCTTTTTTTAGAATTGAGTTCTCGTCTGTCGAACCTCGATGATTTCAAGGCGCAGCGCGCGCGAGCTGAAATTACGATTGGCCGCTGAAAACTTGAATACGAAATTTAATAACGCAAGAACATACCAAAAATCCAACTATGTGAGCCTTGTCAAAACCACACAAATTGCAAAATCCGTTAGGGGCTACTCCAATAAAACTCACTTGGTCGACACTTATCACTAACTTTTATTTCACTGTCTTGCTTGTAACACGGTTAATAACCGACTGACACCGTGCGCTGGCGCGCCACACAGCAGGAGCAAACCAACAAGAGTGGGGATCGGATGGAGCGCGCGCGCAAACTCGACGGAAGTGGTAAATAATTTATTTAAATTAGTAAATGTTAAAAACAACCGAAACAATACATAACAGCACAAATATAAATCTCTGAAACGTTTGATTTAATTTAACATCATAAAATACAGTATTCAATTGATGAAAATGTAAATTCACTATATTTCAAAACAAATGGATCGAAAACACACCACACTTACGCCATCTGGTGATTTAATCTGTGAAAATAGTAACTTACACATTAATAACCACACAATCTTATTTGAGTATAACTGAATTCTCAAATAATGCCGCTTACCTTGTGTCATATTTAAATTGACCCATCTGAAAAGAAGTTTAGGTCACGTTACTTACGCTTTTCAAAAAAAAAAATACATATTTTTATAAAGTATACTCCCTTTAATAAATTTCCGTTCTTTTTTTAGAATTGAGTTCTCGTCTGTCGAACCTCGATGATTTCAAGGCGCAGCGCGCGCGAGCTGAAATTACGATTGGCCGCTGAAAACTTGAATACGAAATTTAATAACGCAAGAACATACCAAAAATCCAACTATGTGAGCCTTGTCAAAACCACACAAATTGCAAAATCCGTTAGGGGCTACTCCAATAAAACTCACTTGGTCGACACTTATCACTAACTTTTATTTCACTGTCTTGCTTGTAACACGGTTAACAACCGACTGACACCGTGCGCTGGCGCGCCACACAGCAGGAGCAAACCAACAAGAGTGGGGATCGGATGGAGCGCGCGCGCAAACTCGACGGAAGTGGTAAATAATTTATTTAAATTAGTAAATGTTAAAAACAACCGAAACAATACATAACAGCACAAACATAAGTCTCTGAAACGTTTGATTCAATTTAACATCATAAAATACAGTATTCAATTGATGAAAATGTAAATTCACTATATTTCAAAACAAATGGATCGAAAACACACCACACTTACGCCATCTGGTGATTTAATCTGTGAAAATAGTAACTAACACATTAATAACCACACAATCTTATTTGAGTATAACTGAATTCTCAAATAATGCCGCTTACCTTGTGTCATATTTAAATTGACCCATCTGAAAAGAAGTTTAGGTCACGTTACTTACGCTTTTCAAAAAAAAAAAACACATATTTTTATAAATTATACTTACTCCCTTTAATAAATTTCCGTTCTTTTTTTAGAATCGAGTTCTCGTCTGTCGAACCTCGATGATTTCAAGGCGCAGCGCGCGCGAGCTGAAATTACGATTGGCCGCTGAAAACTCGAATACGAAATTTAATAACGCAAGAACATACCAAAAATCCAACTATGTGAGCCTTGTCAAAACCACACAAATTGCAAAATCCGTTAGGGGCTACTCCAATAAAACTCACTTGGTCGACACTTATCACTAACTTTTATTTCACTGTCTTGCTTGTAACACGGTTAACAACCGACTGACACCGTGCGCTGGCGCGCCACACAGCAGGAGCAAACCAACAAGAGTGGGGATCGGATGGAGCGCGCGCGCAAACTCGACGGAAGTGGTAAATAATTTATTTAAATTAGTAAATGTTAAAAACAACCGAAACAATACATAACAGCACAAATTTAAATCTCTGAAACGTTTGATTCAATTTAACATCATAAAATACAGTATTCAATTTATAAAAATGTAAATTCACTATATTTCAAAACAAATGGATCGAAAACACACCACACTTACGCCATCTGGTGATTTTATCTGTGAAAATAGTAACTAACACATTAATAACCACACAATCTTATTTGAGTATAACTGAATTATCAAATAATGCCGCTTACCTTGTGTCATATTTAAATTGACCCATCTGAAAAGAAGTTTAGGTCACGTTACTTACGCTTTTCAAAAAAAAAAACACATATTTTTATAAAGTATACTTACTCCCTTTAATAAATTACCGTTCTTTTTTTAGAATCGAGTTCTCGTCTGTCGAACCTTGATGATTTCAAGGCGCAGTGCGCGCGAGCTGAAATTACGATTGGCCGCTGAAAACTCGAATACGAAATTTAATAACGCAAGAACATACCAAAAATCCAACTATGTGAGCCTTGTCAAAACCACACAAATTGCAAAATCCGTTAGGGGCTACTCCAATAAAACTCACTTGGTCGACACTTATCACTAACTTTTATTTCACTGTCTTGCTTGTAACACGGTTAACAACCGACTGACACCGTGCGCTGGCGCGCCACACAGCAGGAGCAAACCAACAAGAGTGGGGATCGGATGGAGCGCGCGCGCAAACTCGACGGAAGTGGTAAATAATTTATTTAAATTAGTAAATGTTAAAAACAACCGAAACAATACATAACAGCACAAACATAAGTCTCTGAAACGTTTGATTCAATTTAACATCATAAAATACAGTATTCAGTTGATGAAAATGTAAATTCACTATATTTCAAAACAAATGGATCGAAAACACACCACACTTATGCCATCTGGTGATTTAATCTGTGAAAATAGTAACTTACACATTAATAACCACACAATCTTATTTGAGTATAACTGAATTCTCAAATAATGCCGCTTACCTTGTGTCATATTTAAATTGACCCATCTGAAAAGAAGTTTAGGTCACGTTACTTACGCTTTTCAAAAAAAAAAATACATATTTTTATAAAGTATACTCCCTTTAATAAATTTCCGTTCTTTTTTTAGAATTGAGTTCTCGTCTGTCGAACCTCGATGATTTCAAGGCGCAGCGCGCGCGAGCTGAAATTACGATTGGCCGCTGAAAACTTGAATACGAAATTTAATAACGCAAGAACATACCAAAAATCCAACTATGTGAGCCTTGTCAAAACCACACAAATTGCAAAATCCGTTAGGGGCTACTCCAATAAAACTCACTTGGTCGACACTTATCACTAACTTTTATTTCACTGTCTTGCTTGTAACACGGTTAACAACCGACTGACACCGTGCGCTGGCGCGCCACACAGCAGGAGCAAACCAACAAGAGTGGGGATCGGATGGAGCGCGCGCGCAAACTCGACGGAAGTGGTAAATAATTTATTTAAATTAGTAAATGTTAAAAACAACCGAAACAATACATAACAGCACAAACATAAGTCTCTGAAACGTTTGATTCAATTTAACATCATAAAATACAGTATTCAGTTGATGAAAATGTAAATTCACTATATTTCAAAACAAATGGATCGAAAACACACCACACTTACGCCATCTGGTGATTTAATCTGTGAAAATAGTAACTAACACATTAATAACCACACAATCTTATTTGAGTATAACTGAATTCTCAAATAATGCCGCTTACCTTGTGTCATATTTAAATTGACCCATCTGAAAAGAAGTTTAGGTCACGTTACTTACGCTTTTCAAAAAAAAAAAAACACATATTTTTATAAATTATACTTACTCCCTTTAATAAATTTCCGTTCTTTTTTTAGAATCGAGTTCTCGTCTGTCGAACCTCGATGATTTCAAGGCGCAGCGCGCGCGAGCTGAAATTACGATTGGCCGCTGAAAACTCGAATACGAAATTTAATAACGCAAGAACATACCAAAAATCCAACTATGTGAGCCTTGTCAAAACCACACAAATTGCAAAATCCGTTAGGGGCTACTCCAATAAAACTCACTTGGTCGACACTTATCACTAACTTTTATTTCACTGTCTTGCTTGTAACACGGTTAACAACCGACTGACACCGTGCGCTGGCGCGCCACACAGCAGGAGCAAACCAACAAGAGTGGGGATCGGATGGAGCGCGCGCGCAAACTCGACGGAAGTGGTAAATAATTTATTTAAATTAGTAAATGTTAAAAACAACCGAAACAATACATAACAGCACAAATATAAATCTCTGAAACGTTTGATTTAATTTAACATCATAAAATACAGTATTCAATTGATGAAAATGTAAATTCACTATATTTCAAAACAAATGGATCGAAAACACACCACACTTATGCCATCTGGTGATTTAATCTGTGAAAATAGTAACTTACACATTAATAACCACACAATCTTATTTGAGTATAACTGAATTCTCAAATAATGCCGCTTACCTTGTGTCATATTTAAATTGACCCATCTGAAAAGAAGTTTAGGTCACGTTACTTACGCTTTTCAAAAAAAAAAAATACATATTTTTATAAAGTATACTCCCTTTAATAAATTTCCGTTCTTTTTTTAGAATTGAGTTCTCGTCTGTCGAACCTCGATGATTTCAAGGCGCAGCGCGCGCGAGCTGAAATTACGATTGGCCGCTGAAAACTTGAATACGAAATTTAATAACGCAAGAACATACCAAAAATCCAACTATGTGAGCCTTGTCAAAACCACACAAATTGCAAAATCCGTTAGGGGCTACTCCAATAAAACTCACTTGGTCGACACTTATCACTAACTTTTATTTCACTGTCTTGCTTGTAACACGGTTAACAACCGACTGACACCGTGCGCTGGCGCGCCACACAGCAGGAGCAAACCAACAAGAGTGGGGATCGGATGGAGCGCGCGCGCAAACTCGACGGAAGTGGTAAATAATTTATTTAAATTAGTAAATGTTAAAAACAACCGAAACAATACATAACAGCACAAACATAAGTCTATGAAACGTTTGATTCAATTTAACATCATAAAATACAGTATTCAGTTGATGAAAATGTAAATTCACTATATTTCAAAACAAATGGATCGAAAACACACCACACTTACGCCATCTGGTGATTTTATCTGTGAAAATAGTAACTAACACATTAATAACCACACAATCTTATTTGAGTATAACTGAATTATCAAATAATGCCGCTTACCTTGTGTCATATTTAAATTGACCCATCTGAAAAGAAGTTTAGGTCACGTTACTTACGCTTTTCAAAAAAAAAAACACATATTTTTATAAAGTATACTTACTCCCTTTAATAAATTACCGTTCTTTTTTTAGAATCGAGTTCTCGTCTGTCGAACCTTGATGATTTCAAGGCGCAGTGCGCGCGAGCTGAAATTACGATTGGCCGCTGAAAACTCGAATACGAAATTTAATAACGCAAGAACATACCAAAAATCCAACTATGTGAGCCTTGTCAAAACCACACAAATTGCAAAATCCGTTAGGGGCTACTCCAATAAAACTCACTTGGTCGACACTTATCACTAACTTTTATTTCACTGTCTTGCTTGTAACACGGTTAACAACCGACTGACACCGTGCGCTGGCGCGCCACACAGCAGGAGCAAACCAACAAGAGTGGGGATCGGATGGAGCGCGCGCGCAAACTCGACGGAAGTGGTAAATAATTTATTTAAATTAGTAAATGTTAAAAACAACCGAAACAATACATAACAGCACAAATATAAATCTCTGAAACGTTTGATTCAATTTAACATCATAAAATACAGTATTCAATTGATGAAAATGTAAATTCACTATATTTCAAAACAAATGGATCGAAAACACACCACACTTACGCCATCTGGTGATTTAATCTGTGAAAATAGTAACTAACACATTAATAACCACACAATCTTATTTGAGTATAACTGAATTATCAAATAATGCCGCTTACCTTGTGTCATATTTAAATTGACCCATCTGAAAAGAAGTTTAGGTCACGTTACTTACGCTTTTCAAAAAAAAAAACACATATTTTTATAAAGTATACTTACTCCCTTTAATAAATTACCGTTCTTTTTTTAGAATCGAGTTCTCGTCTGTCGAACCTTGATGATTTCAAGGCGCAGTGCGCGCGAGCTGAAATTACGATTGGCCGCTGAAAACTCGAATACGAAATTTAATAACGCAAGAACATACCAAAAATCCAACTATGTGAGCCTTGTCAAAACCACACAAATTGCAAAATCCGTTAGGGGCTACTCCAAAAAAACTCACTTGGTCGACACTTATCACTAACTTTTATTTCACTGTCTTGCTTGTAACACGGTTAACAACCGACTGACACCGTGCGCTGGCGCGCCACACAGCAGGAGCAAACCAACAAGAGTGGGGATCGGATGGAGCGCGCGCGCAAACTCGACGGAAGTGGTAAATAATTTATTTAAATTAGTAAATGTTAAAAACAACCGAAACAATACATAACAGCACAAATATAAATCTCTGAAACGTTTGATTCAATTTAACATCATAAAATACAGTATTCAATTGATGAAAATGTAAATTCACTATATTTCAAAACAAATGGATCGAAAACACACCACACTTACGCCATCTGGTGATTTAATCTGTGAAAATAGTAACTTACACATTAATAACCACACAATCTTATTTGAGTATAACTGAATTCTCAAATAATGCCGCTTACCTTGTGTCATATTTAAATTGACCCATCTGAAAAGAAGTTTAGGTCACGTTACTTACGCTTTTCAAAAAAAAAAATACATATTTTTATAAAGTATACTCCCTTTAATAAATTTCCGTTCTTTTTTTAGAATCGAGTTCTCGTCTGTCGAACCTCGATGATTTCAAGCCGCAGTGCGCGCGAGCTGAAATTACGATTGGCCGCTGAAAACTCGAATACGAAATTTAATAACGCAAGAACGTACCAAAAATCCAACTATGTGAGCCTTGTCAAAACCACACAAATTGCAAAATCCGTTAGGGGCTACTCCAATAAAACTCACTTGGTCGACACTTATCACTAACTTTTATTTCACTGTCTTGCTTGTAACACGGTTAATAACCGACTGACACCGTGCGCTGGCGCGCCACACAGCAGGAGCAAACCAACAAGAGTGGGGATCGGATGGAGCGCGCGCGCAAACTCGACGGAAGTGGTAAATAATTTATTTAAATTAGTAAATGTTAAAAACAACCGAAACAATACATAACAGCACAAATATAAATCTCTGAAACGTTTGATTCAATTTAACATCATAAAATACAGTATTCAATTGATGAAAATGTAAATTCACTATATTTCAAAACAAATGGATCGAAAACACACCACACTTACGCCATCTGGTGATTTAATCTGTGAAAATAGTAACTTACACATTAATAACCACACAATCTTATTTGAGTATAACTGAATTCTCAAAAAATGCCGCTTACCTTGTGTCATATTTAAATTGACCCATCTGAAAAGAAGTTTAGGTCACGTTACTTACGCTTTTCAAAAAAAAAAAACACATTTTTATAAAGTATACTCCCTTTAATAAATTTCCGTTCTTTTTTTAGAATCGAGTTCTCGTCTGTCGAACCTCGATGATTTCAAGCCGCAGTGCGCGCGAGCTGAAATTACGATTGGCCGCTGAAAACTCGAATACGAAATTTAATAACGCAAGAACATACCAAAAATCCAACTATGTGAGCCTTGTCAAAACCACACAAATTGCAAAATCCGTTAGGGGCTACTCCAATAAAACTCACTTGGTCGACACTTATCACTAACTTTTATTTCACTGTCTTGCTTGTAACACGGTTAATAACCGACTGACACCGTGCGCTGGCGCGCCACACAGCAGGAGCAAACCAACAAGAGTGGGGATCGGATGGAGCGCGCGCGCAAACTCGACGGAAGTGGTAAATAATTTATTTAAATTAGTAAATGTTAAAAACAACCGAAACAATACATAACAGCACAAATATAAATCTCTGAAACGTTTGATTCAATTTAACATCATAAAATACAGTATTCAATTGATGAAAATGTAAATTCACTATATTTCAAAACAAATGGATCGAAAACACACCACACTTACGCCATCTGGTGATTTAATCTGTGAAAATAGTAACTAACACATTAATAACCACACAATCTTATTTGAGTATAACTGAATTATCAAATAATGCCGCTTACCTTGTGTCATATTTAAATTGACCCATCTGAAAAGAAGTTTAGGTCACGTTACTTACGCTTTTCAAAAAAAAAATACATATTTTTATAAAGTATACTCCCTTTAATAAATTTCCGTTCTTTTTTTAGAATCGAGTTCTCGTCTGTCGAACCTCGATGATTTCAAGCCGCAGTGCGCGCGAGCTGAAATTACGATTGGCCGCTGAAAACTCGAATACGAAATTTAATAACGCAAGAACATACCAAAAATCCAACTATGTGAGCCTTGTCAAAACCACACAAATTGCAAAATCCGTTAGGGGCTACTCCAATAAAACTCACTTGGTCGACACTTATCACTAACTTTTATTTCACTGTCTTGCTTGTAACACGGTTAATAACCGACTGACACCGTGCGCTGGCGCGCCACACAGCAGGAGCAAACCAACAAGAGTGGGGATCGGATGGAGCGCGCGCGCAAACTCGACGGAAGTGGTAAATAATTTATTTAAATTAGTAAATGTTAAAAACAACCGAAACAATACATAACAGCACAAATATAAATCTCTGAAACGTTTGATTCAATTTAACATCATAAAATACAGTATTCAATTGATGAAAATGTAAATTCACTATATTTCAAAACAAATGGATCGAAAACACACCACACTTACGCCATCTGGTGATTTAATCTGTGAAAATAGTAACTTACACATTAATAACCACACAATCTTATTTGAGTATAACTGAATTCTCAAATAATGCCGCTTACCTTGTGTCATATTTAAATTGACCCATCTGAAAAGAAGTTTAGGTCACGTTACTTACGCTTTTCAAAAAAAAAAAACACATATTTTTATAAAGTATACTCCCTTTAATAAATTTCCGTTCTTTTTTTAGAATCGAGTTCTCGTCTGTCGAACCTCGATGATTTCAAGCCGCAGTGCGCGCGAGCTGAAATTACGATTGGCCGCTGAAAACTCGAATACGAAATTTAATAACGCAAGAACATACCAAAAATCCAACTATTTGAGCCTTGTCAAAACCACACAAATTGCAAAATCCGTTAGGGGCTACTCCAATAAAACTCACTTGGTCGACACTTATCACTAACTTTTATTTCACTGTCTTGCTTGTAACACGGTTAACAACCGACTGACACCGTGCGCTGGCGCGCCACACAGCAAGAGCAAACCAACAAGAGTGGGGATCGGATGGAGCGCGCGCGCAAACTCGACGGAAGTGGTAAATAATTTATTTAAATTAGTAAATGTTAAAAACAACCGAAACAATACATAACAGCACAAATATAAATCTCTGAAACGTTTGATTTAATTTAACATCATAAAATACAGTATTCAATTGATGAAAATGTAAATTCACTATATTTCAAAACAAATGGATCGAAAACACACCACACTTACGCCATCTGGTGATTTAATCTGTGAAAATAGTAACTAACACATTAATAACCACACAATCTTATTTGAGTATAACTGAATTCTCAAATAATGCCGCTTACCTTGTGTCATATTTAAATTGACCCATCTGAAAAGAAGTTTAGGTCACGTTACTTACGCTTTTCAAAAAAAAAAAACACATATTTTTATAAAGTATACTTACTCCCTTTAATAAATTACCGTTCTTTTTTTAGAATCGAGTTCTCGTCTGTCGAACCTTGATGATATCAAGGCGCAGTGCGCGCGAGCTGAAATTACGATTGGCCGCTGAAAACTCGAATACGAAATTTAATAACGCAAGAACATACCAAAAATCCAACTATGTGAGCCTTGTCAAAACCACACAAATTGCAAAATCCGTTAGGGGCTACTCCAATAAAACTCACTTGGTCGACACTTATCACTAACTTTTATTTCACTGTCTTGCTTGTAACACGGTTAATAACCGACTGACACCGTGCGCTGGCGCGCCACACAGCAGGAGCAAACCAACAAGAGTGGGGATCGGATGGAGCGCGCGCGCAAACTCGACGGAAGTGGTAAATAATTTATTTAAATTAGTAAATGTTAAAAACAACCGAAACAATACATAACAGCACAAATATAAATCTCTGAAACGTTTGATTCAATTTAACATCATAAAATACAGTATTCAATTGATGAAAATGTAAATTCACTATATTTCAAAACAAATGGATCGAAAACACACCACACTTACGCCATCTGGTGATTTAATCTGTGAAAATAGTAACTTACACATTAATAACCACACAATCTTATTTGAGTATAACTGAATTCTCAAATAATGCCGCTTACCTTGTGTCATATTTAAATTGACCCATCTGAAAAGAAGTTTAGGTCACGTTACTTACGCTTTTCAAAAAAAAAAATACATATTTTTATAAAGTATACTCCCTTTAATAAATTTCCGTTCTTTTTTTAGAATCGAGTTCTCGTCTGTCGAACCTCGATGATTTCAAGCCGCAGTGCGCGCGAGCTGAAATTACGATTGGCCGCTGAAAACTCGAATACGAAATTTAATAACGCAAGAACGTACCAAAAATCCAACTATGTGAGCCTTGTCAAAACCACACAAATTGCAAAATCCGTTAGGGGCTACTCCAATAAAACTCACTTGGTCGACACTTATCACTAACTTTTATTTCACTGTCTTGCTTGTAACACGGTTAATAACCGACTGACACCGTGCGCTGGCGCGCCACACAGCAGGAGCAAACCAACAAGAGTGGGGATCGGATGGAGCGCGCGCGCAAACTCGACGGAAGTGGTAAATAATTTATTTAAATTAGTAAATGTTAAAAACAACCGAAACAATACATAACAGCACAAATATAAATCTCTGAAACGTTTGATTCAATTTAACATCATAAAATACAGTATTCAATTGATGAAAATGTAAATTCACTATATTTCAAAACAAATGGATCGAAAACACACCACACTTACGCCATCTGGTGATTTAATCTGTGAAAATAGTAACTAACACATTAATAACCACACAATCTTATTTGAGTATAACTGAATTATCAAATAATGCCGCTTACCTTGTGTCATATTTAAATTGACCCATCTGAAAAGAAGTTTAGGTCACGTTACTTACGCTTTTCAAAAAAAAAATACATATTTTTATAAAGTATACTCCCTTTAATAAATTTCCGTTCTTTTTTTAGAATCGAGTTCTCGTCTGTCGAACCTCGATGATTTCAAGCCGCAGTGCGCGCGAGCTGAAATTACGATTGGCCGCTGAAAACTCGAATACGAAATTTAATAACGCAAGAACATACCAAAAATCCAACTATTTGAGCCTTGTCAAAACCACACAAATTGCAAAATCCGTTAGGGGCTACTCCAATAAAACTCACTTGGTCGACACTTATCACTAACTTTTATTTCACTGTCTTGCTTGTAACACGGTTAACAACCGACTGACACCGTGCGCTGGCGCGCCACACAGCAAGAGCAAACCAACAAGAGTGGGGATCGGATGGAGCGCGCGCGCAAACTCGACGGAAGTGGTAAATAATTTATTTAAATTAGTAAATGTTAAAAACAACCGAAACAATACATAACAGCACAAATATAAATCTCTGAAACGTTTGATTTAATTTAACATCATAAAATACAGTATTCAATTGATGAAAATGTAAATTCACTATATTTCAAAACAAATGGATCGAAAACACACCACACTTACGCCATCTGGTGATTTAATCTGTGAAAATAGTAACTAACACATTAATAACCACACAATCTTATTTGAGTATAACTGAATTCTCAAATAATGCCGCTTACCTTGTGTCATATTTAAATTGACCCATCTGAAAAGAAGTTTAGGTCACGTTACTTACGCTTTTCAAAAAAAAAAAACACATATTTTTATAAAGTATACTTACTCCCTTTAATAAATTTCCGTTCTTTTTTTAGAATCGAGTTCTCGTCTGTCGAACCTCGATGATTTCAAGGCGCAGTGCGCGCGAGCTGAAATTACGATTGGCCGCTGAAAACTCGAATACGAAATTTAATAACGCAAGAACATACCAAAAATCCAACTATGTGAGCCTTGTCAAAACCACACAAATTGCAAAATCCGTTAGGGGCTACTCCAATAAAACTCACTTGGTCGACACTTATCACTAACTTTTATTTCACTGTCTTGCTTGTAACACGGTTAACAACCGACTGACACCGTGCGCTGGCGCGCCACACAGCAGGAGCAAACCAACAAGAGTGGGGATCGGATGGAGCGCGCGCGCAAACTCGACGGAAGTGGTAAATAATTTATTTAAATTAGTAAATGTTAAAAACAACCGAAACAATACATAACAGCACAAATATAAATCTCTGAAACGTTAGATTTAATTTAACATCATAAAATACAGTATTCAATTGATGAAAATGTAAATTCACTATATTTCAAAACAAATGGATCGAAAACACACCACACTTACGCCATCTGGTGATTTAATCTGTTAAAATAGTAACTAACACATTAATAACCACACAATCTTATTTGAGTATAACTGAATTCTCAAATAATGCCGCTTACCTTGTGTCATATTTAAATTGACCCATCTGAAAAGAAGTTTAGGTCACGTTACTTACGCTTTTCAAAAAAAAAATACATATTTTTATAAAGTATACTCCCTTTAATAAATTTCCGTTCTTTTTTTAGAATCGAGTTCTCGTCTGTCGAACCTCGATGATTTCAAGCCGCAGTGCGCGCGAGCTGAAATTACGATTGGCCGCTGAAAACTCGAATACGAAATTTAATAACGCAAGAACATACCAAAAATCCAACTATTTGAGCCTTGTCAAAACCACACAAATTGCAGGATTAGCCCGGAGCCGATCCGAGTAGTCGCCTGCGCACAAGTACTCTTTTTAACCGTTCGGACCGCACCTAGCCGGTTTCGCGTGTGTGTTTCGCGGGTGTACGTTCCACTGCATCCGGGGAGACACACAGGGGAGACCGCCCCGTCCCGCCCGGTGTGGCAACACACCGTCGCGGTCACGGAGGCTCCCGCCAACATCATGCCGCCGAAGAAACCCGGAAGCCGCAGCTCCCTGGGGCGCGACTCCGGCTCTCCGCCTGACCGTCCGATGGGGGATCGGGCGTCGTCGCTCCCATTCATCGGGGACCCGACGTCCGCTTCTCCACCAGCCGCCGCTCCAGACCCCGCGAAGAAGACGACCACCGCCGGTTCACCGACGTCGCCGTCGACTGCGCGCGTTTCGCCGACGCCGTCGTCGAGCCGGCAACCGGCCGTCCCGGTTCGCCCAACTGCGTTCCGCCCCGTGCCCATCCAGGCCCCGGGGCCTGCCGCCGCTAGCCGCGCACACGCCGTGCGCGCCGCCGCTCCCGTCGTGCGCTCCGCTGCGCCGGGAGCGAGTGTTGTCGCGACCGCGCGCCAGGTGGCGCCACCTACTGCGGGTTCCGTGGCCGCCCGCCAGGCGGCATCACCGGCGCCACTCGCGACTTCGAGTGCAACCGCACGTCAGGGGGCGCCACCGATGGCGCCACCTGCACCTACTACTGCCGCTACAGCGCGCCCCGGGGCGCAGCCCTCGCGCTCCGTGGTGCAATCCGCGCGCCCCTTGGCGCAGCCCGGGCCAGGCACCTCTGCCGCACCCAGATCCGCGCATCCTGCGCACAAAGCCGCCGCGAGTGCGCGTCCGCCCGCGACCTCCGCGCCCCAGGCGCGCCCCGCCGCGCCGGACTCCGCGCCCGCGCCCGTCATGACTTACGCTGCCGTGTCCGGTGCACCTGCTACCGCTGCGCCTCCCGCGCGCGCCGCCGTGCACCAAGCACCGAGGCAACAAGCTGCCGCCCCGCATGCGCAGAGCAGGGCTTCGCGCAGCACGCAGCCACCGTCGGCGCCTCAAGCTGCCACAGCTCGACGCACCGCTTCACCCGCGCCCCGCCGCTTGCTGGCGAGCGCAACCACACCCGGATTGACAAGGTCGGTTGAGAACTTGTTCTTTTCGCCACCTCCGCCTAGGGGCTCCGCCCAGGACTCCCCCGCCATGATGTCGGCATGCTCCTCCCGTCAAGGGTCGGACCTGTCGATATCATCGGGGGGCTCCAACGCCGGTCGACGCGACGTGTATGATGACACGTCCGTACGCACCGGCGTCATGGACGTCGACCGCCCCACCACCCCGACTGACTCACTGGGCTTTGGCTTCGAATTTAACCTCGAGGCCAGGCCCCAGCGCCGCCCTAGAAGCCCGGACGATGAAGCCGCCGAGGAGGCCAAGCGCTACTGCCCCGAACCGCCGCTACCGCAGCGTACCCCGCGCGGGGCAGGCGGGGCGGGGCCGTCCGCCGCCGCCGACCCGGCGCGCCTCTCGCCCGCACCGACAGCAGCACTCGACACAAGTGCTGCTCCCACGGACGCGACCTTACCCGCGGCAGCCGCGGCGCCTTCAGCGAAGGAAGCGACTCGCAAGAAGTCGCTCCGATACCCTCCGCTGATCGTGGAGAAGCTGCCAGACTGGACCGCTCACTTCAGAGCGGTGAGTGCCAAGCTGGGTCACCCTCCGAATGCCCGCCCATACCAGGGCGGCATTCGGTTCTTGCCCGAATCCGAGGGCGAGTATAGGGTGGTCCAGCGGTACCTCACCGACTTGGAGAGGGAGGGCGGTCTATCCTGGTTCGCCTATTCACTGCCAGCGGAGCGCAGTGTCAAGGTCGCCATACGCGGACTGCCTGCGGATACACCCCCGGAAGAGATTGAGGAGGAGCTCCGACTGATGGGATATGAGCCGGAGTACGTGCGCAATATCAACGCGCGCGAGGGTAGACCCGGCTGCATATTCCATGCAGTCATAAAAAGGACGCCAGAGTTCAGGAAACTCTACGACACCACGCAATTCCTGTATATGCGTGGTGTCAAGATCGAGGCGTGGAGGGGCAAGCGAGGGCCTGCCCAGTGTCACCGGTGCCAGCAATTTCGTCATAGCTCGCGCCAGTGCCACCGCCCGCTCACCTGTGTGAGATGCGGGCAAAACCACGCCGCGCGTGATTGCCCGCGCCCACGCTCGGAACCGGCCACCTGCGCAAACTGCGCGGGCGACCACCCGGCGTGCAACACCAAATGCCCCGTCTTCATCCGCGAGATGAAGACCAGGAGAGCGGGCACTGTCGCCATCACGCGGCAGCAGAGCCGGCCCACAGCCGCTAGGCCTGCACCCGCCAACGAGAGCGAGGCACCTAGTGCTTCGTTGATGGCGGCAGCAAACGGGCCCACATATAGAGACGCTGCCACCTCCGGGGGGCGGAGAAAGACAAAGCGCGGGGGGAAGGGGAGGAAGGGGAAAAAGCCCACACCCCCCCCCACCACCGAGGACGCCCCGGCAAACCTTGCTCCAGTCTTGGCGCAGGCGACGCCAGAGGCCGCTGTTGTCGCTGCTGACACCAGATCGACAAAAAAAGTCGTGAAGATGGCGCAGCGCACAGAGGCAAAGAGCGCCGCTCAAGTAGCGGAGCCCGCTCCCATTCAACCCGCCAGCGCTGCGCCTAACCAGCAGCAGCAACAGCGACCTAAACTGCACGCCTTACCGCCTCGCGCTCTAACAGAAATAGAGCGCGAGCGCAAGAAGGAATTCACCGCCTGCGCCATAAGACTACTAATGGACCTAATAAAGGCCATTAGGCAAGGACACGACGCAGAGTTGGTGATCCTTGACGGCTTGGCCTCTCTTTTGACGCTCTACCATGGGTAAGCCGTTAAGGATCATCCACTGGAATGCTCGCGGCCTGCGGAGCAAGGTCGCGCCACTCCGCCTCCTCCTTAACGAACAGGAAATCGACGTGGCGCTTATTAGTGAAACATTCCTGGGACCGGCCGATACGCTACGTTTCCCGGGATATTTCATCTATAGACAGGACGAGAAGTCGGACGCCGGCACGCAGTATCGCGGTCTGGCAATACTGGTGAAGCGAAGAGTCGTCCATCAGCCCATCACCCCACCGACACTCAGTACGTTTTACGCGCTGGGTGTTCAGCTACATGTCGCCGGTGAGGACATTGACCTGTATGCTGTCTATATCCCGCCCTCGGCTCCCTTTGATGTGGTAGAGCTGAGGGCGCTGATAATGAAGTCGCTGCATCCCACTGTCCTTGCGGGCGACTTTAATTGTAAGCACCCAGCGTGGAACTCGAGACTCACCTCGCCCGGGGGTAGACGGCTCTTCGCAGACGCGGAGGCCCACGGGTACGAGGTGTCCGGCCCCGAAACCCCGACGCACTACCCGGACGCACAAAGGTGTGCGCCGGACGTGCTGGACATCATAGTCCACAGAGGCCTAAATTGCCAGATCGCTCAACAGGTACTGGACGACGAGATGTTGTCGGATCACCAACCTGTTCTCGTCGTCCTGTCCGGAATGCCGACCCGACTCTCGCCCCCAGCGCCACGTCGAAAGACAGACTGGAGCTCCTTCCAGGAAGCGCTGGAGACCACCACACCGACTTGGCCCGTAGTCACCGCCGCAGACGTGGACCGGATGGCTAGTGAGGTCACTGTTTGCATCCAACGCGCCTACGAAAAGGCGACCATCACTTTATCGCAATCGCAGGGGCTACTTCGCAGGCCCCTGCCGCGCCACATTCGCGAAATGGTCGCCAGGACTAGGCGCCTACGCAAGCAGTGGCTCATCACAAAATGCCCTAAAATGAAAGCCGATGTAAACCGTCTTGCGGAAAAGACGAGGGCCAAGCTTCAGGAGCACAACGCTGAGAGCTGGGAGACATACATGGAGTCGACGGAGGGTGACTGGCCGGCAGTACATAGACTGTGCCGGCAAGTCACTAGTACCCCAGCTCCGGTGCGCCCGCTCCTACACAGCGATGGGGCGCCTAGATATGCCGCATCAGACCGTGCGGAGATCTTTGCCGAGCACCTGGAGCGTCAATTCCAGCCGAACCCGACTGACGAGCACGACCATATCGCAGCAGTCGAGAGGCACCTTAGAGAGTACTTTGCGTCGCCGATAGCGACCGAGGAAAACCCGATTTTCTTTTCGCCTTGCGCAGTTAGACGCGCCATCCTCCGGACTAAGCCCAGAAAGGCCCCTGGGGCGGACGGTATCACCAATACAGCGCTGCGCCACCTGCCATTCCGTATGGTAGCGGCCTTGGCGCGCCTGTACACGGCGATACTGCGCACGGGGGCCTTCCCTACCTGTTGGAAGGAAGGGCGCGTCATAATGCTGCCCAAGGCGAACAAAAACGTATTGAGGCCGGAGAGCTATCGGCCCATTACGCTCCTGTCTACTGTCTCTAAGGTGTTTGAGCAACTCCTGCTGCGACACCTCACCCCACACGTGACTCCACGTCCGGAACAGTTTGGGTTCCGCTCGGAACACAGCACGACGCTCCAGCTGTCGAGGGTACTGCACCTGCTTGCTGCCTCACTAAACAAAAAAGAGCACGCAGTTGCAGTACTCCTCGACATGGAAAAGGCATTCGATCGAGTCTGGCACGCCGGTCTGATCTACAAAATGTCGCACACCGACGCGCCCCGTCGCGTCATCAAAGTGGTCTCCTCCTTCCTCACAGACAGGACTTTCAAGGTGGTGGTCGACGGCGCTCTATCGAGCGCCCGACCGATAGCAGCGGGCGTGCCGCAGGGCAGCTGCGTCTCGCCGCTCTGCTACTCATGTTACACCGACGACATCCCTTCGCCGCAGGAATGCACCCTCGCGCTGTACGCTGACGACGCCGCGTACATCTGCACCTCGCTGAATGCGAGACACGCGGCCGTCAAAATGCAGCGCGTACTAGATCTGCTTCCCGACTGGCTGTCGAAATGGCGGTTGTCGGTGAACGTGGGTAAGACACAAGCGCTGCTCATCGGTCGTGCCCACCTCCCACCACCTTTGAAACTGCACGGAGTCGACATCGACTGGTCGTCTCAGGTAAAGTACCTGGGGGTGACCATCGATCGTCGACTCACCATGGGCAGTCACGTTCGCAAGGTCGCCGCTAAAGGTAGAGCGGTGCGCGCTCTGCTTCGTCCAGTGCTCGCGTCCCGCCTCCCGCTGCGAGTCAAGCTGGGCGTGTATAAGTCATACATCCGCCCGCTGCTGACATACGCCGCCCCAGCTTGGCTCGCCCTCACGAGCGAGACTAACAAAAAATTACTTCGCGCGCAGCAAAGTCTCGCGCTGCGGAAAATCGTTGCCGCCCCTCGCTTCGTGAGGAACAGCGTTATTGCGCGGGACCTCCAAGTCGAGAGCCTGGACGACTTCTGCGCCCGCCTCGCGTCCACCATGTTCGCGCGTGCCGACGCATCTGCCTGGCCCCACGTCAAGCAGATAGCGCCCTGGCATGCGCGGCCACCTGACGCGAGGCGCCTCCCTCGCGATCTCATCCCGAACGTGACGACCCCATGACCCCACCGGACTTGACGCCGAGTGAGTCGCAGACACCAACACGCGACTCTCTCAAACATTGATACTCCACATTCACCACATACTCCCGGCGCGCGCTGTGTGCTAAGTTAATATAGGCATAGCGCGCGTCGAATGCATACACACATGACTCTACATGCATATAACTCACGCGGTGACCGTGCGGCGCGGACGCGCGTGTCATCCGCTGACATGAACGGTGTTACACAACACACAATACCGTTCCAACATACAGAACGGCCCCTTAGTTCGGAGCGTGACCGGCTCGATCTGGAAGCGTGACGGACGGGGGTCAGCATCCTCAGCAGGCGCGCCCTAAAGTCGTCGCCTACGTCGCTGGTCGTCTCTCGCCGGGCCTCCTCCGGGCAACCGGAGGTCTCACCTGGCGGGGACTGACCGCCGTAGGCACGTGAAGATGCGGCACTGCGAGGCGGTGCCGCGGCGCTCCTGCTGAAACACAAGTTGACAGCTACACTCATAGGCACGTTGCGATGTAGAGTCGCGCGCGCCACCAAACCGCGCCTACATGGCACCCCAACGCCGTGCCCGTAATTACGGGCACGAACACCCCGACGCCGCGGGATTAAAGGCTTAGCCTATGCCCGCCTGCCACGCCCCCTTGCGGGGACGTCGCGAAAGTCTCCAGACAAATTGCAAAATCCGTTAGGGGCTACTCCAATAAAACTCACTTGGTCGACACTTATCACTAACTTTTATTTCACTGTCTTGCTTGTAACACGGTTAACAACCGACTGACACCGTGCGCTGGCGCGCCACACAGCAGGAGCAAACCAACAAGAGTGGGGATCGGATGGAGCGCGCGCGCAAACTCGACGGAAGTGGTAAATAATTTATTTAAATTAGTTAATGTTAAAAACAACCGAAACAATACATAACAGCACAAATATAAGTCTCTGAAACGTTTGATTCAATTTAACATCATAAAATACAGTATTCAATTGATGAAAATGTAAATTCACTATATTTCAAAACAAATGGATCGAAAACACACCACACTTACGCCATCTGGTGATTTAATCTGTGAAAATAGTAACTTACACATTAATAACCACACAATCTTATTTGAGTATAACTGAATTATCAAATAATGCCGCTTACCTTGTGTCATATTTAAATTGACCCATCTGAAAAGAAGTTTAGGTCACGTTACTTACGCTTTTCAAAAAAAAAAATACATATTTTTATAAAGTATACTCCCTTTAATAAATTTCCGTTCTTTTTTTAGAATCGAGTTCTCGTCTGTCGAACCTCGATGATTTCAAGGCGCAGTGCGCGCGAGCTGAAATTACGATTGGCCGCTGAAAACTCGAATACGAAATTTAATAACGCAAGAACATACCAAAAATCCAACTATGTGAGCCTTGTCAAAACCACACAAATTGCAAAATCCGTTAGGGGCTACTCCAATAAAACTCACTTGGTCGACACTTATCACTTACTTTTATTTCACTGTCTTGCTTGTAACACGGTTAACAACCGACTGACACCGTGCGCTGGCGCGCCACACAGCAGGAGCAAACCAACAAGAGTGGGGATCGGATGGAGCGCGCGCGCAAACTCGACGGAAGTGGTAAATAATTTATTTAAATTAGTAAATGTTAAAAACAACCGAAACAATACATAACAGCACAAATATAAATCTCTGAAACGTTAGATTTAATTTAACATCATAAAATACAGTATTCAATTGATGAAAATGTAAATTCACTATATTTCAAAACAAATGGATCGAAAACACACCACACTTACGCCATCTGGTGATTTAATCTGTTAAAATAGTAACTAACACATTAATAACCACACAATCTTATTTGAGTATAACTGAATTCTCAAATAATGCCGCTTACCTTGTGTCATATTTAAATTGACCCATCTGAAAAGAAGTTTAGGTCACGTTACTTACGCTTTTCAAAAAAAAAAAACACATATTTTTATAAAGTATACTTACTCCCTTTAATAAATTTCCGTTCTTTTTTTAGAATCGAGTTCTCGTCTGTCGAACCTCGATGATTTCAAGGCGCAGTGCGCGCGAGCTGAAATTACGATTGGCCGCTGAAAACTCGAATACGAAATTTAATAACGCAAGAACATACCAAAATCCAACTATGTGAGCCTTGTCAAAACCACACAAATTGCAAAATCCGTTAGGGGCTACTCCAATAAAACTCACTTGGTCGACACTTATCACTAACTTTTATTTCACTGTCTTGCTTGTAACACGGTTAACAACCGACTGACACCGTGCGCTGGCGCGCCACACAGCAGGAGCAAACCAACAAGAGTGGGGATCGGATGGAGCGCGCGCGCAAACTCGACGGAAGTGGTAAATAATTTATTTAAATTAGTTAATGTTAAAAACAACCGAAACAATACATAACAGCACAAATATAAGTCTCTGAAACGTTTGATTCAATTTAACATCATAAAATACAGTATTCAATTGATGAAAATGTTAATTCACTATATTTCAAAACAAATGGATCGAAAACACACCACACTTACGCCATCTGGTGATTTAATCTGTGAAAATAGTAACTAACACATTAATAACCACACAATCTTATTTGAGTATAACTGAATTCTCAAATAATGCCGCTTACCTTGTGTCATATTTAAATTGACCCATCTGAAAAGAAGTTTAGGTCACGTTACTTACGCTTTTCAAAAAAAAAAAACACATATTTTTATAAAGTATACTTACTCCCTTTAATAAATTTCCGTTCTTTTTTTAGAATCGAGTTCTCGTCTGTCGAACCTTGATGATTTCAAGGCGCAGTGCGCGCGAGCTGAAATTACGATTGGCCGCTGAAAACTCGAATACGAAATTTAATAACGCAAGAACATACCAAAATCCAACTATGTGAGCCTTGTCAAAACCACACAAATTGCAAAATCCGTTAGGGGCTACTCCAATAAAACTCACTTGGTCGACACTTATCACTAACTTTTATTTCACTGTCTTGCTTGTAACACGGTTAACAACCGACTGACACCGTGCGCTGGCGCGCCACACAGCAGGAGCAAACCAACAAGAGTGGGGATCGGATGGAGCGCGCGCGCAAACTCGACGGAAGTGGTAAATAATTTATTTAAATTAGTTAATGTTAAAAACAACCGAAACAATACATAACAGCACAAATATAAGTCTCTGAAACGTTTGATTCAATTTAACATCATAAAATACAGTATTCAATTGATGAAAATGTAAATTCACTATATTTCAAAACAAATGGATCGAAAACACACCACACTTACGCCATCTGGTGATTTAATCTGTGAAAATAGTAACTAACACATTAATAACCACACAATCTTATTTGAGTATAACTGAATTCTCAAATAATGCCGCTTACCTTGTGTCATATTTAAATTGACCCATCTGAAAAGAAGTTTAGGTCACGTTACTTACGCTTTTCAAAAAAAAAAAACACATATTTTTATAAAGTATACTTACTCCCTTTAATAAATTTCCGTTCTTTTTTTAGAATCGAGTTCTCGTCTGTCGAACCTTGATGATTTCAAGGCGCAGTGCGCGCGAGCTGAAATTACGATTGGCCGCTGAAAACTCGAATACGAAATTTAATAACGCAAGAACATACCAAAATCCAACTATGTGAGCCTTGTCAAAACCACACAAATTGCAAAATCCGTTAGGGGCTACTCCAATAAAACTCACTTGGTCGACACTTATCACTAACTTTTATTTCACTGTCTTGCTTGTAACACGGTTAACAACCGACTGACACCGTGCGCTGGCGCGCCACACAGCAGGAGCAAACCAACAAGAGTGGGGATCGGATGGAGCGCGCGCGCAAACTCGACGGAAGTGGTAAATAATTTATTTAAATTAGTTAATGTTAAAAACAACCGAAACAATACATAACAGCACAAATATAAGTCTCTGAAACGTTTGATTCAATTTAACATCATAAAATACAGTATTCAATTGATGAAAATGTAAATTCACTATATTTCAAAACAAATGGATCGAAAACACACCACACTTACGCCATCTGGTGATTTAATCTGTGAAAATAGTAACTAACACATTAATAACCACACAATCTTATTTGAGTATAACTGAATTCTCAAATAATGCCGCTTACCTTGTGTCATATTTAAATTGACCCATCTGAAAAGAAGTTTAGGTCACGTTACTTACGCTTTTCAAAAAAAAAAAACACATATTTTTATAAAGTATACTTACTCCCTTTAATAAATTTCCGTTCTTTTTTTAGAATCGAGTTCTCGTCTGTCGAACCTTGATGATTTCAAGGCGCAGTGCGCGCGAGCTGAAATTACGATTGGCCGCTGAAAACTCGAATACGAAATTTAATAACGCAAGAACATACCAAAATCCAACTATGTGAGCCTTGTCAAAACCACACAAATTGCAAAATCCGTTAGGGGCTACTCCAATAAAACTCACTTGGTCGACACTTATCACTAACTTTTATTTCACTGTCTTGCTTGTAACACGGTTAATAACCGACTGACACCGTGCGCTGGCGCGCCACACAGCAGGAGCAAACCAACAAGAGTGGGGATCGGATGGAGCGCGCGCGCAAACTCGACGGAAGTGGTAAATAATTTATTTAAATTAGTTAATGTTAAAAACAACCGAAACAATACATAACAGCACAAATATAAGTCTCTGAAACGTTTGATTCAATTTAACATCATAAAATACAGTATTCAATTGATGAAAATGTAAATTCACTATATTTCAAAACAAATGGATCGAAAACACACCACACTTACGCCATCTGGTGATTTAATCTGTGAAAATAGTAACTAACACATTAATAACCACACAATCTTATTTGAGTATAACTGAATTATCAAATAATGCCGCTTACCTTGTGTCATATTTAAATTGACCCATCTGAAAAGAAGTTAAGGTCACGTTTCTTACGCTTTTCAAAAAAAAAAAAAAAAATATTTTTATAAAGTATACTCCCTTTAATAAATTTCCGTTCTTTTTTTAGAATCGAGTTCTCGTCTGTCGAACCTCGATGATTTCAAGGCGCAGTGCGCGCGAGCTGAAATTACGATTGGCCGCTGAAAACTCGAATACGAAATTTAATAACGCAAGAACATACCAAAAATCCAACTATGTGAGCCTTGTCAAAACCACACAAATTGCAAAATCCGTTAGGGGCTACTCCAATAAAACTCACTTGGTCGACACTTATCACTAACTTTTATTTCACTGTCTTGCTTGTAACACGGTTAACAACCGACTGACACCGTGCGCTGGCGCGCCACACAGCAGGAGCAAACCAACAAGAGTGGGGATCGGATGGAGCGCGCGCGCAAACTCGACGGAAGTGGTAAATAATTTATTTAAATTAGTTAATGTTAAAAACAACCGAAACAATACATAACAGCACAAATATAAGTCTCTGAAACGTTTGATTCAATTTAACATCATAAAATACAGTATTCAATTGATGAAAATGTAAATTCACTATATTTCAAAACAAATGGATCGAAAACACACCACACTTACGCCATCTGGTGATTTAATCTGTGAAAATAGTAACTAACACATTAATAACCACACAATCTTATTTGAGTATAACTGAATTCTCAAATAATGCCGCTTACCTTGTGTCATATTTAAATTGACCCATCTGAAAAGAAGTTTAGGTCACGTTACTTACGCTTTTCAAAAAAAAAAAACACATATTTTTATAAAGTATACTTACTCCCTTTAATAAATTTCCGTTCTTTTTTTAGAATCGAGTTCTCGTCTGTCGAACCTTGATGATTTCAAGGCGCAGTGCGCGCGAGCTGAAATTACGATTGGCCGCTGAAAACTCGAATACGAAATTTAATAACGCAAGAACATACCAAAATCCAACTATGTGAGCCTTGTCAAAACCACACAAATTGCAAAATCCGTTAGGGGCTACTCCAATAAAACTCACTTGGTCGACACTTATCACTAACTTTTATTTCACTGTCTTGCTTGTAACACGGTTAACAACCGACTGACACCGTGCGCTGGCGCACCACACAGCAGGAGCAAACCAACAAGAGTGGGGATCGGATGGAGCGCGCGCGCAAACTCGACGGAAGTGGTAAATAATTTATTTAAATTAGTTAATGTTAAAAACAACCGAAACAATACATAACAGCACAAATATAAGTCTCTGAAACGTTTGATTCAATTTAACATCATAAAATACAGTATTCAATTGATGAAAATGTAAATTCACTATATTTCAAAACAAATGGATCGAAAACACACCACACTTACGCCATCTGGTGATTTAATCTGTGAAAATAGTAACTAACACATTAATAACCACACAATCTTATTTGAGTATAACTGAATTCTCAAATAATGCCGCTTACCTTGTGTCATATTTAAATTGACCCATCTGAAAAGAAGTTTAGGTCACGTTACTTACGCTTTTCAAAAAAAAAAAACACATATTTTTATAAAGTATACTTACTCCCTTTAATAAATTTCCGTTCTTTTTTTAGAATCGAGTTCTCGTCTGTCGAACCTTGATGATTTCAAGGCGCAGTGCGCGCGAGCTGAAATTACGATTGGCCGCTGAAAACTCGAATACGAAATTTAATAACGCAAGAACATACCAAAATCCAACTATGTGAGCCTTGTCAAAACCACACAAATTGCAAAATCCGTTAGGGGCTACTCCAATAAAACTCACTTGGTCGACACTTATCACTAACTTTTATTTCACTGTCTTGCTTGTAACACGGTTAACAACCGACTGACACCGTGCGCTGGCGCGCCACACAGCAGGAGCAAACCAACAAGAGTGGGGATCGGATGGAGCGCGCGCGCAAACTCGACGGAAGTGGTAAATAATTTATTTAAATTAGTTAATGTTAAAAACAACCGAAACAATACATAACAGCACAAATATAAGTCTCTGAAACGTTTGATTCAATTTAACATCATAAAATACAGTATTCAATTGATGAAAATGTAAATTCACTATATTTCAAAACAAATGGATCGAAAACACACCACACTTACGCCATCTGGTGATTTAATCTGTGAAAATAGTAACTAACACATTAATAACCACACAATCTTATTTGAGTATAACTGAATTCTCAAATAATGCCGCTTACCTTGTGTCATATTTAAATTGACCCATCTGAAAAGAAGTTTAGGTCACGTTACTTACGCTTTTCAAAAAAAAAAAACACATATTTTTATAAATTATACTTACTCCCTTTAATAAATTTCCGTTCTTTTTTTAGAATCGAGTTCTCGTCTGTCGAACCTTGATGATTTCAAGGCGCAGTGCGCGCGAGCTGAAATTACGATTGGCCGCTGAAAACTCGAATACGAAATTTAATAACGCAAGAACATACCAAAATCCAACTATGTGAGCCTTGTCAAAACCACACAAATTGCAAAATCCGTTAGGGGCTACTCCAATAAAACTCACTTGGTCGACACTTATCACTAACTTTTATTTCACTGTCTTGCTTGTAACACGGTTAATAACCGACTGACACCGTGCGCTGGCGCGCCACACAGCAGGAGCAAACCAACAAGAGTGGGGATCGGATGGAGCGCGCGCGCAAACTCGACGGAAGTGGTAAATAATTTATTTAAATTAGTTAATGTTAAAAACAACCGAAACAATACATAACAGCACAAATATAAGTCTCTGAAACGTTTGATTCAATTTAACATCATAAAATACAGTATTCAATTGATGAAAATGTAAATTCACTAATAGTAACTAACACATTAATAACCACACAATCTTATTTGAGTATAACTGAATTATCAAATAATGCCGCTTACCTTGTGTCATATTTAAATTGACCCATCTGAAAAGAAGTTAAGGTCACGTTACTTACGCTTTTCAAAAAAAAAAAAAAAAATATTTTTATAAAGTATACTCCCTTTAATAAATTTCCGTTCTTTTTTTAGAATCGAGTTCTCGTCTGTCGAACCTCGATGATTTCAAGGCGCAGTGCGCGCGAGCTGAAATTACGATTGGCCGCTGAAAACTCGAATACGAAATTTAATAACGCAAGAACATACCAAAAATCCAACTATGTGAGCCTTGTCAAAACCACACAAATTGCAAAATCCGTTAGGGGCTACTCCAATAAAACTCACTTGGTCGACACTTATCACTAACTTTTATTTCACTGTCTTGCTTGTAACACGGTTAATAACCGACTGACACCGTGCGCTGGCGCGCCACACAGCAGGAGCAAACCAACAAGAGTGGGGATCGGATGGAGCGCGCGCGCAAACTCGACGGAAGTGGTAAATAATTTATTTAAATTAGTAAATGTTAAAAACAACCGAAACAATACATAACAGCACAAATATAAATCTCTGAAACGTTTGATTCAATTTAACATCATAAAATACAGTATTCAATTGATGAAAATGTAAATTCACTATATTTCAAAACAAATGGATCGAAAACACACCACACTTACGCCATCTGGTGATTTAATCTGTGAAAATAGTAACTTACACATTAATAACCACACAATCTTATTTGAGTATAACTGAATTCTCAAATAATGCCGCTTACCTTGTGTCATATTTAAATTGACCCATCTGAAAAGAAGTTTAGGTCACGTTACTTACGCTTTTCAAAAAAAAAAAATACATATTTTTATAAAGTATACTCCCTTTAATAAATTTCCGTTCTTTTTTTAGAATCGAGTTCTCGTCTGTCGAACCTCGATGATTTCAAGCCGCAGTGCGCGCGAGCTGAAATTACGATTGGCCGCTGAAAACTCGAATACGAAATTTAATAACGCAAGAACATACCAAAAATCCAACTATTTGAGCCTTGTCAAAACCACACAAATTGCAAAATCCGTTAGGGGCTACTCCAATAAAACTCACTTGGTCGACACTTATCACTAACTTTTATTTCACTGTCTTGCTTGTAACACGGTTAACAACCGACTGACACCGTGCGCTGGCGCGCCACACAGCAGGAGCAAACCAACAAGAGTGGGGATCGGATGGAGCGCGCGCGCAAACTCGACGGAAGTGGTAAATAATTTATTTAAATTAGTAAATGTTAAAAACAACCGAAACAATACATAACAGCACAAATATAAATCTCTGAAACGTTTGATTTAATTTAACATCATAAAATACAGTATTCAATTGATGAAAATGTAAATTCACTATATTTCAAAACAAATGGATCGAAAACACACCACACTTACGCCATCTGGTGATTTAATCTGTGAAAATAGTAACTAACACATTAATAACCACACAATCTTATTTGAGTATAACTGAATTCTCAAATAATGCCGCTTACCTTGTGTCATATTTAAATTGACCCATCTGAAAAGAAGTTTAGGTCACGTTACTTACGCTTTTCAAAAAAAAAAAACACATATTTTTATAAAGTATACTTACTCCCTTTAATAAATTACCGTTCTTTTTTTAGAATCGAGTTCTCGTCTGTCGAACCTTGATGATATCAAGGCGCAGTGCGCGCGAGCTGAAATTACGATTGGCCGCTGAAAACTCGAATACGAAATTTAATAACGCAAGAACATACCAAAAATCCAACTATGTGAGCCTTGTCAAAACCACACAAATTGCAAAATCCGTTAGGGGCTACTCCAATAAAACTCACTTGGTCGACACTTATCACTAACTTTTATTTCACTGTCTTGCTTGTAACACGGTTAATAACCGACTGACACCGTGCGCTGGCGCGCCACACAGCAGGAGCAAACCAACAAGAGTGGGGATCGGATGGAGCGCGCGCGCAAACTCGACGGAAGTGGTAAATAATTTATTTAAATTAGTAAATGTTAAAAACAACCGAAACAATACATAACAGCACAAATATAAATCTCTGAAACGTTTGATTCAATTTAACATCATAAAATACAGTATTCAATTGATGAAAATGTAAATTCACTATATTTCAAAACAAATGGATCGAAAACACACCACACTTACGCCATCTGGTGATTTAATCTGTGAAAATAGTAACTAACACATTAATAACCACACAATCTTATTTGAGTATAACTGAATTATCAAATAATGCCGCTTACCTTGTGTCATATTTAAATTGACCCATCTGAAAAGAAGTTTAGGTCACGTTACTTACGCTTTTCAAAAAAAAAATACATATTTTTATAAAGTATACTCCCTTTAATAAATTTCCGTTCTTTTTTTAGAATCGAGTTCTCGTCTGTCGAACCTCGATGATTTCAAGGCGCAGTGCGCGCGAGCTGAAATTACGATTGGCCGCTGAAAACTCGAATACGAAATTTAATAACGCAAGAACATACCAAAAATCCAACTATTTGAGCCTTGTCAAAACCACACAAATTGCAAAATCCGTTAGGGGCTACTCCAATAAAACTCACTTGGTCGACACTTATCACTAACTTTTATTTCACTGTCTTGCTTGTAACACGGTTAACAACCGACTGACACCGTGCGCTGGCGCGCCACACAGCAAGAGCAAACCAACAAGAGTGGGGATCGGATGGAGCGCGCGCGCAAACTCGACGGAAGTGGTAAATAATTTATTTAAATTAGTAAATGTTAAAAACAACCGAAACAATACATAACAGCACAAATATAAATCTCTGAAACGTTTGATTTAATTTAACATCATAAAATACAGTATTCAATTGATGAAAATGTAAATTCACTATATTTCAAAACAAATGGATCGAAAACACACCACACTTACGCCATCTGGTGATTTAATCTGTGAAAATAGTAACTAACACATTAATAACCACACAATCTTATTTGAGTATAACTGAATTCTCAAATAATGCCGCTTACCTTGTGTCATATTTAAATTGACCCATCTGAAAAGAAGTTTAGGTCACGTTACTTACGCTTTTCAAAAAAAAAAAACACATATTTTTATAAAGTATACTTACTCCCTTTAATAAATTTCCGTTCTTTTTTTAGAATCGAGTTCTCGTCTGTCGAACCTCGATGATTTCAAGGCGCAGTGCGCGCGAGCTGAAATTACGATTGGCCGCTGAAAACTCGAATACGAAATTTAATAACGCAAGAACATACCAAAAATCCAACTATGTGAGCCTTGTCAAAACCACACAAATTGCAAAATCCGTTAGGGGCTACTCCAATAAAACTCACTTGGTCGACACTTATCACTAACTTTTATTTCACTGTCTTGCTTGTAACACGGTTAACAACCGACTGACACCGTGCGCTGGCGCGCCACACAGCAGGAGCAAACCAACAAGAGTGGGGATCGGATGGAGCGCGCGCGCAAACTCGACGGAAGTGGTAAATAATTTATTTAAATTAGTTAATGTTAAAAACAACCGAAACAATACATAACAGCACAAATATAAGTCTCTGAAACGTTTGATTCAATTTAACATCATAAAATACAGTATTCAATTGATGAAAATGTTAATTCACTATATTTCAAAACAAATGGATCGAAAACACACCACACTTACGCCATCTGGTGATTTAATCTGTGAAAATAGTAACTAACACATTAATAACCACACAATCTTATTTGAGTATAACTGAAATCTCAAATAATGCCGCTTACCTTGTGTCATATTTAAATTGACCCATCTGAAAAGAAGTTTAGGTCACGTTACTTACGCTTTTCAAAAAAAAAAAACACATATTTTTATAAAGTATACTTACTCCCTTTAATAAATTTCCGTTCTTTTTTTAGAATCGAGTTCTCGTCTGTCGAACCTTGATGATTTCAAGGCGCAGTGCGCGCGAGCTGAAATTACGATTGGCCGCTGAAAACTCGAATACGAAATTTAATAACGCAAGAACATACCAAAATCCAACTATGTGAGCCTTGTCAAAACCACACAAATTGCAAAATCCGTTAGGGGCTACTCCAATAAAACTCACTTGGTCGACACTTATCACTAACTTTTATTTCACTGTCTTGCTTGTAACACGGTTAACAACCGACTGACACCGTGCGCTGGCGCGCCACACAGCAGGAGCAAACCAACAAGAGTGGGGATCGGATGGAGCGCGCGCGCAAACTCGACGGAAGTGGTAAATAATTTATTTAAATTAGTTAATGTTAAAAACAACCGAAACAATACATAACAGCACAAATATAAGTCTCTGAAACGTTTGATTCAATTTAACATCATAAAATACAGTATTCAATTGATGAAAATGTAAATTCACTATATTTCAAAACAAATGGATCGAAAACACACCACACTTACGCCATCTGGTGATTTAATCTGTGAAAATAGTAACTAACACATTAATAACCACACAATCTTATTTGAGTATAACTGAATTCTCAAATAATGCCGCTTACCTTGTGTCATATTTAAATTGACCCATCTGAAAAGAAGTTTAGGTCACGTTACTTACGCTTTTCAAAAAAAAAAAACACATATTTTTATAAAGTATACTTACTCCCTTTAATAAATTTCCGTTCTTTTTTTAGAATCGAGTTCTCGTCTGTCGAACCTTGATGATTTCAAGGCGCAGTGCGCGCGAGCTGAAATTACGATTGGCCGCTGAAAACTCGAATACGAAATTTAATAACGCAAGAACATACCAAAATCCAACTATGTGAGCCTTGTCAAAACCACACAAATTGCAAAATCCGTTAGGGGCTACTCCAATAAAACTCACTTGGTCGACACTTATCACTAACTTTTATTTCACTGTCTTGCTTGTAACACGGTTAACAACCGACTGACACCGTGCGCTGGCGCGCCACACAGCAGGAGCAAACCAACAAGAGTGGGGATCGGATGGAGCGCGCGCGCAAACTCGACGGAAGTGGTAAATAATTTATTTAAATTAGTTAATGTTAAAAACAACCGAAACAATACATAACAGCACAAATATAAGTCTCTGAAACGTTTGATTCAATTTAACATCATAAAATACAGTATTCAATTGATGAAAATGTAAATTCACTATATTTCAAAACAAATGGATCGAAAACACACCACACTTACGCCATCTGGTGATTTAATCTGTGAAAATAGTAACTAACACATTAATAACCACACAATCTTATTTGAGTATAACTGAATTCTCAAATAATGCCGCTTACCTTGTGTCATATTTAAATTGACCCATCTGAAAAGAAGTTTAGGTCACGTTACTTACGCTTTTCAAAAAAAAAAAACACATATTTTTATAAAGTATACTTACTCCCTTTAATAAATTTCCGTTCTTTTTTTAGAATCGAGTTCTCGTCTGTCGAACCTTGATGATTTCAAGGCGCAGTGCGCGCGAGCTGAAATTACGATTGGCCGCTGAAAACTCGAATACGAAATTTAATAACGCAAGAACATACCAAAATCCAACTATGTGAGCCTTGTCAAAACCACACAAATTGCAAAATCCGTTAGGGGCTACTCCAATAAAACTCACTTGGTCGACACTTATCACTAACTTTTATTTCACTGTCTTGCTTGTAACACGGTTAATAACCGACTGACACCGTGCGCTGGCGCGCCACACAGCAGGAGCAAACCAACAAGAGTGGGGATCGGATGGAGCGCGCGCGCAAACTCGACGGAAGTGGTAAATAATTTATTTAAATTAGTTAATGTTAAAAACAACCGAAACAATACATAACAGCACAAATATAAGTCTCTGAAACGTTTGATTCAATTTAACATCATAAAATACAGTATTCAATTGATGAAAATGTAAATTCACTATATTTCAAAACAAATGGATCGAAAACACACCACACTTACGCCATCTGGTGATTTAATCTGTGAAAATAGTAACTAACACATTAATAACCACACAATCTTATTTGAGTATAACTGAATTCTCAAATAATGCCGCTTACCTTGTGTCATATTTAAATTGACCCATCTGAAAAGAAGTTTAGGTCACGTTACTTACGCTTTTCAAAAAAAAAAAACACATATTTTTATAAAGTATACTTACTCCCTTTAATAAATTTCCGTTCTTTTTTTAGAATCGAGTTCTCGTCTGTCGAACCTTGATGATTTCAAGGCGCAGTGCGCGCGAGCTGAAATTACGATTGGCCGCTGAAAACTCGAATACGAAATTTAATAACGCAAGAACATACCAAAATCCAACTATGTGAGCCTTGTCAAAACCACACAAATTGCAAAATCCGTTAGGGGCTACTCCAATAAAACTCACTTGGTCGACACTTATCACTAACTTTTATTTCACTGTCTTGCTTGTAACACGGTTAACAACCGACTGACACCGTGCGCTGGCGCGCCACACAGCAGGAGCAAACCAACAAGAGTGGGGATCGGATGGAGCGCGCGCGCAAACTCGACGAAAGTGGTAAATAATTTATTTAAATTAGTTAATGTTAAAAACAACCGAAACAATACATAACAGCACAAATATAAGTCTCTGAAACGTTTGATTCAATTTAACATCATAAAATACAGTATTCAATTGATGAAAATGTAAATTCACTATATTTCAAAACAAATGGATCGAAAACACACCACACTTACGCCATCTGGTGATTTAATCTGTGAAAATAGTAACTAACACATTAATAACCACACAATCTTATTTGAGTATAACTGAATTCTCAAATAATGCCGCTTACCTTGTGTCATATTTAAATTGACCCATCTGAAAAGAAGTTTAGGTCACGTTACTTACGCTTTTCAAAAAAAAAAAACACATATTTTTATAAAGTATACTCCCTTTAATAAATTTCCGTTCTTTTTTTAGAATCGAGTTCTCGTCTGTCGAACCTCGATGATTTCAAGGCGCAGCGCGCGCGAGCTGAAATTACGATTGGCCGCTGAAAACTCGAATACGAAATTTAATAACGCAAGAACATACCAAAATCCAACTATGTGAGCCTTGTCAAAACCACACAAATTGCAAAATCCGTTAGGGGCTACTCCAATAAAACTCACTTGGTCGACACTTATCACTAACTTTTATTTCACTGTCTTGCTTGTAACACGGTTAATAACCGACTGACACCGTGCGCTGGCGCGCCACACAGCAGGAGCAAACCAACAAGAGTGGGGATCGGATGGAGCGCGCGCGCAAACTCGACGGAAGTGGTAAATAATTTATTTAAATTAGTTAATGTTAAAAACAACCGAAACAATACATAACAGCACAAATATAAGTCTCTGAAACGTTTGATTCAATTTAACATCATAAAATACAGTATTCAATTGATGAAAATGTAAATTCACTATATTTCAAAACAAATGGATCGAAAACACACCACACTTACGCCATCTGGTGATTTAATCTGTGAAAATAGTAACTAACACATTAATAACCACACAATCTTATTTGAGTATAACTGAATTATCAAATAATGCCGCTTACCTTGTGTCATATTTAAATTGACCCATCTGAAAAGAAGTTAAGGTCACGTTACTTACGCTTTTCAAAAAAAAAAAAAAAAATATTTTTATAAAGTATACTCCCTTTAATAAATTTCCGTTCTTTTTTTAGAATCGAGTTCTCGTCTGTCGAACCTCGATGATTTCAAGGCGCAGTGCGCGCGAGCTGAAATTACGATTGGCCGCTGAAAACTCGAATACGAAATTTAATAACGCAAGAACATACCAAAAATCCAACTATGTGAGCCTTGTCAAAACCACACAAATTGCAAAATCCGTTAGGGGCTACTCCAATAAAACTCACTTGGTCGACACTTATCACTAACTTTTATTTCACTGTCTTGCTTGTAACACGGTTAACAACCGACTGACACCGTGCGCTGGCGCGCCACACAGCAGGAGCAAACCAACAAGAGTGGGGATCGGATGGAGCGCGCGCGCAAACTCGACGGAAGTGGTAAATAATTTATTTAAATTAGTTAATGTTAAAAACAACCGAAACAATACATAACAGCACAAATATAAGTCTCTGAAACGTTTGATTCAATTTAACATCATAAAATACAGTATTCAATTGATGAAAATGTAAATTCACTATATTTCAAAACAAATGGATCGAAAACACACCACACTTACGCCATCTGGTGATTTAATCTGTGAAAATAGTAACTTACACATTAATAACCACACAATCTTATTTGAGTATAACTGAATTATCAAATAATGCCGCTTACCTTGTGTCATATTTAAATTGACCCATCTGAAAAGAAGTTAAGGTCACGTTACTTACGCTTTTCAAAAAAAAAAAAAAAAATATTTTTATAAAGTATACTCCCTTTAATAAATTTCCGTTCTTTTTTTAGAATCGAGTTCTCGTCTGTCGAACCTCGATGATTTCAAGGCGCAGTGCGCGCGAGCTGAAATTACGATTGGCCGCTGAAAACTCGAATACGAAATTTAATAACGCAAGAACATACCAAAAATCCAACTATGTGAGCCTTGTCAAAACCACACAAATTGCAAAATCCGTTAGGGGCTACTCCAATAAAACTCACTTGGTCGACACTTATCACTAACTTTTATTTCACTGTCTTGCTTGTAACACGGTTAACAACCGACTGACACCGTGCGCTGGCGCGCCACACAGCAGGAGTAAACCAACAAGAGTGGGGATCGGATGGAGCGCGCGCGCAAACTCGACGGAAGTGGTAAATAATTTATTTAAATTAGTTAATGTTAAAAACAACCGAAACAATACATAACAGCACAAATATAAGTCTCTGAAACGTTTGATTCAATTTAACATCATAAAATACAGTATTCAATTGATGAAAATGTAAATTCACTATATTTCAAAACAAATGGATCGAAAACACACCACACTTACGCCATCTGGTGATTTAATCTGTGAAAATAGTAACTTACACATTAATAACCACACAATCTTATTTGAGTATAACTGAATTATCAAATAATGCCGCTTACCTTGTGTCATATTTAAATTGACCCATCTGAAAAGAAGTTTAGGTCACGTTACTTACGCTTTTCAAAAAAAAAAATACATATTTTTATAAAGTATACTCCCTTTAATAAATTTCCGTTCTTTTTTTAGAATCGAGTTCTCGTCTGTCGAACCTCGATGATTTCAAGGCGCAGTGCGCGCGAGCTGAAATTACGATTGGCCGCTGAAAACTCGAATACGAAATTTAATAACGCAAGAACATACCAAAAATCCAACTATGTGAGCCTTGTCAAAACCACACAAATTGCAAAATCCGTTAGGGGCTACTCCAATAAAACTCACTTGGTCGACACTTATCACTTACTTTTATTTCACTGTCTTGCTTGTAACACGGTTAACAACCGACTGACACCGTGCGCTGGCGCGCCACACAGCAGGAGCAAACCAACAAGAGTGGGGATCGGATGGAGCGCGCGCGCAAACTCGACGGAAGTGGTAAATAATTTATTTAAATTAGTAAATGTTAAAAACAACCGAAACAATACATAACAGCACAAATATAAATCTCTGAAACGTTAGATTTAATTTAACATCATAAAATACAGTATTCAATTGATGAAAATGTAAATTCACTATATTTCAAAACAAATGGATCGAAAACACACCACACTTACGCCATCTGGTGATTTAATCTGTTAAAATAGTAACTAACACATTAATAACCACACAATCTTATTTGAGTATAACTGAATTCTCAAATAATGCCGCTTACCTTGTGTCATATTTAAATTGACCCATCTGAAAAGAAGTTTAGGTCACGTTACTTACGCTTTTCAAAAAAAAAAAACACATATTTTTATAAAGTATACTTACTCCCTTTAATAAATTTCCGTTCTTTTTTTAGAATCGAGTTCTCGTCTGTCGAACCTCGATGATTTCAAGGCGCAGTGCGCGCGAGCTGAAATTACGATTGGCCGCTGAAAACTCGAATACGAAATTTAATAACGCAAGAACATACCAAAATCCAACTATGTGAGCCTTGTCAAAACCACACAAATTGCAAAATCCGTTAGGGGCTACTCCAATAAAACTCACTTGGTCGACACTTATCACTAACTTTTATTTCACTGTCTTGCTTGTAACACGGTTAATAACCGACTGACACCGTGCGCTGGCGCGCCACACAGCAGGAGCAAACCAACAAGAGTGGGGATCGGATGGAGCGCGCGCGCAAACTCGACGGAAGTGGTAAATAATTTATTTAAATTAGTAAATGTTAAAAACAACCGAAACAATACATAACAGCACAAATATAAATCTCTGAAACGTTTGATTCAATTTAACATCATAAAATACAGTATTCAATTGATGAAAATGTAAATTCACTATATTTCAAAACAAATGGATCGAAAACACACCACACTTACGCCATCTGGTGATTTAATCTGTGAAAATAGTAACTTACACATTAATAACCACACAATCTTATTTGAGTATAACTGAATTCTCAAATAATGCCGCTTGCCTTGTGTCATATTTAAATTGACCCATCTGAAAAGAAGTTTAGGTCACGTTACTTACGCTTTTCAAAAAAAAAATACATATTTTTATAAAGTATACTCCCTTTAATAAATTTCCGTTCTTTTTTTAGAATCGAGTTCTCGTCTGTCGAACCTCGATGATTTCAAGGCGCAGTGCGCGCGAGCTGAAATTACGATTGGCCGCTGAAAACTCGAATACGAAATTTAATAACGCAAGAACATACCAAAAATCCAACTATGTGAGCCTTGTCAAAACCACACAAATTGCAAAATCCGTTAGGGGCTACTCCAATAAAACTCACTTGGTCGACACTTATCACTTACTTTTATTTCACTGTCTTGCTTGTAACACGGTTAACAACCGACTGACACCGTGCGCTGGCGCGCCACACAGCAGGAGCAAACCAACAAGAGTGGGGATCGGATGGAGCGCGCGCGCAAACTCGACGGAAGTGGTAAATATTTTTTTTAAATTAGTAAATGTTAAAAACAACCGAAACAATACATAACAGCACAAATATAAATCTCTGAAACGTTAGATTTAATTTAACATCATAAAATACAGTATTCAATTGATGAAAATGTAAATTCACTATATTTCAAAACAAATGGATCGAAAACACACCACACTTACGCCATCTGGTGATTTAATCTGTTAAAATAGTAACTAACACATTAATAACCACACAATCTTATTTGAGTATAACTGAATTCTCAAATAATGCCGCTTACCTTGTGTCATATTTAAATTGACCCATCTGAAAAGAAGTTTAGGTCACGTTACTTACGCTTTTCAAAAAAAAAAACACATTTTTATAAAGTATACTTACTCCCTTTAATAAATTTCCGTTCTTTTTTTAGAATCGAGTTCTCGTCTGTCGAACCTTGATGATTTCAAGGCGCAGTGCGCGCGAGCTGAAATTACGATTGGCCGCTGAAAACTCGAATACGAAATTTAATAACGCAAGAACATACCAAAAATCCAACTATGTGAGCCTTGTCAAAACCACACAAATTGCAAAATCCGTTAGGGGCTACTCCAATAAAACTCACTTGGTCGACACTTATCACTAACTTTTATTTCACTGTCTTGCTTGTAACACGGTTAATAACCGACTGACACCGTGCGCTGGCGCGCCACACAGCAGGAGCAAACCAACAAGAGTGGGGATCGGATGGAGCGCGCGCGCAAACTCGACGGAAGTGGTAAATAATTTATTTAAATTAGTAAATGTTAAAAACAACCGAAACAATACATAACAGCACAAATATAAATCTCTGAAACGTTTGATTCAATTTAACATCATAAAATACAGTATTCAATTGATGAAAATGTAAATTCACTATATTTCAAAACAAATGGATCGAAAACACACCACACTTACGCCATCTGGTGATTTAATCTGTGAAAATAGTAACTTACACATTAATAACCACACAATCTTATTTGAGTATAACTGAATTCTCAAATAATGCCGCTTACCTTGTGTCATATTTAAATTGACCCATCTGAAAAGAAGTTTAGGTCACGTTACTTACGCTTTTCAAAAAAAAAAATACATATTTTTATAAAGTATACTCCCTTTAATAAATTTCCGTTCTTTTTTTAGAATCGAGTTCTCGTCTGTCGAACCTTGATGATTTCAAGGCGCAGTGCGCGCGAGCTGAAATTACGATTGGCCGCTGAAAACTCGAATACGAAATTTAATAACGCAAGAACATACCAAAAATCCAACTATGTGAGCCTTGTCAAAACCACACAAATTGCAAAATCCGTTAGGGGCTACTCCAATAAAACTCACTTGGTCGACACTTATCACTAACTTTTATTTCACTGTCTTGCTTGTAACACGGTTAATAACCGACTGACACCGTGCGCTGGCGCGCCACACAGCAGGAGCAAACCAACAAGAGTGGGGATCGGATGGAGCGCGCGCGCAAACTCGACGGAAGTGGTAAATAATTTATTTAAATTAGTAAATGTTAAAAACAACCGAAACAATACATAACAGCACAAATATAAATCTCTGAAACGTTTGATTCAATTTAACATCATAAAATACAGTATTCAATTGATGAAAATGTAAATTCACTATATTTCAAAACAAATGGATCGAAAACACACCACACTTACGCCATCTGGTGATTTAATCTGTGAAAATAGTAACTTACACATTAATAACCACACAATCTTATTTGAGTATAACTGAATTCTCAAATAATGCCGCTTACCTTGTGTCATATTTAAATTGACCCATCTGAAAAGAAGTTTAGGTCACGTTACTTACGCTTTTCAAAAAAAAAAATACATATTTTTATAAAGTATACTCCCTTTAATAAATTTCCGTTCTTTTTTTAGAATCGAGTTCTCGTCTGTCGAACCTCGATGATTTCAAGCCGCAGTGCGCGCGAGCTGAAATTACGATTGGCCGCTGAAAACTCGAATACGTAATTTAATAACGCAAGAACATACCAAAAATCCAACTATTTGAGCCTTGTCAAAACCACACAAATTGCAAAATCCGTTAGGGGCTACTCCAATAAAACTCACTTGGTCGACACTTATCACTAACTTTTATTTCACTGTCTTGCTTGTAACACGGTTAACAACCGACTGACACCGTGCGCTGGCGCGCCACACAGCAGGAGCAAACCAACAAGAGTGGGGATCGGATGGAGCGCGCGCGCAAACTCGACGGAAGTGGTAAATAATTTATTTAAATTAGTAAATGTTAAAAACAACCGAAACAATACATAACAGCACAAATATAAATCTCTGAAACGTTTGATTTAATTTAACATCATAAAATACAGTATTCAATTGATGAAAATGTAAATTCACTATATTTCAAAACAAATGGATCGAAAACACACCACACTTACGCCATCTGGTGATTTAATCTGTGAAAATAGTAACTTACACATTAATAACCACACAATCTTATTTGAGTATAACTGAATTCTCAAATAATGCCGCTTACCTTGTGTCATATTTAAATTGACCCATCTGAAAAGAAGTTTAGGTCACGTTACTTACGCTTTTCAAAAAAAAAAAACACATATTTTTATAAAGTATACTCCCTTTAATAAATTTCCGTTCTTTTTTTAGAATCGAGTTCTCGTCTGTCGAACCTCGATGATTTCAAGGCGCAGTGCGCGCGAGCTGAAATTACGAGTGGTCGCATAAACTCAATTTTTTCCTCCAAAAAAAACACTGCACTACCACTGTGCAATTTTTTTTCCTGCCGTAAGTCTGAAAATGCTCTAGTTAGCTAGCCCGCGCTGAGACGCGTCTTTTGACACCTCATACGTGCGGCTTGCTCGCACGGATAATCAAAAAATTGTTATATTTTTGTTGATTTTTCAGTTCTTTTACTTTTCCTGAGCATTCTATCAGTGAGGCGCAGTATTGGGGACTTGGAGGCTGACATGCTTAAAGCTTCTCAAGATGCCAACCCCTCATAAGAAAAGCCCCAATGATTTCTCCCCCAAACTTCTACAGCTTCATCAGGCGGACCGCCAAAAGACACGAAGACCTGCCTCTACTGAAGGACGGAGAATCACTCACTCCGCAAGACTCGGCTCTGCTGCTGGCTATGACCTTCTACCCCAGAGACCTGAAAGAGGGAGATAATGAAGACCACCGTCGGACGCGTAAAGCGGCTAGTCGTGTAAATATGTAAGTGGGCGCATCATGAATACCATTACCCACTTTTTACGCTTCTGGAGATGAGATCCGCGGTAAAAGCTTCATTTCGAAGAAGGCACCCGGGGCGGATGGTCTGACAGCCGACATCTGTGCGCAAGCCATTCTCCAGAATCCGGGGTTGTTCCTTGCACTGGCCAACTAAAGTCTAGAGCAGGGTCACTTCCCTGGGGCCTGGAAAGTGGCTACAGTGGTGATACTCCGAAAGCCTGGAAAAGATACCTACACAACCCCGAAGTCATACAGGCCGATTGGCTGGTAGAGGTCCGATCCTGCGGAACCTTGTGCTGGATCCCGTCTTGAAGGGACTCAAAAAGCGGGGCGACCACTACCAGGCATTTTCCAATGACGTGTTGCTCATCTTCGATGGGCATTCAGCACTGGTGGTACAAAGACGGGCCAATGCCGCCCTCGAGGATGTTTGGAGGTGGGGCATAAGGAGCAAACTGAAGTTTGCGTCACACAAGACCTGTGCCATGCTTGTTACAAGGAAGCCGAAGCACGATATCCCACTCCTGAGTATGGACGGGTCGACATTGGCATGTCAAAAGAAATAAAAATACTGGGGCACACCAAAGACCACAAAGAAGACAACGCAGTACGGGCAGGGTGCCAGCGTCGCCGGCCCCCCAGGGCCAGCAGGCTCTCGGGGCGGGGCCTGTGATGCTGGCGCCGGCAGACGCGGCACTGGTGGCTTCTTGCTTAGCGGAATCAGTGCAAAGGTGTAGTGAAGTGTTCACAATCAGTGGTGTAGACAAGGCAACCTCGCTCACGTTTCTACGTTCAGTGCACTTACAAGACCGCAATGATTAAAGACATGTGTATTGTAGAATAGTCGTTTTAGTTAGTTTTATCGCATTTGTATCATTAACTATCTATGTAATATCATTGTGTTATATTACTTGTTTCCTACTTTAATCACCTGCCAATCAATCAGGTTAGTTATCTCATTTGGGCGGGCAGGATGTACGGAACCGCACATTTATTTGCAGACTCACGCGCCGTGCATTCTGCGCGCTCAACATTTTGTACCTATCATTAAATGTAATTTGTAGAAGTACATTATTTCAATAAATCAGTATTCAACGGACATTCGCGGTGGTCGGTTTTATTTCATCGTCATCCCTATAGAATCGCCCGGCATCGGCATCATCATTAAGTGTAGGGAACCCCTACACTCACTTTTAACACCCATGCTGCAAACGTTTGAAGGCTCTAAACTTCTACAAATAGCTGTCCAGAGCAGCCGAAGTGAACTGGGGTCTACATCCAGAGGTGATACGCAGCATATATACCGCAGCGATCGAGCCGGTGATTGTGTATGCACCCAGCGCCTGGACTCCGGCAGCAATGAAGGTCGGTGTTAAGAAACTCCAAAATTCAGTCCTGCGGGGTTTGCTCATAAGCACTGCAAACCTTATCGCACCGTTTCGCTTAACTCCGCGCGCGTGTTGGCTGGGATATTCCCACTTGACCTCCGAATTCTCCTGAATTCAGTAGTCGCACTGTATGAGGCAAAGAGAGGGGTGCCCCGGCCATCACTTGCGGGCCGGGAGGTGGAGCGGGTGATAGCATTTGCAGAGACTCCGCACCCTGCGAAATATACGGCCATGGAATTCGTGAGCTTGGTAGACCAGTCACTTGTGGGGACCCACAACAGCCACTTTACGGTTTTTCACCGACGGCAGCAAGATTGCGGACTAGGTCGGAGCAGCACAGTCCCAAAGGGATAGGGAAACCGAGATCAAACCCGTCAAATTTGGCTTGCTGGCGTGCTGTACTGTCTACCTAGCAGAATTCCGGACCATATGCGTAGCGACACGCCATATACTGATTAATACACAGATGTAGATATATATTTAAGGATGTATTTATTGCAATTATAGTTTTTCATTTAAGTATTCGTTTATATTATAATATATTTTGTTTAATAGGAATAGTTTTAATTTATTAATAAAAATACGGTATTTATCTATATTTCTTCTGGTAACAAAAGTCAAAAAAAGTCAAAACGTTTATTTCAATTAGGCCATTAAACGGCACTTTTGAACGTCAGCATTTACAGTTCAGTAAAATAATAATATTACATTAATAAAGTGACTCTACTCCATTTGGAAAGGTAGATTCTTGTGGAGAAGAACGGACGAGAAACTAAATAGTAACTCTTTTCAAATATTGAGTTTACAAAATTTGGTATACAAAAATTAATTTAATATTATATGAGGACGATACACCCAGAATATGCTACTTATAAGATCAAAGTATTACCAGCAGAGGTAAACTTATTCATTTTCTAAAGAAATTTAGGTAAATGGTACTCACATATTTACAGATAATCTTAATAACCATTAATTAAACAGAAAATAAAAACACAAAAAAGAAACAGTATACCTATCTATAAAGTTAATTCATGAATCAACCAGTTTGATTTTGTCTACACCCTTGATTGTCCTATGGAGCAGGACCAGCATGTTTAACTTACTATATATTATTATATATTTATATCTATATATTATTTAACTTGTTATATATTTTCATCGACATGACATAGGTACTTGAGGAGTGCATTTTTAATCGGGATGTAGGTATGTTTAATCTATTTTTATGTCTTAAAGTAAATTTGGTTTGTATGTCTTCTCTTTTGTGTATAACTCCGTACAAACGAACGTACAAATTTACAGAGTTTAAAGATGTAAAGGCACGATAGGGTTAATATTTTTTGTAGCTGTAAGCCACACTGGCTTACAGCTATCTGTTGGGTCAATATTGACTAGAATTCCAACAAGTTTTTTTTGTAGAGTGAATAGTGTGGGTGCGTCTGTACTATTGCCCAATAATATGACGCCGTGTTTGAGCCATGCATAGGCATATGCGTAATATGTTACCAACGCAGTTTTCATGTCTATAGTTTTTTTGATTTCCCGAAGAGCGTATGAAAATTTTGATAATTTTGCTTTTAATTATTGGACATGCGACTTCCAATTTATGTGTGTGTGATATCTCGATTCGATTGTCTTTGTCCCTGTCTCGGTTGGTAGGTAATCTAATAACTCAGGAACATTTGATTTCCATTTCCTGAGTTTGAAGCCTCACCACCTAAAAAGTTTGATTAAGTCCCTTGTAAGCTCTATTGCTGATTCTGATGTATGCGATCCGTGTTATAAGTCATCAACGTCAAACGAGTTTTCCAGTAAATCTGTCGCTAAACTGTTCCTGTAGTTGGATTTTTCAATTAATAATAAATATGATGGTGCGGCTTTGGTGCCATAGGTTACTGTGGTTACTTGATATTCCTTTATAGGCTCTGTTGTTGAGTTACGCCAAACTATCTTCTGCAATGCTTGATCATCTTCGTGTATCTTAATTTGGTGGGACATTTTGTCTAAATCTGCTGTTGTGACTGTTCCTAAATTACCCTAGGCTGATAAAATTTTCGTTTTTCCTAAATTATCCTAGATTTAGTGTTAAGGTCTGTTTCCCCAAAGGGCCGTGCCCCGCCATCCGCACGGCCCCGTAGAGCTCGCCCCAGACTGGTCACTCTCCCGCCGTTTATACGAAATTAATTCCCAAAACTACTGCCTTGTCCGACCTTAAAGGCTAGGGACAAGGAGGGGATACAAGGTGAAGTTAATATTGGGAATTCACGGTTAGTAAAACATAAGTAAAGCAATAACATAAATGATGAAGTTAATGAGACAAGAGGGCTGCAAAGTATATTACACAACGTGAAGGTGGCGTCGTAGCGGCACGCTTGCGCTTAATGACCTCATGATTTACTTGACTATTTCTACGTTAATTTATATTTTCACAGTGAAACAGCTATAAACCCCATTTCGTGACATGGAACAATTGCCTCGTCGTACGTGTAGTGTTAGACCTAATCGCACAATACCACTATTTGAATACTTTAACGAATCTAACAGAACACGTTCCCTAAACTCTAAATAAATGTCTTACATAATCCTAAGACAGAGTAGGTACTGCGAAACCCAGCTGCCATTGTGGAAGACAAGTCTAGTTTTATGTAGCTCTAATCGCGTACTAGTGTGGATACCTTTTACGGCGGCCTACCGCGTTTTACTAATTAATATAAAATAAGACCAACTAGCACAAGCGCTCCGTAGACTCAGTCTGTAGCAGAATTCATTGCCTTCGTTCTCGATACACGCCGAAGTGGCTTTAATCGTCACTTCTCATTTCTTTAATCTGCCCATTTCTCTGATATGCGGTGTGGCTATGAGCGGCCACCATCCAAATCTCGTGTCTCGCTAAATAGTGACGATTCAGTAATAGGCCTACCAGCGGCCGAGGTTAGTTTTAACGAGACACGGTCCCTAGCGTCCTTAGGACGTACCCTTTGGGGTGCTTTGTGAAGCCTACCGTGTGAACCCCTCTCCCGGAAATGAGCGTCCAACAAGCCCTACGCAAGGTATTTTGAGCTAGACCTTATACAGGAAGCAGTAATCCTCAGCGGCGCTTGGTTGTCCTACAACCCAATTATGGGTCGGCCATGAAGCCTGGATTATATGAACTGAGAATATTAACGGTTCTGCCTCTCATGAATGTGGTGCGTCAATATTCGTCAATAGTCGGATGTGTTGGTGTACAGTGTATAAAGCATGTATGAGGGAATGCTAAGTGTTACGTAGGCCATCGCCGTTTCCCTATAACCAAGTGCTAGTGACGAATAACTGTCAGGGTGCGGATTAGGAAATGGATATAAAGTTACGCCAAGCTGGAATTATGATTATTAAATGATCCTCTCCAACACAGCAACCAGCCACCTATGAATACTTATAGTTAGAACTCACCCAGTCACACCAGCACTCACACACACATTAAATACTCAATTACTCTTAATTATATTTAACTTAACAAATAATACTTGCTCTCCTACGAGTTACAATGGAACAACACTCACACTGGATTCCTAACTTAAATATCACTAGCCTTGACTATAGACTCTGCAAAGCCAACTGTCCACTACCGCGGTTCCAAGCTAAGTAAGTCTCTCCGGGTCCTGTTAATCCGTTTCCAGAAACTCTAAAAAAATACCACGCTGGTCTAAAGTTCCCGCACTTTCGTAGAAAGGTTTTTATTGACGTTTTTGTGTAATTTCTTAATTGTTTTAAGGGTGCGTTGGGTTTACGATTACCAGATGTGGCACAAGTACCTATTGTGAGTGTTCTTTAGAATTTGTTTAAAAATTACTTTGAGCTGTCGGCTGGCCTTGTCTTTTAATCCTTTACCATTAAAAGGACAATTTATGATTTTCTAAGTGGTCTGAGACCATGTGCAGCGTTAAGAAATAAATAAGTACAATATTTTGTTATTAAATAGTAGTAGGAGACAGACAGTCACATTGTGTATGCGAATTTGTACTGTCTCCATTTAAGAATCAGAGTTCCTAATGCACCCAATGCAATGACCTGCTTTGGATTGATAATCATATTTGACTTAATACTGATACTAAGTCGATTATGATTATGAGTCCAATACGCTTCCAACGTTTCTAAATGCCTTTAAAGTAATCACCTACCTTACGACTTGAACTATCTACTATAGTAAGATTAGTGATAGGCATAATTTTAATACTAGAAATAGGAATAAATTAGATCAACCCCGATTCAGATTGGCTAAAGTACACACTTCTTTTATGGGATATTGTGTTAAGTTTTATAATAAAATACCACGTGAGATTCTCGAACTGAATGAGAAAAAATTTAAAACATTGCAGCACTCTATGTAGACAGGCATATTATAAACTGGAAGATTATATCCTTGATAAAAATGCTTGGCTAAATGCCGGTCCTGCTCCACAGCCTCAGCCGCTTGGTTCCACTAGTTAGGTTTTATATTTGGAAGAGATGCTCACCCTCTTTTATGTCTAATAATAATACTATTCCGCATAATCTTATATTATGTTTGGAATAAACTTTTCTTTTTCTGTCTTTTCAGATTGATATTCATAGTTTTATATAATGTAGAAGCAATTTTTATTTCAAGTTCTGTAAATGTGAGAACCATGGACCATTATGTTAATAGATAGTTTCCTTGTTTGACATGAAATAGCAGGGGCAGTTGAGGGTGTGTCATGCTCACTCCAATGTCTCGCTGATGGTGGCGCGTGTATCGGATCATTCAGTTCCCTTCAAAATAGTTGAGCTGAATGGTGCTGATGCACGCGTCATGTTCGTGGACGGGCGCCGTCAGTGGAGACTGGTCATCCCTTAGTTGCCACTGCCTCATTTCAATATTTCATACTATAAATTGTTTTTTTCTTTCTTTACATTGTTATCATATATAGAAGCAACAAGGTTTATGTAACCAGGATTTTTGTAAACATAAAATGATTTAAAAGAGTGTCCGTGGAGTTTCTTGCACGTTCTTCTCCATAGAGATCTACGCTTTCGAACGTGCAAATAGCTTCATGTTTTTGACGGACTGACTTTGACAATTCAAAAGTACCTGATATTGGTTTATTTGAAATAAATGCTTTGACTTTGACTTTATCTTTCTTGAAGACTAGCTTGCTCATAGCCTCGTAAATCTCTTGCTTGGCTTCGCTTGGTTCGCGTGAATAGCTTCCATGATGATGAAGGTAGTTTTTACATAAAGTGATAACAAATACGGTCTTACTTGTATTTGCTGCTTAACTCTCAAATCCTCGACTCCCCGGATGGTGCTCCTTTCTTGCTAGTAGCCCTGTACTTTAGAGTTATCGAACAAAAATTTAATGTTAAAGTTACTGATAGTCACTGATAGAGTTTTTGATAGTCACCGCACGTCTTTTACTGATTGATAGGGATGCTGAATGATATTAAGTAAAACTATGTATTTCACTTGATACGTGTATTGAGTCCACGATCTTAACTAACGATAAATGAGGTGTTGCTATGACGCGGTCCGAATGTGAACTGACGATGTAAAATGAGCTTAAATTTATTACAATTCAATTTTATGAGAGTGCAATTATGAAATATGCGATTGCACTGTACATTATTGTTTTTGGAGTCTTTATTAAATAATAAGAAACAATATAACCGAACTGTGAAATAATAGTCAATAACATACAGTAAGGTGTTGTTGATTTGTGTATTTTAAATACATATTTGATTATAACCAAAACACAAAAAGTGTCTAGGGATCAAGTACCTACATTTTTACCTATGAAAATGATCCAATTAATATTTATCAAATCCAGTGATCCAGGCTGGCTTCTTATTTTAATTCCTGTTTAAGTTAGCAACGTATCCCATTTTTTTTGTAAAAATTAAGAAAAATTGCAATTCTTGCAAATTGTGGGAAATTAACCTAAGTTATAATGTCTTCAATAAATTAACTGGCAAAAAAATAAGTTTAAAAAACTGTGACCCGACTACGGAAAAGTAAAAGGGATCTAAAAGGACTATTTTAACTTTTTGCGATACTCTAAAACGTACTAGATCCCTAGACACTTTTGATGTGTGTATATTGTTTTAAATTCCATAAAAAAACTATAAGCTATGCGGGATCCCGTTTTGAAAACTATGCTGGATTTATTCCCTAGTTATGAGCGCGGCTTCACAGCATGTTTGAGTCTCTAAGTGTGAGGATTACACTCACCAGAGACACAAAGATTTATACTTCGATGCAATGAATAATCAACAATTTGTGTGTTTGTTACTATGTCAGTTTTTATTTAAGACTAGCTGGGTCCCGCGATTTCGGTTCATTAGTTTTTGCGTAAAGAAGTAACAAACATATGATGTAGGTACCTATGTACCTACATTATGTTCTCCATATCATGGGGACACAGTAATGAAATCTTTAAGCACTATTTATTTTACTCATACATATTGGATACAAAATAAAATAAAAAAGCCTTTATTTCATGCATTGAGGATTTAACATTTTTCACATGAGTGTGTTTAAATTATTATTTAACTAAAAATTTAAAGTAACAACTCAATTTATGACCATGTAAGTGTACATGGTCATAAATTGAGTTGTTACTTTAAATTTTTAGTTTGCTTCAATTTCATATATGTAATTAGTTAATAGTTTTCAATATAACATCTTTTCATTTCAATTTTGATTTGTTGATTGCAATACAAAACTATGAAATATTTAAATTAAATTTTAATGTCTATTATTGATTACAATAAATAATATTTAAATTGTATAAATTAAATTTCAAAATTAATATTCATTTAAATAGATTTCAATTAAAATATGGATTTAAAATATGTGCATGCATGAACCCCCTCAAGTAGTGAGGGTGAAGGCCTCCTCTTGAGAACTCCAGCGGTAGCGGTTTTTGGCTTCTGTCAGCCAGTTTTTCCCTGCAACTTATGTTTTGAGTTGCACACGAGTGATGAGAGAGAGTCTTCCTCTTTCATTTTTATTTTATTTCAATAAGTACCTACTACAGACTAATACAATTCAGCACAGCTATGAAAAATATACGTTACTTACAGAAATTTGAAGTCCAATTATTACTGTACACAGCGTTCAATGTCTAATATGCTTCATTAGTGACAGTTAAGGTTAAATAATATGGAGAAGTTACTTAATGATAGTGTTGTAATTATAATTTATACGAAGAATTTCTAAATTCGTTAATACTATTTAAAAACAAGTACACCTTAGAGCATATTGCATTATATTGACTGCACATTTTGGACAACGGATTGTTTTCAGAAACATTATTTTACTAGCGAGAATAATTAATAATTGTGGAGTACGCACAGATCGAGTTGGTACTTTACAGCTTATTTGACCAAGTAATTGAATGTCAAAGGAGCCATTAGCAATGTACTTAAATCTCTAACCCAACTCCTCCTTTCAAGGCTCTTCATGTGGAAGTGTGTGAGTCGCTGATTGTAATTGGGTAGTTTCGTCTGAGGCCATATTTCGCGCTTAAAAATCTGACAAACCTTCTCTGTATGGACTCAATGCGATCTATGTGAGTGCTATATATTGGAGACCACACAGACAAGCAGTACTCCAATATATATCCTACCAGAGAATAGTACAGTATTAACAAAGTTTGCAGATGTTTAAATTGTTTGGTATTTCGTAGTATAAAAGACAGTAAACGGTTAGCTTTATTACAAATGTGATCATAGTGTGGCCTGAATCACAAAACGGAATCGAACATTACACCCAGGTCACGTACCACTTTTACCCAATCTACTAAGTACTACTCCCCTGATATTGTAGTTATAATTAATTATGTTTTTACTATTTTTCTAAAATGTTATAAACTGACATTTTTTGGTGTTTAGTGACATCGAATTCTCATCACACCATACCACAATTGTTTTAATATCTTAATGAAAGCCTCGCAGTCATGATTATTTGAGATACGCCTGACAATTTTTATATCATCTGCATAAACTAGGCATTCGCTTTTAATTTTATTTAACAAATCATTTACAAATACCAAAAACAACAACGAACTACAAACTACAAATGGTATAGAGTCATACCCGCTTAGTGCGACTAGTTGCGTACGATTTAACAGATAGGACGAGAGCCATCCATAAAGAGTCCCGTGAATCCCGACATGATACATCTTTGTAAGCAATATAAAATGATCAACCCGATCGAAAGCTTTCGAAAAATCTATATACAGAGTCTACCTGACGTTTAAAATTAAATGAATCACATAAATATGTTGTATAGCACAATAAATTAGAGTTCGTTGATCTACCAGTGATAAATCTGTGCTGTCGTGTATCTAATATGTGCCTAAGGTGAGTGTAAATGTGTTCATAAACAAAACCCTTAAATATTTTTCCGAGTCGGACCTGGCCATGACGTCAAGCGAATTGTCCATCGCTCGTCGCTCATTCTCGCTACGTGTCCTGCCCATCTCCATTTTAACATATTGGATGGAGGAAACAAAAATGGAAAATAGAACTAAATGAAATCTAGACACGCGGCAGCGTGTCCAGCCAAGTTCAAAGAAAAAGGAACTGGCGCACAGTGGGTCGAAACTAGGATTTTAGTGAGTTTGGGACCAACTTTGTTTTTTTACCTTTTTCACTAAGCGAATGGATAGAGTAATACATGATACATACCCAATATATTTAAAAGGTTCCTAATTAGCATAAATTTACTAATTATGTATTATTTAAAAATGTAGATAAAATGTATCTATGAATTTCTATTTGTGTGTTTAATGACTGTAATTAGCTTAAGATTTACTTATAAAGTAACAAAACAATATTTTTCACTTTTAGCCATTACTGTAATTTTAATGAGGATAACTAGTTAATGAGGGTAGTAAAAAAATGTAATTATTAGTTTATTGTCACTGGAAGTATAAAATTACCATATTTATTATACAGTGTGTCCCAGAAATCAACGTCAAACCGAAAACGGGCAATAGACCAAGTCGTGACAGTTATTATAAAAATATACCCCTTCACAGCGTACCGGCGTGAAGTTATGAACTGGTGAAAACAATAAACAGACATGCGATTTCAGCAATATCGGGAGATTTGCTATTATTGACAAACACCACTACCACACAGCACCACGCACACCTCGCAGCGCAACACGACGCCGTCAAGTCGTGTAAATAGTGTATTCATATTTTTGTTGTTTTTATAAATATATATGGTATATATTATGGTATGTCTGTAAGGTATTTATGTTATGGGTCTTTGTTACCTGAAATAAATTATGTATTATTATTATTTATTAAAAAGTTCCGTTGCCGACCTCTGAAGTTCTTCATCAGATCTTCACCAAATTGAAATGGTACCAGTTTGGAAAAATATTCTTCCAACAAAAAAAAAGAATTATCCAAATCGGTTGACAATTGGCGAAAATATCGCTGAAAGCATCAGATCCTGACGTATACCTTCCATCATCAGCTCAGCAAGATGAGATGTTGATTACCAGGCACAATTATCTGAATTGCGTTTGAAAGAATATGAAAACATTGTATGACATGTGCCTTTAAAATTTGAGGGTTGCCCTCGATTTCCCTGGGATCCTATCATCAAATTCTGACTTGGAGTCAAAGGGATCACCTCAGGAGTATAGGCTTTCGAATAAAAAAAAATCATCAAAATCCATATAATTGACGGAATGATCGCATAACAAAAATACAAAAAAAAAGAAAACAGTCGAATTGAGAAGCTCCTCCTGAAGTCGATTATAAAATGACACCCTGTGATTTTGAAATAAATATTTTTCTGTTTTAATCACCACTGGTTATTAATACAATTTTTTTGACATGTTTGTAATTTTTCATTTATTTCTCAATTGTAATGAATTTGAATAACTGTTTGACATATGAATTTGAGTGCGTTAATTTTTATAGTTGAATTCCTTTGATATCTTTCTATTTGACATATAATTTTACTAATTTTTATTTAATTTTGTTATATTATTTCATTTCTGTAAAAAGTGTAATTAACATATAAGCGTTTTGGTTTTGTGAACTGTAAGCTTTTACTGTGTTTTTTTTTATAAATAAATACCTGAAGCTGAGAAAACTGAACAGGAAAGGCTTGAGATTTGTAATACTGAAGATGTTGAAAATCTACCACCATCTACTACAGAAGCTTCGACATCTACATTTACACGTCGGAAACCTTTCGAAAAATAATTGAGCTCCAGGTAAAAACGAAGAAGCGTTGAATTAATTGACAACAGTCTTAATCGCTTTCGTTATCCCCGGATGAACTGAAAGCTAGATACTACAATTGCTCGTTTAAGAAACAATGGTAATGAGAATGTAGGAAAAGTATGAACCATTTGCTAAATCACCCCAAAAATCTAGAAAAAGTTAAGAAGCATATTATTCACCCGATAAGGCATTGTCTTCATTAGTTTCACTTAAATTAAGTAAGCGGCAGTATACAAGCGTAAGAGAAGCATCAAGTGAAAATGGGCTGATTTATACAATTCTTAAATTAAACAAGCGTCAAAATGTTATCCAGGGAAAGAAGATATAACTATAACTAAAGAAGGAGCTCTTATTAAACTACAAGCATTACTAACCTTGGCGGTATCTAGGCTTTTAGAAGTGATTACTTTGGATTTGAACAACAGAGTTACTGCTTATAAGCAAATGGGGCTTTGATGGAGCCTCAAGTACCTGAGTTTTTAGATTATAAGTTGTAAACCGGTAGCAATGATACTTAAAATATAATATTTCAATTTATGTGGATGATTTATGTTGTTTTTAATTTATATCAATTCATTTTAATTAACTTTGACAGTTTGCACGAATTTTGACTTGAAATGATGTAATTAACTTCTATGACTAATTTGCACGCCGAAATTACAGGCAGAATAAGAGATCTGTAATTATTTTGCTTAAGAACTTTCTGAACCTTATTTACGCAAATAAATAAATTACTTACTACTTACTTACAAGTCAAAGTAATTACAAACAAAAGACTGAAACAGGGTTTGATGATTCAACTATTTTCATGGCCAGTCTAGTTCCTATAGGGCTTTAATAATGTGATGGAACAATTGTTTGGGGAAACGACCGATCCTCATCAACTTTCTATTGCCGTCCGATAGTGTTAAAATTTATTAATGAAACTCAGTCAACAGTGGCAACTGTAGATGGCTGACGTGTGTGTATATGTAGGTAGGATGAAGAAATAAAGTAAAGGTCCGAAGTACACAAGAGGAAGAAAGAAAGTTTATTGCACAGACACAGGTTACAGTTCACACACAAGAGTTCCACTAAGAAGAGTAAGAAGGAGTGGTAGAAATATAGCTTAGATGACAGATGCACGAAAACAAGCGAAAGTACAGTTATAGTTTAGCGCGGCGAAGCTATGATTTTTATAGCAATGGTCGGTATCGGCTCAGTGAACATACTGCCTACGCGTAGCTCACATCGACCGCACTTGCGCGAGCGCAACGCACTGTTAGTACCGTCTCGCTCACGCAACCGGTTTGTATGACGTAGCAGGCCTGCCGGCCGCTATAACAAAAGACGCGTCATAGCTACGCCGGTTAGCTGATAAGAAATTAACTACTAATGCAAAATATCTGTTTGTATGTTGAATGTTAGTAACAATAAATTATTTTATTTTGGTTTTTGAATTTATATAATACTAGTTGTTAGGTTACTTTGTAAATATGTATATAAATTATTTTTGATTTTAATTTGAAACAATTGCATAATTTATATTTAATAGATTATATAAGGTAGGTCACTACACAACTATAAAAGTTAGCATAACACTAGAAATAGAAAGACGTCAGCCAACAGGAATCAATCAAGTTGAAGTTAAGCATAATTGCACCTGACGATGATAGACGGCAAAATAACGTCAACTAAATAGAGTGTCGCATTTTAGGTATCTTGGCCATGAATGAGGACCTGAACGATGACAGTGACATAGAAAGGGAGCGAAGAGCGTTGTCGATCCGATGTATATATGCTGGCCCGTAGGTTTCCACGATGTACTAGAGAAGTGAAACTCAATTTGTTCAAGCGTTCTGCCAGTCGTTCTACACGTGCAGCCTGTGGGTTAGACATACGCATCGGGCATGTTTGCTGAAGCTGATACAGATAGCACAATCATTCTTCTCTAGCATATGCCATTTAATATTAGCAGGAAGACGCTCTTTGCTTTTTGTACACTGTGTTTTTATCGCTAATACCAAAACCAGGAGTCTGTGCTGTGACACATGTGACTAGGCTTTGATCTCGTTTCTGGAACCAAGTGTTAGCTACTGCCAGGTCTAACACTATTCCCACGCCATTTCTTTTACCGTCACTTCCACAATAGAAAAACTTGTCTCCTTCACCAATTTCCCTCGCTCTTATATTCCCTTGCTTTTTGTTTAGTTTCCTGTAAACACGCTATATTTATCCGTCTTCTTTTCTCTTCCCGAGCTAGCTTCTTACGTTGCCTCGCCCGGGCTGGTGCAACAACCCTAGTCCATTTCCCACAGAGGCCGGGTGCTGCTCCTGCGCGTCGCTGGATAAGGATTAATATCATGATAATTATCATGATATCATGATACCAAAGACACCACTATGCGATTTCACTTGTGTTTACATTGAATAATTTGAACAAAAAGCGGATGTCCGTGACTACCGCAGGACCACCAACGCCAATCGCTTCCATATTTCGTAATAATTTGTACTCAATTGGTACTTATTAGTACTCGAACAACAGAATTGGTACCTTAGTAGTTTTCGAGAAAATCGACTTTGAAGGTGGTCCGGTGGTAGTTACGCTCCGTTCAGCAGGACCACTATGAGCACCGAAAAAGGGGGACCTCTTTCAGTTTTTTTTCTAGAAAAAATGGTTAAAATCGGTCCAGTAGTTTCGGAGCCTATTCGGTACAAAACAAATTTTTTCCTCTCTATAATGTTTATTAAGTATTGATGAGGTCTTTAGCTTGCCAGGCATAGCTGATGTACCCAAGTGATACATTACTGTTGGCCGGTGTCAAAAGCGTTCAAAATAATTTACAGGTTTGCAAAAACTGCACCTGTTGTTTCGTCTAACATGAGAGTTAACATGACACATGGTGCACCAATACGCAGTAGTGGCAGCTTGAGATGAAATAAAACAACATGATCGTAATGTTAGTCTTTATTCCAAGACGAAAGTATTGCACGTGAATGCAAAATAGTCTCGTGTGCCTTACCGTGCTTACCTATTAATATATTTGTAACTTTACAATACTTAACAGTTTCGTTCTAGTTCATAAAATCTAAGACGTTATCAACTTAACATTAGATTCTCATGCTCTGAGTACGTTACATAGTGAGCGGTGCCGGCGCCGGCGGGCTGCGTCAACAACCTAACACATACGTCGCCAAGGATTTACTTCAAGTCATAAACTTTAATGGAATATTAACTAATATAGGACTTGGAATAAATTCATTAACATAAAAAAGCTAAATTTTTTGTGTTTCTCAATTTGACAATATTTGAACAAGGTGGAATAGCTTTACGCTGCAGCATGGTGTGGGTGACATACACATAGACCCAGTCTGTGACACCATGTTGCGTCGGTAACTTCACTTCATATATTTAAGTAGCAGCGTAATAAATTAATAATCATTAAGTTAGTCGCTAATAAACACCATAGAAGACGCATTTGTGAGATTCTAACAAGTTTCCCGTACACACTAAAGTGAACCCTAACAGCATCATCACACCGTATGATTCAGGTGAGTACAAATTTTGTAAAATCATATCCTACCTTAGTGAGCTCAAAGTTTCAGTTTCATGGTCAATACACATACCTACAAAGGTATCTAAGTCGTTCAGAATGTGAACAGCAAGTGCATCAATGTATGAGTATCCCAACTCTATCTACACCAACATCGACATGTCGAGCATACTCTGTCATTTTAATTGAATTAAGTACATAACATTGAGCGTGTACTTAAAGAGGACGCGTTGCACGCGCGCTTGGCACCGGCACTATTAAATTACATCGTTATTTACAATATCTGTACAAGTCGTTCGAATTCCTATCATCTATATGTAAGGTACGATCAGACCGTCAGTTAAGTCTACGAGGGGTCGTGACACTAGCGTTTTGCTAATCGACATTATATTACATGAGTTATGTACACGAGCGTGTAGCGTAGTGCAGGGTGCGAGCGCGGGGTGAAGGGGAGGCGACACGTTCACTTGTTCTCCTCGAGCAGCACCAGGTCGTCGGCCACCACGTCGGACACGTGCAAGTACACGATCCAGTACATGAGGTTGAAGCACACGAAGCACACCGGGAACACGATGCGCGAGTACTTGTCGATGTCCGACGGCGTCATGCCCAGGAACTTGCCGTAGTCCTGCAACACGCGTCAGTTAGTGCGCTGCAGCAGTAGGCATGGGCAGGAGTGTGCAGCAGGTGGTGCGTACCTTGGTGGGCTGCAGCGCGTGCAGCGGCGGCGCGGGCACGTCCTCGATGGAGCTCTCGAGCGTGCCGCCCTTGGAGTGCGCCTTGGGGTCCCGCACCTTGTAGCGCACCTCCTGCAGGTGGCGGCCGCAGCGGTCCAGCGACGGGTGGTGGTGGCGCGGCGGCGGCGGCGGCGCGCCGCCCAGCGAGTGGCGCGGCGGCGGCGGCGCGCCGCGGCCCAGGCTGCCGCCCTTGCTCAGCGACTGCGCGTCCCACGGCGCGGGCGGCGCCATCTCCGCCGGCATCTTCTTCTCCGACATGATCTTCTGTATCGCGACGAAGCGCTGCTTCCGCATCTGTATCCTCTTGGACATGTAGCCCACCGTCGCATATTCTGAAACGTGAAGTATCATGAGGTTAGAGCCTCCGGCCGCGTGCTGGCGGTCGGGAGTGTGCGAGCGAGACTCACCGAGCAGGCTGGTGAACACCATGACGAAGCAGGTGCCGAGGTACACGTCGATGGACTTGACGTAGGAGATCTTGGGCAGCGCCGCGTTCGTGGAAGACATGAGCGTGGTCATGGTGAGCACGGTGGTGACGCCCAGCTGCACGCGCGCCGGCGTCGCGTTGCGGTTCAGCCAGAACGACACCCACGAGATGATCACGATGAGCCCGGACGGGATGTAGATCTGGATGAGGTAGTAGCCCATCGAGCGCACAAACTGGATCTCACACGCCAGCCGAGAGTAGTTTCCTAGAGTCGTCGGGGGCAGAGTGCAGAACTCGATTAGCACAGAATACGATGGCAGTCGAAAACGTTCAAACTAAACTAAATCTACTGGAAGAGCACTTTATTAACACATAGCTGTAGGTTATTTTATTAAACTTAAAGAAGTGGTTCGCACCTGTCGTGAGAGATATTTCCATGGCACGTTGGCGATGGCCCAACACCTTGAACTGCGGGAGCGACACTTCGTTTGACACTCCCACCGAGTTGGGCCCCTCGTTCCACTTGTACCGGATGTCCCGCATGGTGTAGCCGACTGCGGCGCAAAGAGCAGTGAGCGCGGCCCGGCGGCGGGCCGCAGACGCGCGAGGGGCGGGGACGCGGCGGCGCGGCGGGGCACTACTGAGCGTTACCTGTGCTGAGCGTGATGACGGTGGCGCGCTGCCGGTGGCCGAGCACTCGGAACTGCGGCAGCTGCACTTCGCTGCTCATGCCGACACTCGACGCGCCGTCTTTCCAAACGTACAGTATGTCGGTCATGGTGTATCCGACTCCGGGGACATGCCAAACACAAAACGCTATCACTCGCGCCTCGAAGCGACGCGCCGAGCGCGCGGCCCACGGGCGCCGAGGCGAGCCGGGCGACGGCCCGCCCGCCGCTCGAGTCGACCCGGCCGATGATAGAAAAATATCGTCGCTACTACCGTGCGCGCTACGTGTATGCGATGGGTGATGGGTGATGGGTGGCGGTGAGCGAGGGCGAGGGCGACAAGCCATGCAGCATGCAGTGGCGGCGTGCGCGTGCGAGGCGTGCGTGCGTGCGGCTGCCCCGTCGCGCCGAGGTCCTGCCCGCGCGGGTGCTGTAGGCGGAGGGCGTGCCACGTCGTGCGCGCGCGCCCGGGTGGCTCCGTGACACAACACACACACACGAACATCGTGTACATCGTATTAGTACGTTACTATTTTTCTATCATCTGTGAGACGTTAGCTTCTGACGAGTGTATAAATCTGTCAAAATTGCATCATTCGAATTTTAATAAGTTTTAGAACAGTTCCGATTAATGTGGTCGTCGTCGTCTCAGCCTACACGAAGAGTTACAGACAAAGTGGTATTAATAGAACACAGTACTTGCACAAGTTGTCGTAGTACCGCGGGCGTCAAGGCTCATCGCGCGGTACTCGGACAACTCAGTAACGTGCAGCGTAAGGGCGGCAGAGTAAGGTACAAGTTCGGCTCAGTCGCGGTGAAGTAGTCTGGCGCTGAGCGGAGCGAGGGGACACTTACAGCTCTCGATCTCGATGTGGCACAGCTGGCGGTCCATGGGGAAGTACTGCAGATTCATGGGGCAGGAGGCGGTGATGGTGAGCCTGCAACAGACGCGAGCGGGGAGTGCGGGGCGCGGGCCGGGGCCGCGCGGGGCGCCTGCCGCTTGCCTGCGCACTCACCGTATGCTGCGCGTGATGGAGCCCGAGTGATGGATGCGGATGAACTCGTTGCTGGTGGTGGCGGTGTGGAAGTACGACTGCTTCTCGTTCACGAAGAACGTGTCGGGCACCCAGATGTTGCGGATGAACTCCGAGCCCACGGACAGCGTCTCCACGCCCGCGCGCTTCTTGTACGCGAGCCGCGGGTCCGTCCAAAACTGTCTGAAGTAAAAATCCAACGTGAAGTCCTGAGGGAGAGACATCACACGTTATAGTATGGGGCGGGCGCTACGGCACACACTTAGTGGAACAACTTTGGTGCAACATGTACTGTAACAGACTATACTAAGAGTAAACACGTACAACATCGAATACACAAAACAGAGCGACAAGCTTCAGTTAGATTACTAAGAGTGAAAAGTGCACGCAGTGTTGTAGACGTCGAGTGTGGCGCACTCTGCGCACTGCGTCGTGCGCGTCGTGCGCGTCGCCCGCGAGCACGAGCGCGTGCGGGACTAGTGTCAGAGCTGCAGGCGCGCGGCCGCTTTAAGAGCGCCGCAGTCCTATTCCATCAGAACATATCGACTCACTTATTATACTGTAGAGTTTAATGCCTTAGTAAAATGTTCACGTGAATTCTTACTGACTTAGCTCATTTTTCATAAAATGTGAACGATTATGGTAATTTAGTGAGTATGTTTAATGTATAACAGTGCTGAACTAGTTAAGTTCGAAGCGGGCCAGTCACGAAACTCACGGCAGAGCCATTAAGTGGGCACGCGGCGCCAGAACACGCCGCGCGCCGACACGCGCTCTCCTACTCGCTAAGCTACTTCCCTAGTGCCTCAGTGGGCGCCTGCAGTGTGTATGTGTGTGTACGTGGGGTGCGGAGGTAGCGTGCGCGCGTCGTCTGGACGCGTGGGGTGGCCGCGACACCGCTCGCTGCGTGCGCGCAGGCCGCGGCGCCGCGCCGCTGTCCTTAGCGGTTCTATGTCCACACATCGCTTACAATACACAAATAATGTACCATGATTAGATTAGTAAAGACAGAAAGAGGGGAAATCTAGTACAAGTAAACATTTATAAGTTATGATCGGTGCTAATGCTCAAACTGTAGACACCTAGTAGTACAGTAGGGGCGCCGGCCGGGCGGCTGCCACCTCGGCGGCTCCCGACCACTCGCTGCTGCTGACTTACGAACACAATCAATGACACTTCCAGCTGCGCGTGTTATGACTGCTACGACAACACTAAGGCTCGCGGTTGGAGAGTGACGGCCGGTTTCAATAACCAACCACACCTTTAACCAACTGTCCAATTAGCTACCAACAGTAGCTGAAACTTCATGTTACACGGCAAAGATGACGTTTCAACTACTGTTGGTAGCTAATTGGACAGTTGGTTAAAGGTAGATACGTTATTGAGACCGGCCGTAAGTGCGCGGGAGATGAGAAGTGACCGTCGGAGTGCTCGCGGAATGGCAAAAATAGTCTAATTTGAGTCGTCGCGGACTCGTGCGGCGCCGCCACTACCGAGCTTCAACAACAGCCTCCGAGCTCTCCTTGTCCTGGGTGAACTCGTTTCGCTCTCTACGAAACGGTTGGGTTAGCTACAATCTATTTCTTTCTATTTTGTTTTGACGTGACAACGTCTAATAAATCGATGAACACCGGCTGCATGCACGAAAAAGAATGAGTTATTGTAACGTTACGCTCATTGTAACGTTACGACCATTTCATCAATGTTTTGCTATGACGTTGTCACGTTAAACTATCGTCCGTAAACCGACTTTACAGACAACCAATTTTTTTGATTTGTAAATATAATTTAATTTTTTTATTAAATTATGCGTAAGTACCGACTTAACCAATTTCTGAAGTTTTTTTTTTTTAAAGTATACTTCCTATTAAGAGTTCTGTTATGTCAACATTTAAGATTCAAAATAAGATTTTGTCATTAAAAATCATCAAAATTAGCAACTGAGGTAGGTACATTACAAATGGCACAAGTAAAAAAAAATGAATATTTACGCGGAGCACATCGTTGTAATGTAAGTACTTACTGAAAGCAATACTTAGTTTTGGTTTGAGAATAAGGTCAAATGTTCGAGGGCCGAATGAACTGCTTGGAGAGGTAGGTTCACTAAGCAGCCTACGCTCGCTGGAAGCCAGTCGGTGGAGCCGCGTGGAGGGGGTAGCCGGGGCCGGCGCGCGGTGCGTCTGTATCAGTTCACAACAGATAGGCCACAGTCAACACGACACGAGCGTTACCAGTCAGCGACCAGATCACTAGGAAACAATACGAAAGCAACAGATCCATGAAACGCGACATGCTCGCAGCCTCGCATCTGGGGCTGCTGGCGTGCGGCGCAGAGCGCGAGTGGCGCGAGTACGGGGCGAGTACCATGAGCACTTCCGACACGGAGCTGATAGAGAGCACATACATGGTGACGCCCACCTCCACCGGCGGACCTGCAAGCAAGCCCACATGTAGTACTAGTTCGATCCCGCTGCGGCGCCGGCGCGCTCTCCTCATGCGTGCGGTGCCGCGTGCCTCGTGCCCCATGCCCACATGCCCACGTGACCTCTTACTACTACATAGTACTGCTAGCTAGGTACCATTTGCACTTCCGACAGAGAGCTGATGGACAGCACGTACATGGTAACCCCCACTTCCACTGGTGGTCCTGGAAACGACATCACATTCATAACACGACAACGGCAGCTGTGCTAGCGATCGATTGCCAGCGGATTCCTACACTGTGGCAGTTGTAACGAATCTAGTGGGGCACTGCCGTCGACTCCCGAACTGACCCAGGAGTGCGGACCACGCCATACTACTGACCGCCAATTAACAAAAACAAACGACCCGAACGCGTCTGGTCCTTGAAGTTCATCCACTATCACTCGAACTTGGTGTCGTGGCTCGTAGCACCTGCAACTATTGCCGTACAGCGTTCAGGCAACACAAACTGTCCATCGTGTCATCTAACCACGTGCGGTAACTGCACGTCATCAGAATGAACAAAATTAGCTGATGCAACCAGAATGCTTAACTTTCAATCATTCCAAAAATCGGAACTTAGGGCTCAGAGGTCTTTGCTCAGCAGTAAATATTCTGACTACGACGTAGTCCACTTAGGTAACTACTACTTCTTCCAGTTTACGATTCCTTCAAATTGACCTAAATGCGTTTTATATTTGTTCTATGACCCTTTTTATGAAACGATTATGTTTATGTGAGTTCACTTTTCCGATTCTAGTCTTGTAAACTGTGGACGGTAGGTAATATTTTGCCTCTGCCCTACTGCATCGCCTTTCTGGTTTGTAAGTCATTTTGTCTGCATCAACTAGGTAATTAACTAACTATATTTCGCGATTACCACAACGCGTTATGGTCAATTTTAAATACCGTTTTAGCCAAAACGCGTTGTAGCCATTAAGGCCATAACCACTGCACGAATTTCGAGTTGCCGATGAAAATTAAGAGCCAAAACGCGTTGTGGTCTTTGTATTCGTTCAAATAGGGTTTTCTATCCTTGCCCCGCAATGTTATGCATAAATTATAATAGTCGTAAAGCTACGGCTGCTCCACATTTAATATTAATAAGCTTCAGACACCCAGAAGTCCATCACACTCTTCCAGTAAGATAAAGCTGCCATATCGACTGCGCACCACATTAGCTTGCTGACTGGCGACTGGGTAGGATTAGGGAGCTACCTTGAGCAGGTGGCGGCGCCTGGTGCCTTCCAGAGCAGAAGTGCCCTCGTATTTGAATTGTTCAGATCAAGAACAATAGGGGACATTAGTTTCGCTATATTGACGCAGGCATAATCATAAATAGATTGTGCATTATATCCATTTTTTTATGGTGGCCATTCTAATATTTTTATATTAATTTATTCTTCTATCAAATGACATAATATATGGATAAATAAGACAATAATTATGAATAGGTATTACTTTGATTCATGATCGATATTCCGATCTTCAGTGCCAACTGCGCGCCACGGTCAACCGTTGGCGTCAAGAATAGGACCAGGTCGATCAGTCGAATTTGGAACAGGACATTTGGGTGCGATTGTAATTACGGCAGGAAGATAACTATTGCTACTAACCTCCATAGTTTGGCCTCACTCTCTTGTCATAACTTATGCTGAAGGAGTCCAAAATAGAGGATATATTGACGTCCCCGAACATGCTCCCGCCGCCGCCGCCGCCGCTGCCACAGGAGGAAAACGACACATGTCAGAGGATGCGAGTAAGCAGCAGCGCTAGGCTGGCAGCTAGCAGTACTCACGCGACTCGGTCGGCGTGCGGCAACAGAGCAGCGGCGAGCGCGAACAGCAGCGGCGCGCGGCGGGCGCGCGGCCGGAGCGCGCTCATAGCGCGTGGAGTGCGGGCGGGGTCGCGCGGCGCACTGCCGCCGCGCCGCCGCGGCCTGCCGCCCCACCCCCTATCGATCCGCCGAGCCCGGCCGAGCGCGCACGAGCCTCCCGCGCGCTGCCGCTGCTGGAAAACTGCTCTGTTGCAGCGTCACGTCACGTCACGTGTCGTGCCGTGCCAGTATCCCCGTGCCGCCGTTACCATCAGGCGCTTTTCACTTTCATTGACAAGTTTGGCCAACGAATGGCTGACTGTTTTGCGGTACCTACCTACCGTAATAAACTAGAAATTCACGCTTGTAACTCTTTTAAAAGATCTCCTGCCTTTCCAACCACTATCATAAACATTGGCTAATGAACACTAATTGTAGGTACCTTCATGAACTCTTTAATTACTATACCTTAGTACCTACAGTAAGGTAAGTTGTTAATTGTTATGGTGTAAGTACAATAAAGAATTGAGAACTAATAAACCAATGGAATTCAATGCATGTAACACCACACCACTGGCACCATCGAAACGAGACTTAAATATGTATCTCCACTTCCCAAGACCTTTTTCCACATTTATTTCCACTTTACTAATCGACTTCGCCGAGCTTCAGACTTTAGAACCTACCTAGGTACCATACTGTCTGACGCACCTATAATCAATCAACATTTTATCTTTAGAACAGATGCGACGTGCTGAGAACGCTGGGCTGGCTATGAATTATTAATTAATGTAGGTAAGTACCTATGTCATATTTGTATTCACCCCTATTTAACCTTATTATTTATTTCAAAAAGCCTAAATACATTTATTTTGAACTGACTTTACATTTTTTGTAAGTAGGTACTTTGTTTTTCTTGTGAATGAAACTTTTTAAGAGTTAAGTTCCAACCCCGTACAAAGTTTCATCCATCTATAAGTACAAATGTATCATAATCTATAAAAAGAAAATGTGTGCGTGTACTAGTGTACACACGTAAGAAGTGAAACTTCTTTATGACCTTATTTTTCGAAAAATGATCTACTTTTGTTTTCATTTTTACTTTGTAAAAACAAAACTCAAAACAACAACTACTACAGCAACAACAACAACACACAACAACTATAACAACAACAACTATAACAACGACAACAACAACTATAACAACAACAACAACAACATCTCTAATACAAAAAACGGTAAAGTCTAGTGGTGGGAGTAAGTCCGCTTAAACGACATGCTATCCCTACTCCGCTGGAGAAAGTACTCTTCGAATCAACCGTGGTAGGGACAAGAAAAAGATGGCGCGTAACGGAAAAATGTGACGCGTAACCGAGAAATGTGACGGTTTTTTTTTTCCAACGCCGATAAAGAAGTTTCACTTCAATAATAGATAGGTACCTATAACTCTAGCTCCCGTCCGTCATACCATTGGAGCTAAGGAGTTTGTTTGTTTGAACGCGCTAATCTCTGGGACCACCAATCGGATTTGGAAAACTCTTTTTGTTAATGATAGCCACATTCATGAAGAATGTTTTATGAATATTTATGATATAATACGGAAACGGGAAAAAGTGGGATATGCGCGTACGAAGTCGCGGGCAAAAGCTATAGATAATATATTCCGGGATATTTTTAAGGAAAAAGGTACCTAACCTATGTCCTTTTGGATCTCAATTTACCATCCTGCCTTGAATGAAAACAAAACCTTAACTTTTTTTTTTATTTACTCCGAAGGGTAGGCTATAGTCTTTTGACCACATTGCCTAGTCTTGCGTCCTTAATTTCTTGTTTTGCATTAGAATGTGGATGTTACACATTCTAATAGTTTTTTGGGTATCTGGTAACAAATATATCGATTCGGCTTTCTCCGCAAGTTTTGAGTGAGGTAATCAATACTACAATTCTCTGCACCACTTAACAGAGATCGCGCCTGTTAACAACGGGTTTAGACATTTATTTTCTCAAAAGATTTACACAATAACTTACAGAGAAAATAAAATGTCACAACTTATAAATATATTATATGATATTTAAGCCGATTGGCGTAGCAGGTTAGGTTAGCTAAACAATCAATCAATAAAATTATTCCACATAATTTTCCAGGTACGAGGACACTTGAGACAAAACTGCACCAATTTACATGACAATATCCACTAGGAGTAGGAATCAATTTACGAATAATTATAACAGCCGCCAAACTTCACTGGACAAAATCCCGCCAAAACGCCGAAAACCTTAACCTTTTCACGCTTAGACTACTAAATAGAAGAGGTTGTTACATTTGTAGTACCTCAACGAGTGTTTGTATTTGTTTGTTCATTTGTCAAATCAAATCCATACAGGGAGTCTATTGCTCTCTAAAAAGTAGTAGCGCCTCACCACACGTTACGTCAAATTTGACAGGCAGCTGTCAATGGATGGGTGACGTTTGTCTGTCAAACAATTACAAAATAAAAACAGTGTGCGGGCGGTGGCGGAATAGTGTGTGTCGTTAGTGTTACTCGCGTGGCAGCACAACTACCGGTCGACGTCCCCGAGCCGGGCACGGCATGCCAGCGATCTAACGGCGGCGTCTCAGAGCGACCGAGCCAGCGCGCAGCGAACCAGCAGCGCGACGCATCAGGTGGGTTTGTTTACGTCGCGCCATGTGACCTGTGCTAACTGCGCCGCGGCCTTCGCTGTCCGCCGCACGGGCCACGTGCTCGCCGATGTAATCCGGTTAGTGGCGAAGGTCCCGGTGCTGACGAGCTTGTGTCGCAGGTGGCGAGCGCGTCCGGAGCACAGCGCAGCGCGCCCCGATCACAGCGGAGCGGACCCCGCGGCGACATGAAGCCGCACGACGACTACAGGAACGGTGACGGTGAGCATGCCAGCACTCTACCTACTGCACTCCCGCGTACTTGAGCAGCACTCGTAGCAACAGTGCGCAGCGCCCCGCGCGCCCGGCCCGCGCCGCGGCCCATCGCGCCGCGATCATTAAGATATGCAACTTGACCTTGAGCCGCGTCGCTTCGTTTTAATTAACATCCAATACGACATCGTCATTACATTTGCTCAGTAGTAGGCTTGTGACACGATTGTTGGAGAATGTACTTACAAACCTTAAACTTGACAGCTATGAGTCAGCTGCAGTGGAGTGATCAGCTGCTGGTGTTGTTGACCTCTGTCAGAAGGTCGCAGCAGTCCTTCAGTGTAGTGTTGGCTTGGGGCATGTCAACTGTCATGACAAGATGTGTACAGTTTGAATAGCAGATGTATGATAGGTGTAGTTTATTGCTGCATATTATCACCAGGAAAGTTGTTAAATTACAGAATAATAGTCATTGTGTTGTAAGTGTCAGGTGGGTGTGGTGTATCACACATCAGTCAGTATGTACACTCACACTACAGTGTGTGAGTGTGTGTCAGTAGATGTGGCTGTCTCCGGTGCGAGCCAGTCACTACGCGGAACCAATTGAAGCAATTGAACATGACACATTAGTCTATTGAAGTTATTGTGCTCCTCTTGGGACGTGGGCAGCACTCTGTGCCTCAATGACTTGCTTGTGATGAAGGGTCAATAAATACTGCTGTGCCACTTATGCTATATTTGGTTACTGTTATGAAAATGTTCCATTGTAATGATAAAAGTAGATAATGTATTTATTTAGTTAGATACTGAGATATCAAATTGATATTATTTTTAATAATGATAATACATGGTCTGTAAACCTACATATTTATACTTTACATGTTTTCATATCTTGTGAATAATAATAACTGCATACTTCTTATTTTGTAGGTTTCAGGCCTTCAGCTAGACTTTATTTCTTGTTCATCAAAAATTTTAGTAAAAATATCACAAAAAGAAACAAAAATTCATAAACACTGTGTACACATGTGATTGTTCTGTGTGTGAACACAGAACAGAACATTATGTTTACCTGTTGTGTCATTATGATTAGACATCTTGTTTAGTTTTCATAGTTATCCTTGAATGTTGTTCCTTATTGAAGTAGCGTGATGTGTCATCGGGTACATGTTTGTGCGCGTGCGGCAGGCGGCGCGGGCGGCGAGGACAGCTCGGAGGAGGAGACGAGCGCGCTGGAGGCCGAGCTGTCCGTGCGCGACGACGCGGCGCCGGCGCGCGTGCTGCACGCACTCAACGCGCTGCGCAAGTCGCGCCAGCACTACGACGCCGTGCTGCTGGCGGGCGGCGCCGAGCTGCCCGCGCACCGCGCCGTGCTGGCCGCCGCCTCGCCCTACCTGCTGCACGCGCTGTCCGCGCCCAGCGCGCACGAGCCGCACGCGCTGCGCGTGGACGGCGTGGAGCCCGAGGCGCTGGGCGCGCTGGTGGAGTACGCCTACACGGGGCGCCTGCGCGTGCGCGACGCGGCCGCCGCGCGGCGCCTGTACCGCGCGGCGTGGCGCCTGCGCGTGGAGCCCGTGCGCGCCCACCTGGCGGCCGCGCTGCTGCGGCGCCTGCAGCCGCACGACTGCCTGGAGCTGCGCGCGCTGCCCGACCTGGGCGCCGACCAGCTCGCCATGCTCGACGCGTACATCGCGCAGAACGTGAGTCGGCACACGCTCGTCAGGTCGCTTCCCTCTCGTTACATAACAATGACCCGAGCGCGTCGCTACTGTTCCAGTTCGACGAGGTGTGCAAGAGCGGCGCGCTGGCCAACCTGCCCATCATCCGCATAGAGATGTTGCGCGAGACGAGCGCGGAGGGCGGCGAGGAGACAGCCTTCGCGGTGGCGGGCGCGGCGCTGTCGTGGCTGCGCGACCAGCAAGCTGCCGACGCAGACGTGAGTGACAGCGGACAGTGCCGGTCATGCACACAGCTCACAATTACCCAGTCTTACGTTAAGAGTAGTAATCACACCTGTATAATGCATTTGTAGGTCTAAAATAATAATTGAAGACATGAGTGGATGAAGGTGATAAGTCGCAAAATTCTAATTTCGATAAAATTAAGTTCAAAGTTTCGTATAAACATTTTAGGATATTTCAAAACGCTTTAAATATATTTATCCAATAAGGGTGTCTGGCGGCGTCAACCGTTCAATATTTTTAAAATAGGGGAGAAATTTTAAGAAAAACTGAACATAACTCCTTCTTCCGCAAATAAAATATTTTAATCAATTTAAGACAATGAAGTCTGAAGGAGACAAGTTACTTAAGAAATTAGGAAAAAATAAACGATTATTCTTCTCCAAGAATGGATTGATAATAATATCGATATTCCGGTTTAACAAATTTGAGTTGGTCCTTAATATTAGCTTTTTACTCAACTGACACAGTGCCATATTTTCCATTCACACGTGGCACCTCAAAATTTGGATTAATTTGACCCCTTTTTTTTAAAATATCAACTTTTTGGAAAGGTGTCATTTCGTCGTATGACTCTTTGTATAAATATGAACCGTATTCATCAATTCTGATCCATTTCACGCCATCCCTAAAACTAATTTTGCCATTATTAGTATTTTTTTCCTGTTAATCAAATTTAAATTCACTTGCAAATCGTTTATTTTCCTGAAATGGTCAGTCATATCAATAACTATGTTGTTTCGTGAAGCTTTGCTTATAATGGTTCGGTATTGTTCAGGTGCATAGATTGTATCATTTTTTCGAAGCACTTTTTCGATCCTCCCGAAATCTCGATCCGAATCCAAATATGAATGTCCCACTTCGGGAAATTTGTGGTCTATGATTTTAAAATATCCTCTTAAGATCAAGTATTGGTAAAGACATATTAAATTGAAAATTTTGTTTTGTCCGGCACACGAATCCGACCAAATTATCAAATGATCTTTACCTTGGCAACTCGGATCTACCTCCACAAACCTCAAGAGTGCACTTGCGACTTCTGAACTTCCACGATCCGCTATATCTTCAGTCCTTGTACAACAAACAGCTTTTTCTTTGGATGTGCCGTCTATAACATGAATACCAAAGTTATAAAACCATATTTGTCGCAGATAGAATGCCTTGGATGTAGTTAATTTTGGCAAAAGCATCGTTTGCTGTAGATCTACTGTAATGTAAAGCACACCATCAGCCGGTTTAGGTTTCTTTCGGTCGGATTGCATCGCTTCCACAGCTGCATAGTAATTTGCTTCATGTTCTTCATTTGAGTCCCCAGCATCACAAGTAGCACAGGTATCACTCTTTGGGTATCCAAAAGATAAATTAAATTCTGTGACAAAGATTTTGTTGTATGTTGTCTTCTTGATTTTATATTTCTCTGTTAAATTTTCTTTTTCACACATTTCCAGATATAGATTATGCATCTTGGTAACATTCAAAAGGGGAGAAAGATACAACTTGTGCATATTTTTATTACGAGAATAGTGGGACGGCGGGAAAGCTTGATATATGTGCTTTAATACGGTTCACAACGTCTTCATCCATTTTGTGAGGACGATTCTGGTGCTTGCCCCTGCAGTCTGGATTTGGAGCAGAAAACCCCTTTTAATAGATTTTATTATGAGATCAATTTTTTTACGGCTAATTTGGTACAACCGACACAATCCCAACTTGCAAACTTGCTTTGTAACCCCTGCAAATTTAACATAATACTTGTACGATGCCGATTTATGAGTTTTTGCATTACAACGTTGTCTTGCGACAGGCTTACTGACAATGCTATTGAAAAGTAAAGCATTCTTGCTATTCACATCTAAGGAGTAGTAGCTTTGCAAAATAGACTGCCTTTCGTCTATTGCAAAATTAGTGGAGCACTGAAGCCTACATTTTTCATGACACAAGATTCCTTCTTGGACTGATTTTTTTGGAACAACCTTATTTTTATACGATATGTACTCTTCTCCTTTCTCTCTTGCAATAGCTGCAGCTTTTTTTTCCAAGTCCTTTCATTTTTAGATCGTTTTTTTGATTTGTTGTCCATAGTCGTTGTCGTTTTCTAAGTATATCACATTCTTGAAATTCTCTATTTTCCTGGTTCCCACTGGTAGATGGACGAGCAATGTCAAGGTCATGTTGATTAGCATTGTCAGCATTTTCTTGGGATGTAACAGTATTTTCCTGAATTCTACTGGTAGATGGATGAACAAGTTCTAGGTCTTGTTGATAAACTCTGTCACCTATCTCACTAGAAGTTTGAGTAGTGGAAGAGCTTGGAGAGCTTTCTGGTATGAAAACATCATCACTTCCTGAAGAAAAATCTTTGTCATTTTCGTCAGAAAAAGTTGCATTATCAAGAACAGTATAGATTTTTTCATTTCGCAAAGGAAGTTGTGATGTGTTTATTAATTCAAATTGGGAATCTTCTATTACATCTGGATCTTTGGCACCTAACGAACTGGAAGTATGCGTTTCATTATTTCCGGAACTTATTTCATGATCTATAGAAAATTGAAAAATTGAGGGCTCATGGTCTTGATCGTGCTCAATGCATTCACACTCATGCTGAGACACTAACTCCGTATTGCATTTATCTAAAAGAGTAAAGCAAAGCGATAAAGTATGCGTGCAAAGATGAAAAATTAATGGTGCAGGAAAAATATAGATGAATAAATGTTTTATTAGCTCATGCTCAACAACCCATCATGTCCCCTCTGGCCCAACAAAGGCTTCTGTAAAAACCCTTGTGTCCATTAACACACCACACATTCATGCATCAGGATTAGTGACGTCATTATAACACGTAATTAATACAATGAGTTAGTATTATTATGACAAGAGTCAAGAAATAACGGAATCTAACAATAAAAGAGAAAAATACTTACCTTGATGAACATTTTTTAGGTTAAGTATAATTTTCGTAAACAATGTTTTTCACCGGTGTTTCAACCAAATTACGGTTAATGGCAGCTTCCACTAATTGTTTTACTCTTAATTTGGCTCCTGCCATTGTTTTTATGAATTATCAATATCGGTTTATTAACACAGTTAAAGTATTTTTGACAACAACAAGCGACTCGTGCGTCCGATTGCCAAAAGAGTGCAAAAGGGCGGGAATAAACGGAACGCAAAGTTGACGGCGTATTATGAATGAGAGTGATATGTGCAGCACATAACGCCTTCATTCACTGAAAGTGCAGCGCAATGCCACATAGCTCCTTCATGCACTGTAGACAAGTTAACTTTTTACTTTTTAGGCATATATAAAAATGTTAAGTGCCCATACCTCTTCCAATATCGATTAAAAATAATAGTGTACATGACACCTTCATCGTGTAGTGAATTTCTAAAATAGCTATAAACGTGGTTGTTTTAAGGTTTAATATTGTTTGTATGTACATAACACCATCATCCATGCATAGAACAGCGAAAATCTAAAAATGCGACATATCACCTTCATCCACTCATGTCTTCAATTTAAATGTGTCTCATGACAAATACTTTTATTAACGCTATGGTTTCCAAAATGTAAAGTTTAATAAAGAATAAGCCTCTTCTGATGAAAGGCCTATGGGAACTGCTACATTTTGTATTATAATATTTTCATTAATTAATGTTCTGGAAATGGTAGACCACATATTATACCATGGATGCCATTTTTACCTTACTTGATGCCAATTTATTTTTTTTGCATTATTCAATTTCATTCAGGAGATGTTAGTAGACCCAGCCACATTTTAGTGTTATATGAAAGATACTTAAATTAATGTTTTAAATATATTAAACATGGATTTAGCATAAACTTTAAGAATAGAAATGAACTGATAAACTAGCCTTTAGCGAAGTTAGCTTTTGTTTCACATTATGTGTTTTTACAAGGAATACAATCCATAATGTTATCAATATAATCAACAAACGTTTAACTGTTCAGCTAAAAGTGGCGCCATATATTATTAGTATCTAGTTTATAATAAGGTTTCTACGTTTTAAAAAGAGTTCCCTATATAATTTGACTAATATTGACCATAAACTACGGAAATATCATCCGCGTGTGTCTCACACTCGTCGCCGTGTGCAGCTGGACGAGCTGTGCTCGCGCACGCACCTGCTCTACGTGGACGCACGCGGCGCTCTGCGCGACTGCGGCGAGCTGCCCGCCGCGCGCGGCGACGCGCCCGAGCTGCAGGAGTACCGCCGCGAGGCCGCCGAGCGGGGCCGCACGCGCCGGGCCGCCGAGCCCGCGCCGCCCGCCCCCGCACCGCCCCTGGGCGCCCGCACGCCGCGCGCCGCCTGCGCCGTGCTGGCCGCCACGCGCGTGCCCGGCGCCCGCACCACGCGCGCGCTGCTGGCGCTGCGCGGGCGCCTGGCGGCGGCGCGCGTGGCGTGGCGCGACGTGGGCGCGGGCGGCGCGGGCGCCGGCGGCGTGCTGGGCGCCGGCGGCGCGCGCGAGGAGCAGGACGCGGGGCGGCGCGCGCGCCTGGCGCTGGGCCGCGCGGCGCACGGCACGGCGGTGCTGGGCGGCCGCCTGCTGGTGTGCGGCGGCTACGACCGCGCGCGCGTGCTGCGGGCCGCCGAGGCGTACGACCCGGCTCTCAACGAGTGGTCGGCGCTGCCCGACATGCGCTGCGCGCGCGCGCGCTTCCCGGCGGCGGTGTTGGGTGGCGCGCTATTCGCGCTGGGCGGCTCGGACGGGCACGCGGAGCTGGACACGGTGGCGTCACTGGAGCTGGGCGCCGGCAGCTGGACGGTACGCGCGCGGCTGCCGCTGGCGCTGTCGCACGCGGGCGCTGCGGGCGTGGAGGCGCGGCGCCAGCTGTTCGTGGTGGGCGGCTGGTCGGGCGGAGTGAACGTGAAGCGCGTGCTGCGCTACGACCCCGAGGCCGACGCCTGGAGCGAGGCGCCGCCGCTCAACGCCGGTCAGTACATATAGATAAGATGACATGCGGGTGTTCAGTGATCTTAGTGCATATCGTGCATATCTTATTTTCAATAAATCACACAAATGGTAGTTGCTCGGGGCTCCCACACGGGGCCTTTAAGGTGTCATACCAAAATTGTATCAAAAAAGCCCATATGATGCGACTTTGTGTCCGTCACAGACACTGTCCGCATCTTTATCTAGTCTGCTAGATCGAAGCCATAGGAAACTGCTTCTTTGTTATAATATTGATGTGAAACAAATGATGCGGCTGACATGTACCAGGCGTCCCGCGGCTCACTTATTTATTTCATTTATAAAGGTGCATAGCGTCCGTAAGGAGAGGCGTTCGGAACCTAAAGAGTTGACCTCCAGACAAGAGTTAGAAAGGGTATCCGACATGAACGAGCATGGCGGTTGAGAGCATGTCATGCTCACACAAACGTCTCGCTGATGGCGGCGCGCGTGTGGAGCCTTCCGTTCCCTTCACACTGCTGGAGCTGGTGGAGCTGGTGGAGCTGGTGGAGCCGGTACACGCGTCATGCTCGTGAACGGGCGCCGTCACTTGAGACTGGTCATCTCTTAACTGCAACTGGCTCATTTTAATATTATTATTTTTTATTGTTTTGAATGTGTAGTTAATTTCTTGTTTGCATTGTCGTCACATATAGAAGCAACTAGAATATAACATGATTGTGTCCGCCGGCAGGTCGGTCGCAGTGCGCGAGCGTGTACTGGGAGGGCGCGCTGTGGGCGCTGGGCGGCTGCGACGCCTGGCACTGCCTCGCCTCCACCGAGCGCCTGCGCCTGGAGGCCGAGCCGGCGCTGTGGGAGCCGGGCCCCGCGCTGCCCACGGCGCGCCGCAGCGTGGGCGCGGCGGCCTGGCGCGGCCGCCTGGTGGCCGCCGGCGGCTCGGACGGCGCGGCGTCGCTGCGGCGCACGGAGTGGCTGGCGGCCGGCGCGGCGGCCTGGCGCGCCGGGCCCGAGCTGCGCCGCCCGCGCGCCGCGCTCGGCCTGGCCGTGCTGCACGACGCGCTCTACGCGGTGGGCGGCTTCGACGGCAAGGACTTCCTGTCGTGCGTCGAGTGCCTCTACGAGCCCGACGGCGAGTGGACCACGCTGCTGGCGCCGCCCGCGCCGCGCACGCCGCTGTCGCCCGAGGCGCCGGCGCCCGCAGCGCCCGCAGCGCCCGCGGCGCCCGCAGCGCAGGAGAACGGCGCCGCGGAGAGCGAGTGACGCCGCCCGCTGCGCTAGCTAGAGAACTGTTCGCCGGAGTTCGCTGCACTGAGCAAGTAGTGTGCCGGCGCTAAACTGAACCGCTACCTCAAAGTGAGCCGCGCGCGACTCGCGGCGCCGCTCGCGTGTCGATGCCTTTACTTCATTTGAATATGTTATAAAGTTAGCTGCGGGCCGGACGCCCGCGGTCTGTATATATGGCCTCACTCACTAAACGGTCGGTAGACAGAGTTGTACGATTACGGCGGGATCGTTTTTTTCTTGTTCGCGTGCTTTCCCGTACTCGTATTATTGTTACATTCCTATTTTGTAAGATAATGATGTGTATCCTCGTAGGACGTGGTTTGTGTATTGTTAGTATTAGTTTCTTGTAAGATGATAACTACATGAAGTGTACGTGGAGGCGCTGACGCCCGCTCTTTATGTTAATAAATCGTATCTACACACTAGCTGCGTTTCAATGTTCAGCGAGGTCTGTGTCGGCGCGAGGGAGGGTGGAGGCTATGCATCGCTCGTGCCTCTGCATCCCTCTCCCTCAGAGAGGCGTCGTCGTGGCAACGTCATCCATCTAAGACTCGATTATAAATACCGAGTTTTAACTTCATCGTACCGAGCGTTAAGAAACCTCCATACAAATGTTAACACCCCACTGTAGGTTTAAGGGGGTGTTAAAAGTTTCATTAGAGCGTGATTTTTCAGTAGCCAGGTTTTAGTATATTAAAAAATTTTTTGTAAAAAAGTTTTTGTAAGCCATTTTTTGAAGTTGAACTTCAAAGTGACCCTCAACTTAGAAGTCTATAAAATCTAGTAAAATAATAATAAATTAATTTGTTCAGGTCATTTACACCCATAGCACAGTAACAGTTTTTAATGTTACTGCAGAGTAAATTAGGTTTTATAATCCACTTAGGTACTGCTTGCAGCAACGGTAAATTAGTAGGAAAGAAATCAGTACGAAATACCTGTCGCTCTTTAATGCTATCAGATAGAAACAATGAAGGTAGGTTACTTACATACAACAGAAAAATAATGATTCGAGTACTACCGACCTATCATTAACAAAAGTATCACAGGACGTGTTTAACGATTGGTTATTTTTGTCTTAATATATAAACCTAGGTACACAGTTTGTTTGTCAAAATTATAGATTTTTAACTGTTTTTTACAATTCCAACATACATCAATGTATGTGCACGAGTGTACATCTATTTCAAATTAAATACCATTGACAACTTATGGGAAAAAAATCACGGAATTTTTAATAGGGAAATCTTGAAATGAAAATTTAACATCGTGACTACTGCCACCCCACCAATGGTATGATATATCTCATAAACTACTGGAGTACTAATTTGGAATTTTATGTACTAATTTTATCTTGCAGGGTACTAATTTTCTATGTAGGTACGAAATGAATCATATATAAGGGTACTCATTATTTATATACTTAGAATATCTGTAGCATGCATCCTTTTTCGGCCTGCTGAACGGAGCGTGAATACCGCCGGACCACTTTCAAAGTCGATTTTCTCGAAAACTACTAAGGTACCAATTCTGTTGTTTAAGTATTAATTAGTACCAATTGAGTTCTAATTATTTACCAAATATGGAAGCGATTGGCGTTGGTGGTCCTGCGGTAGTCACGGACATCGCGAGTTCGACTTGCTATTATTTTGTTCTCGGGACGAGCAATAATTATTAAATCCTACAATGCGCGTGGCCGTATAAAAAACCATAAATGGAATAAAAATAGGTTCGTAGATTTATGCCGAAACTACATTATTATAACATTCATTACAGCTTCTATTGCAATACAATTCATAACAGTTTTTGGGAGTGGGTGCAAGACGTTTGAGAATTTGTGAGGTTACAAGGATGAAGTTGAGACGAAATAAAACGATTTGGTGTCAAGTGCAAAAATATATTAGTTGCGTGTAGCTACGATTGTTCGCATATAGGTCAGCGTCACTGGTCCAGCTCGGCCTGCGTCTCCAGCAGCAGCTGCACCGGTGTCACTGGTCCAGCTCGGCCTGCGTCTCCAGCAGCAGCTGCACCGGTGTCACTGGTCCAGCTCGGCCTGCGTCTCCAGCAGCAGCTGCGCCAGCGAGTGGCGCGCCCCGGCGTCCAGCGACGAGAAGTGGTCGCGTGCGAGGTCGCGCGCGCACGCGCTGGGCCCGCCGGTGGCGGCGTGCAGGCGGCACGGGCGCGCGCGCGGCTGCAGCACGAGCGCGGGCTCGGGCGCGCGCAGCACGCGCAGGGAGCCGCGCGCCAGCACGGCGGCGGCGGGCGCGTGCGCGGCGCCGCGCCAGGCGGCGGCGGCGGCGTCGTAGTCGCTGCGGTAGAAGGACAGCGCGAGGCGCGCGCTGGGGTTGAAGCGGCCCGTGTTGACCTGCGGCTTGCCGCCGCCCGGGGCCAGGAAGCGCGGGTGCGCGTACAGCGAGAAGCGCGCGAAGGCCATCGGCAGGTACCACTGCTCGCCCGCGATGCTGTTCATGCGCACCTGAGGAGAAACGCTTACTGCAATGGATCTAAACTTGGGACCGGGAGTTTTCTTTTGAAGAGCATGCTTTTAAACATTTCATGAATTGAGTTATAAAACAATTCTTAATTCTTTATTGTACAGTCACGAGCAATAACATAGAAACTTCCTAAAAAATCAAAATCATGTACCAACATTAAATCGCAAAAATAAATATGCTATAATTATGTAAACGTCAAATTGTGTCACAGTTAACTACAGATTTAAAAAAAATTCGTTAACAATTAATTATAAAAAAAATACTATTAACTTTTAGTACATAATTATGTACCCAAGAAAATTTTAAAAACATGTAAATCATGTACAGTTTCGAAATTATGAGCTCGAAAATAAATCACAAATTTTACCTAAATGACAAACTCAGTGCACATAAATATAAGATCTTCATATGTTCCACAAAGGTAGCTAGTAGGTAGCCATCAGACATCGACTCGCCCGCCGACTGTTTATGTCCTTGTGCCGCTAATACTATTGTGCTAGTACAACAATTTTGTTTAAGTTTTGCACCACTGTGTATCGATCCGAGTTTGTATGTTTGTAAACGCACCCAATTTACAAACATACAAACTCAGATCGATGTTTTTGGTTGTTTTTGCGTTTTGTGACACCGACTTCTGAAGTTAAAGTTATTTTATACTTTGTAGTGTTTTTTATTTGGAAGTCAGTTGTATTTTTTTGGAAAAAAGTTTTTTATTTTTCACTTTTTAGTGTTGATTCCCCACAACTAAATTGACATTGTTCTCATAATGAGTGGTTGCGATATTTGTCGTTAATGAGTTACTTTGAGTGCCTTTGCAGTCCAAGTCCAGACCAGCTCATAGCTAAATATATATACTTTGCTTCGGGATTGACATAAACCTAACAATATATCACTTTATTAGATTTTATTGATTTAAGTTGAGGAGGTCACTGGTTTATCTTTAAAGTTCAACGACCATAGCAAAAGCAATATATGTAGTTCTATAACTAAACCATAAAGTTATGTCCAAATAGATAACCCCGAAAACGTGAACTTCGCGCGATGTAATGTTATGAACTCAAATTCAAATTAATTTATTGTTTATCACAGGTGTAAAAGCAGTTCTTATCATAATAATATAAAGATCGCTGTAATTATTATAATTATTATCTAATGTCAAAGTTCATTGTAATCAATTAAGTAATGACGTCAAAGTTCATTGTAATCAATTAATGATGTCAAAATACATTAAGATTAATTACTGCAGCTGCTGTAAACACTAACAGTCATGCGATTTCAGCAATCCCGGAAGATTGCTATAATTTATTTTAGAGTGCCGTTGCCTACCTCCGAACTTCTTTATCATATCTTCACCAAATTGAAATGGGACCAATCTGTGAAAATACTCTTCCAAACAAATCGGTTGACAACTGGCGAAAATATTGCTGAACAAACATTTTTCTTGGGATCCCAGCATCACATCCTGAGTAATACCTTCCATCATCAGCTCAGCAACATGAGCTGATGATTACCAAGCGCAAATATCTGAATGGCGTTAGAAATTATGAAAAACATTGTATGTGCCTGTAGACCTAAGTGGTACCTGGTGGGATTCGTTACGCTGCTAAGTTAAACACTCAAATAACTTTCAAAGGTTTATTTCTGAGAGTTAAACTAACGCTATGAGTTGGGCTAAGTAAACGCTAAAATGAAGTAAAATGAATGCACCCGGTTGCTGTCCGTAATGCACTGAGCTCGTGTCGCATTCAGTGTGACCGCGTTGTATCGCTAGCTCAGCAAACTTGGTCGATTGCAATTATTGCATCGAACAGTGCCTATAAAATTTGAGGATTACACTAGATTTTCCTGAGATCCCATCACCAGAATCTGACTTGGTGACAATGGGACCACCTCAGGAGTAGATATAGGCTTATGAATAAAAAAGAATTTTGAAAACCCGTCCACAATTGGTGAAGTCGGTGAACAACCATAAAAAAACCATGTTTTCCATTTTATAAGACTTTATGAGCAAAAAATTGATTATGAACTCTAAGGCGATTAACACACATCAGCGCGCAGCGCCGCGGAGGGCGGTGGCGGTAAAGCGGATTTAAACTAAACAGAACAAAATCAATGTTTATGAAAAAACAAAATAATCATTTTCGGTTGCAAGAGACACGTTTTAATTAAAGGTCCGGTCCTGACATGGGCTGATAGTGATGCGGATTTTTTTATTAATGTAGTTGATAAGTTTTTTTTTATTTTTAAGTGTTTCTGTGCATTTTTTCCGACATAATAAACTGATTTTCATTCTTTCTTTCTTCTAAATACACCTCGTAAAGATTGCTTGTATCGTAATGTATAATATTGTGGCGCATAACGACACAAAATCCGACAGACGTCCCGCCGGCTGTTTGGAGTAATTAAATTGTCCTTGATGCTGTATTTTGGATAGAACTGAATATTATGCAACATGTTTAAAAGGTAGAAGCATCGAATGCACATCCTTGTCCACGAAGTTATTTGATGAAACTTCCACAATATGATTTCTTCGTTCACAACGTGTCCTTCTTTTAATAGACTCCATTCTAGGAAGCCTTCCCAAACACGAATGAAGGTATAAGTCCAAAGATAATGAATTAAAAAAAACGAGCGAGTCTTACAGTACCTAATCGCATAGGATGTGTAACATCTGACGTCTCACTTTGGTATATAAAAAGCAACATTAACATTAAAAGTACCAACTGACAGCCAACTCGACCACTGCGCGCGCTCATTGGTCAAATCGAATAGGGCGCGCTCATTGGTCAGATCAAATAGTGCGCGCTACCTCGGCTTCCTGTTACACACTTCCGTCCCATTTCACGAAATCACTCCCACAGACTGCAGGAAAGCGAGAGGAAAGATGTTACACATCAAAAAAATATACAGTCGAACATAGAACGTCCTCCTTTTTGAAGTCGGTTAAAAACAGGAAAGGTATTATATTATATACTTATAATGTAATCCATGACAATTACTATAACACGTATACAATTTCTATTACATGTATGATATATGTACAATTTGTATACGTGCATGTTATCGAAATTGTCATGGATGCTTAAAAATGACATTGGAAGTGTATACTTTTTACTTTTTGTTTCGTTTATATCACTGTGAAACCAATGTTTACCCAGTTTTGACAGTTTGATGGTTAGGTAATTTAGGTAAAAAAATCGTAGATAAATATATATTTTTTTAACTAGCTTTTGCCCGCGACTTCGTCCGCGTGGAATAGTTACTTGGGGCAGACATTTTTATTTTTAGTAAAGTTTCAGTCAATGCTACTGAACAGAGAAAGAATAGATAGAAATACGATAGTTTAACAATAATGTTCGACGTGATTCTTTAAAGTGGCATAACTTTTTTATTTATGAACCAATTGACATGAAACAAACGCATAATGTTAAGCGAAGCTTACCACAATGTATTAATAAACAATCGGATAAGCCGTTTCTGAGATTAGCGTGCACAAACGCACAGACAAACATAAACTGAACATCAGGACGGCAACAAGTCGGTTGTCCTTTAAGGTGAAGGCACGTGAACATATTCGCAAGAAGTTGGTTTCTTAATAACTTTGTTTATGTGTATGTATGTATCTATGCATTTATATTTTTGTTTGTTCTCTCTATTTTTAGTTTTTCTTTAAGTTGCACCTGCCATGTTGTCTCTGTCGACTGGTAGAAAATGCCTAAGGCATTAAGTCCGCCTTTGTACAGTGATTTTACCAGTGCATAAAGTTTTAATAAATAAATGAACACAAAAAATCTAACAATGATTGTTTTGGGTGCTATTAGCGTTGATAATGGTCCCACTAATATTTTTTCTCATATATCTTCCATGTACAGACAGCAATCCGTTACATTTTAATTATATGTATAGAAATGATGGTAGATGTTAAAATAGTTTAGAAAATGTGACAATGATTGCTCGTGACTGTACACCCCAGCAACACATATATTACAATTAACAACAATTGGTGTTCGATGACTTCGTGTCTACTGCTACTCACTCGGTTGAGGAAGTCCTGGTTGAACTCTGCGTGCGGCGGCAGCAGCAACACCAGCGCGTCTCGAGACACGTGCGCCGCCGCCGCCTCCAGCGCCAGCGCGCCGCCGTGCAGCAGCGCCGCGTACTGCGCCGCGTCACGAGCCAGGCCCGGCGCCGCCGCGTCCAGCACGCGCAGCTGTGCGCCCGGGTGCCGCGCGCGCAGCGCCTCGCCCGCCGCACGCACGGGCTGCATGGCCGCCGTGTCGTTGGCGCCGCCCAGCAGCACCTGCGAGCCACGCCACATCAGCACTAGCGCCGGCGTCGGGCCACGCCCGGGCTGCGCGCACTACTCACCACGATGAGCGCGGTGTTCTTGTCCTGCTTGAGGCACACGGTCTCGTAGCGCGCGAGGAAGGCGAGCACGTCGGCCGGCGCCACGTGCGCGGCGGGCACGGGCAGCAGCAGCGTGACGCGCGCGCTCTCGGTGACGTAGCGCACGGGCACGAGGCGCGCCGCGCCCAGCGGCCGCACCACGTCCAGCAGGCGCAGGCGCGCGCGCTGGCCGGGCGGCTGCACGCGCAGCAGCAGGCGGTAGGCGAGCGCGCGCGCGGGCTGCCAGCGCCACGCGCCCTCGCGCACGCGCACGTCGGTGGCGCCGGGCCAGCGCCGCAGCACCCACGCGCGCACCGCCTCCAGCACCAGCTGCGGAGACACGCGCGCTGCGTCACTACCCGACTACTATACCGTACTGCCCGTAACCCAAAAACTACGAGCTACTGCTAATCGAAAAAAGTGGTACGGATCTGGAACCCAAGATTTTTTTGAAAAGCGTTCACCAATATTTTTGTAATATAATTACGTATGTACAGATTCCTTTCAAGGGCAAAGTTACTTAAAATTGGAGCCGAAGAGATTCCTCGTAGCGTCGTCAGTTTCAGGCTCTAATACAAAGGCATGTCTTGCGTGTTCTCTGCTGCAGTTGTGATGCAGTATTATAATGAATAGTTTAGTGGCAGTGCACTCACATCGAGCGCCTCGCGGTCGGCGCCGGTGATGAGCGCCACCTCGTGGTGGTCGTCCGGGTAGAAGGCGTGCGTGGCGTTGAACGACACCCAGCGCAGGTGGTCGAACCTGAAACACGAGGCGCGTCAGTCGTCAGTCGCTACAGCGCTGTGACGTCACGTCAGCGCGCAGCGCAGTACGTACCGCGAGTCGGGCTTGGGCGGCGCCAGGCCGGGGTCGGCGCGCAGGCCGGAGGGCCACGTGGCGTTGCGGTAGTGCGGCGGGTGCTTGGCGGCGCCGCGCCACAGCGCCGCGCGCAGGCGCCGCACCTCGGCGCGGTCGCGCTCCAGGTGCACGCGCGACACGTACGCGTGCAGCGTGTAGAACGTCGCCGCCTTGCTCACCGGGAACACGGTGACCGCGTCGGCCAGCTCGGGCGCGAGCGCGGGCGGCGCGTCGGGCTGCGGCGCGCGCACGGCGGCGTAGTGCTCGCCCTGCGCGCCGGCGGCGCAGGCGCGGTGCGCGGCGTGCAGCACGCAGCGCCCGATGTTCTCGTGGTGGTGCGGCGAGTACGAGTTGCGCACGCACCAGTCCAGCTCGGCGTGCACGGCGCGCAGCACCGAGTTGGACAGCAGCACGCCGCCCTCTGCACACACACACACCGTCACCTCCGCGCTCTACTGCTACTACTATTGTATTAATTGCGTAAGTTTGGATGACATTCGGCTCAGAGATAATTAAAGTCTGGAATAGCACGCACTGTTGGACAATGTTTTACTTCCATGAGGCAAATAGCTGGCAAAAGCTAGTTCAAGATACATTGGTATAGGTACTACTCGTCGGAATTATTTTTTTAATTATTATTTGTGTGATTAATTTCGTTTTTATATGCATTAGATTATAAAATATCGCGTGGAATTGTAAACAATTTTTTTGTTAATAAGATACGGATATGGGATTTATTGTACCTATACAAAACAATTTTTTTATAAGATCGAGAAATTATAATGTAAAATAAATATTTATGTTATATAAATATTATAATACTTAATAAATATTGATGATTAGAGATAGAAAGTTTTAGACTCCGTAAGATTGTAATAAATCTTTATTACAATCTTACGGAGTCTAAAACTTTCCGGTTACCTACATGTACAACGTGTAACAGAATAAACGCAATACGTCTTAAGGGGTCATTGTACTCATCATTATGAACAAATTTAACTTGGAACCAACCATGAAATTGCGGAAAATAACTCGACTCCCCCATACATTTCTGTGCGCATAAATCGACAAAGTGTACTGACAGCTGATATTTTTTCGCGATTTCGGGGTTTGGTTCCACAGTAAAGTTGTTCATAATGATGAGTACCTACAATGTACTTCAGAGGTATTGCGTTTATTCTGTTACAGGTTGTTTAATCTATCTAATGCATATATGTACGAAATTAATTTATTTTCAATGAATGATAGAGTTATTGTTCACACATGGTGACTTTACCTGCAATTATTACTAATGCTAACATTTTTGTTTATTTAACCCTCGGCATGCCTAGTGGCAAAATGTTACGCGGTATGCCTGATTGGGCCTCCCAGACCCAAATTTAAAATTACTATTTTTACTAGTAATGGTTATTGGTGTTTTAAACATACTTACATCTATACTAGGGGATATTCTAGGGGTGAAAATGAAAAATAATAATAAGAAAATAAAAAATAAAGATCAGATTTTTTTTACACTTTGTGATAACAAAAGAAATCTCAACCAAACTTTGGGAAATAGAAGACATAAGACAAAGACTGCTTAAAGCTGACCCGACTGAAGCAATGGTTATAAGGCTTCGATTGATTCATAATGCTCAGCTACTGAGAGTGTTGCGCAGAAACATTATATTTTAATTAAATACAATGGTTAACGTACATGGTGGGTCAGACAGACCCTACCAGGCATGCCGAGGGTTAAGTACCCTCTACCCATATATGCCAGTTTCATCATGCACACCGATTTTGAAATAAACAAAATCAAAAATGACGACAATGGCGAAATGGCGGAAAAGTCTGAACCCCTTTGTGATTTTAACATAAATGGATCTGGAAACATTAGTCAACTGAGCCTACACATTATTCAATGCTTGTATTGGAATATTTATGAAAAACAAACAATATTCTAGGTACCTACTTTTGATTGGCAAAACATAAAATAAAACTAATGTAACACAACAACTGGCAAATATTATACTTCCCCTGCCATTCTCCCAATACCAAAGAAACTCACACGGACAGAGTTTCTCCATGTCATAACATAATGGCTCAAAAACAAGGTGTTCTTGAATTATCAAAGTATCAGTCAATTAGTTGAAGCATTGAAATCTAAGGTTACTTAATTTTTCTGTCCGTGTTTATTATTTTTAATTTTTATCACCATCAAACATTATTATTTAGCTCACGGCTAAATAATAACAGCCGCACGGATCGATCTTCAAGGTTAAGCAACGCTTGCCGAGCTTGGTCTGTGGATGGGTGACCATCTTAACATATCGAGACTCCTCCGTGCCTCGGAAAGCATGTTAAACCATTGGTCCGGGCTGTCATTTGTAGATCTATGGCAATCGTTACGGAGTCAGAAGCCAGATAATCTGACACCAGTCTTGCCAAGGAATATCGTGTTACCCAGTTAATGGGTTGTGGAGGTCTGGTAGGCAGCCGATCCACGTTAAAATACTGGTATACAGCTGAATCTGGTTTGACTGGAAACTGACCCCAATATAGTTGGGAAAAGGCTAGGCAGATGATGATTACCATCAAACATAAGCAACTATTTTAAAGTAAATGTGAGCAATTTACCAAGTGAGCAGTAGTGGCTGTCATCTTCGGTCACCATGCCCATGTACACGTCCTCACTGACACTCAGCCGTGAAACAAGCTCGGTCAGGCGGCGGGCGTTCACAAACGCAGTGTCTGACACGAGGAAGAAAAAGTCATACTCTTCCAAATAGTTATCTGCTAAATACTTGAGTGCATGGAATGGTTTCAGCATCTCCCGTGTGTCAGTAAAACCCACAACGTTGGCTAGTCCTGGCACGGAGCTCATGGCACTGGCCGTGATGAAAAACTTCAGTGCTGGCTGCAGACGAGCTGTTGTGTGGTTGAGCGCTGCTATTTGGCTCTTCAGAGCTTCTTCAGAGCTCAGCACTCCTGTGAGTAGGGATCCTGAAACAATCAGTTGATTTCACTGTGGTAGAATCACGACTGTTGACGCCATTGGCGACACAGTGCAGTGTAGATGTAATACCTCTCATGCCAAGCTCGGTGCTGTAGTAGCGCGGGCGCTGCACGCTGCGACCGGCGGCGTGGCCAGCAGGCCCGAGCGGGCGCTCCTCGCGCTGCGGCTCGTAGTCGTCGGGCGGCGGCGGCGCGCCCAGCGCCTCGCACGCTGCTGCCGGCGCCTCGTCCAGCGGCACCAGCGCCAGCGACACCCACAGTCCCAACGCCAGCCCCACCAGGAAGTACGAGTTGTGCTTCACCTGCGACAGTACGTAGCGCGACAGCATCGTGTGTGCGGTCAGCGACCTCGCGCTGCACTGAACACAACGCCTCACTACTCCGCGCCCGTCGTGTAGTCGTGACCAAATATAGACTCTCTTTGTTAATTAACAAATCGCGTCGATCTTTATCATCAATTAGTCCGCTTATAATCTCGAGGTCACATTTGTAGCACTCAATTTTATGTTCGTGTTCCGATCACGAATTTACAATCATTGCAATTTAGAAATTATTTCGTTGTTCTGTCAATCTGTCATTCAATGTACTTTGTGGTTCCGTCCGTCCGAATTACTGGCATTCCATTACACAATCTGTCAAATCCTATTATTTCAACATACTGAATAAGATTTTTTTACGGCATTCTGATTTTTCAAAATGATCGTGATTATGTTGACAGTTGAATTAGTTTTAAATTCCTAGTTATATACACAAACACAACTTGGTGGTGGTTGTAAATGTTAGGAACAAATATTGCGAAGTCAAAATCCAATACTATCTAATGTTTAAACTATGCTATTATAAATGGAACGTCTTGATTGAAACGACAACAAAGAAAAGTACTACATTAACATTGACAGTGACAGTGCTTGTCATTTGTCCCTGTAAGCTGCGTTCTGAGTTACAAATCTCAAATCTTTTAATGCAATCCATAATGTTATTGCACGACTAAAGTTGAAACAATTAGGTATACTAAAAATTTTGCTGTGCACATAAAATTTTTATTCGCAGTATTTAGTAGGAAGTTCGAGAGGAAGATCACGAATTTTACTTGTTACTAAGTTTGGATTCCTTTGCATTCGTTGCCTGTGTCACCGGAAAATTGAAAACGCCGTAAGATTGTTAAATATCGCGTGAAATTGTAAACATTTTTTTCAATAAGACACGGATTTATTGGAAACTATTGAATTTGAATATTGTATACAAAACGATTATTATTTTCATAACATATCGAATTTTAAATCTAATAAAGATTAATACAATCTTACGGAGTCTGCAATTTTGCCGGGGACACCTATATCCACTGCGTTAGTGCGTTCTGCTTTGTCAGCTTTTGCAGGGCTGATGTTGGTCTTGATTTGATTCCACATAATATCTTATATGTTTGGAATAAACTTTTCTTTTTCAGTCTTTTCAAATTGATATTCGTAGTTTTATATAATGTAGAAGCAATTTTTATTTCTAGTTCTGCAAATGTGAGGACCATAGATCATTATGTTAAATAGATAGTTTCCTTGTTTTACATGAAATAGCAGGGGCAGTTGAGGGTGTGTCATGCTCATTCCAATGTCTCGCTGATGGTGGTGCGTGTATCGGAGCATTCAGTTCCCTTTAAAATGGTTGAGCTGAATGGTGCTGATGCACGCGTCATGTTCGTGAACGGGCGCCGTCACTCCGTCAGTGGATACTGGTCATTCCTTAGTTGCCACTGGCTCATTTTAATATTTGATACTATAAATTGTTTTTCTTTCTTTAAATTTGTTCTCATATTATACCTATAGAAGCAAAGGAAGAGTGTCCGTGGAGTTTCTTACACATTCTTATGCATAGAGATGTACGCTTTGGAACGTGCAAATAGCTTCATGTTTTTCACGGACTGACTTTCATAATTCAAAAGTTATTTGAAATAAATGCTTTGACTTTGATTATTATAAATTGCTATTTCTTTGGCGGAGTTGTTCGTCTTTTTCAAGACGGTTTTCTTCCCCGTTTCTTGAACAGATGTGTCGTAAACGTGGTATGGTAAACTGGTACAGGTTCTATGTGGTAACTGCCGTAACTATACCGTACTGGTAACGATTCAGAAGGAGATATGGTTAAACTGGTAAAGGTTCTATGTTGGTAACGGTTGTGAAGACGGTAAGGCAATGTGGGTACTATGACACTACAGAACGAACGAACTTAAGGTGAGCGCGCTAGGGTAACCCGCGTAATTCAAATTTTCATACGTTTTTTGCATTTTGCATATCAGTGTCAGGTTGTACCTGTGTGTTGATTGAAATACGATTGGCGACCGTTACAAATATGGCTTTACTGAGTTATAATAATTTAAATTAATAAGACGGGTTGCATCAGTTCATGTAGATAATCCCATTGAATGACTTTTTATGAAATAACCATTCAATGGGATAAAATGAACTAAGACGGTTGTGTTCATGATTTTAATGATTATAATTCTGTAAATAAATACGTGTTATACGGCCGCGAATCATATTTTGATCAACATACAGCCTGACACTTACCGGCAAATTGCAAAAACAAGAAAAATTTAATTTCGCGGGCTACCCTGGCGCTTCCAATTCCGCGTAATACCTACCTGAAATCGTAACAATTTGTCTATGATATAATAATATCGCGTGTGATTAGATAAGTATCTAGGTAAGTACATACAATAATGACAATTGCGTTTAAAAAGTTTTAGTTAGTTGATTTATCTTTATTGTTAAGTATGTGTGTGTAATACTTAATAATGTACATAGATAGGTAGGTACCCGTCAACCAAGAAAACAAAGAAAAAAAGTGTGTGTGTCAGCTCCAACGCACGACTGGAGTTTACTCCTTAAGAACTGTTATAGTGTAGATTGTGTAAAAAGACGGTAAATAAAAGCTTCTGAAATAAGCTGAATATACTTTGTATAGGTATACACACATACATAATCCCGAAGTGAAAGGTGCACAAAGTACGTTTCACAAAGGAACGTAACGCCTCACTTTTAGTTACATAACGGTCGATTTTACTCCTCATAAAATTATCATACCGCGGGCTAACTATGAAAATCGTATCTTAAACCTATTAATGAAATTAGCCAACAAAATTCGTGAAAACGGGCAAGGTTGGCTAAAAAGAAAATCCTTTTTCATCAGGTTAATGCACTGGCACAAAAGTCAGCAGCTAGGTACCCACCCCCTAATCCCTAAATTGAAAAAAAAACACCTGACCAAACGAAGAGGTGACAGCTGAGGCCCTAGTATGAAGTCTTAAAACGATCATGATTCCGCTCTAAGATGGAGATATAGCTATACATACCTATAGCATTATCCCGTTTACATCATTGGAATTGGATGGCATTAGCACATCATAGTAGTGCTGCTGAGGTGGAGCGCTTTTTTGAAGAGATGGAGGAATCGGCCATTAAAGGCGACATAGAAGCGCTGGACCATAGACTGCATAAGTGTAGGTATTGAGACAAGGCGAAAATAATTGTGTAGAAAAAGAAAACACTTTTAAATTTTATTGGAGTTTACTCCTTAATACCTACATATGTACATACGTTAAAATATGAAACACGCGCTCATTTGAAATCCCTACTGTGTCTCTTATTTCACGCACTTTCAATGTTCGGTCTTCTAAAACCATTTTGTGGATTCTGTTTATGTAGGTATGACTTGGTATGACTAGGTGACCCGCGCAGCTTTGTCTGCGTCACATATTGCAACATTTTTCATTGATGCTCCGTTCCTATTGGTCGTAGCGTGATGTTAAATAGCCTTATAGATAAATGGGCTTATCCAACACTAAAATATTTTTTTCAATTCGAACCTATAGTTCCTGAGATTAGCTCGTACAGCCAAACAAAATCTTCAGCTTTATAATATTACTAGCTTTAGCCCGCGACATCGTACGTACCTATCCCGTTTTTTCCTGTTCCCATAAGAATTGCCCGTTCCCGTATAGCCTTCCTCATGAATGTGGCTTTCATATAAAAATAATTTTCTAAATCCAACTGGTAGTTTCAGAGATTAGCGCGTTCAAACAAACTCTTCAGCTTTATTATATTAGTAGGTAGGTACCTATAGTATAGATATCCAAATCTAAATTAATATCTACCTATTAACCAATTATAAAGGGGAAAGATTTGGTTAGTTACGACTTGGCTCAAAAACAACTGCATCGATTTAAAAAAATCTCTTACTTAAACTATTTTTTTTCAATTTTCATAAAATGCTACAATGTAACGCAAGGCAGTCAAATTTTGCCTAATAAATTCATTATTTGGCGTACGCTGAGAAAACTTTTGATGATACATAAAAATTATGTACCTAGGTACTATACGTGATAAGTACCTACTCACTATCACCTATCAAAAAGTCCGCGAGGATATACATATGTCTAACAATATGGTCAAGTGACAATGACCGCTTTTTAACCGACTTCCAAAAAGGAGGTGGTTCTCAATTCGGTTGTTTGTCCGTACCCAAAGGGTATTACGGGACCCTATCACTACTCCGCTGTCCGTCAGTCTATTTTTTTAAAATTGAATACCTATGGGTTTGCTCTTGACTCTAGTCTAGGTCATAGATGACAGATACAAAGTCGACGATGGAGCGAGCTTACCCAGAAGAAGCCTGTTCACTCTAATTTTGAAGAGATTAGGGTTGTATGCGTTCGGAAACATAGACGCAGCCAGAGAGTTCCACTCCTTTGCTGTGCACATTATAAAAGTCGTTTGGAAACGTTTAGTGCGAATTGGTGGAATAGCAACAAGGTAGGGATGGTAACTGGCAGTGCGTCTAGATGTCCGATGGTAGAAGAGGGCCGGTGGGATGAGGTCGTGGAGTTCCTGGACACTTTCCCCGAAGTACAATCTGTAGAAGACCGACAAGCAAGCAACCTTGCGGCGATGAGCCAAGCTGTGAAGCTTGGCATCCACCAGTTTTACGTCGCCAATGAGCCTTTTAGCTCTGCGTTCCACCGAGTCAAGCGCGGCAAGTTGGTATTTAGCTCAGCCATCCCAAAGGTGGCTGCAATACTCCATGCAGGATCGGACTTGTGCTTTGTAAAGGGCTAAAAACTGTCCCGGCGTGAAGTATCGCTTCATCCCATTTAGGATGCCAAGATTTTTGGCCGCAGTTTGGGCTTTATGCCCAATGGTGACACCGAAGTTGAGACTGGGTGTCAACTCCATGCCTAGGAGTTCGAGCCGATCGGTTACAGGGACAGATGTACCCCGAAACGTAGGAGTTAGGTCGAAACGACTCCTTTTTGCGGTAAAAAGACATGCTTGTGTTTTGGTGGCGTTAAAAGAGACCAGATTGTCATCAACTCACTGGGAGACAAGACTTAAGGTCAAATTTGCCCGCTCTACCATGGCCTCTCTCAAGGAACGAACTTCTACCCCGCTGGTATTTGAGCTGGATAAGTATCTCTCTGAAACTGAACTGTCATCTGCATACCCAACAATACCAGGCTGAAGCAGGTCATTGATGTGCAGCAGAAAAAGAGTTATAGAGAACAGAACCCTGAGGAACGCCGGCATCAATAGCCATGAGGTCAGAGGAGCAGCCGTCACTCGTACGTAACGTACTCGGATCGACCGTTCTGAATGAAGAATCAAGCTATCGAATGAGTATAAGTACATATTTATTTCCATACAACCCTCAAATCTGGGTAAGGCCGAGAGGAGTTTAGTGGCACAGAGGTTTGAGAATAACAGGGGGATATTATAACAGCGTTTTGTTTTACGTTCTGACATCTGGCACTTATAGAGATGAGCTCGTGTCTAAATAACGGCAGCCGCACGCTCTTTTTTTTTCTTGGGTAAATTGTATTCTTCTTCTTTGGCAGATAACTGACTCTTCATGTGCTCTAAGTCCTCGTTGACAGAACTTAACTCCTTGTTGACACTGTCCATGTGCGCTTGTAACTTGGTGTATTGATCTATAATTGCAGTCAAGTGTTGATGCTTATTTACAATGTTATCGATAAGAGTTTCGATAATTTCCATACTCGACAAACCTAATTCATTTTTTAAGACTTTGAAGAAGTTATCTTTGTACTAACTTACTCATTACTCTTGGTTTAAGATATTAATATTATTCTTGATATGCGACAGTGCATTTACAAAAGCGCTTTTATTTTTGTCTGTCTGGTCCAATTCTGCAGTTACTTGAGAATATTTCTCTTTTAAGTTGCTTACTTGATTTTCTAAGTGGCTTTTAGTTTCGTCATAATCTTTCAATTTATTTGTTGAATTTTCTACTTCATTACCGTGTTTAGTTTTTAAGTAGTCGTAAAACGTTTTCATGAGATCGATCATTGCTTGATCAACGCTTGCTGAGGTTGGTCTGTGGATGGAAGTCCATCTAATTAAATCGAAATTCCTACGTGTCTCGGATAGCACGTTAAGTGTCCCAGATGTCATTTATATATCTTTGGCAGTCGTTACGGAATGCCCGTAGCCAGAAAACAGTCTGACTGACAGCAGTCTTGCCAAGAAATACTGTGTTATGTCTATCGTGGAGGTCTGGTGGGCAGCCGCTCCACGTAAAATATTATTAGGTATGAATCAGCAGAATCTGGTTTGAATGGAAGCAAACCCCAATACAGTTGGGAAAAGTTTAGGCAGATACCTAATGATGCCATCTAGGTACTTAAAGCGGCAATGAGGTAATTCCAGGCTCGTGGTACCCGGCTGTCTTCCTCATGGCGGGAAATTCGCTTACATTATTTTGTTGTTTTGACATGTATTTTACTATTTACTGCTCATACCTAGTGTCTTGTCTTTTCCCCACGTCATTTGATATAACATAAAAGTTTCACTAGATGTGGCTCGATGTCAGTATTTCACATACATCATGCAATAAATGCTTCGATCGAGAATAGACCAGCCGGTCGATACTGTAAACATCTTGAAGTGAAGGCTTGGGTGAAGTAATCACGAGGTGAGCTGTCAATCCATATAATCAAGATGTCACGCGATGACGGAGTGAGCTGTCATTCAATCTTGATTATATGGATTGACAGCGTGATCACTTCACCCAAGCCTTCACTTCGACATGTTTACAGAATCGACCGGCAGTCGCCTTAGTGCGAGTTTTTTAACGTTCTCGATCGCGTTAGCGTTAACGTAAATTTGTTTTAAAACTTAATAAGCGTCGTCTGGTGACAACAACGGAAAACCTTTTTTTTTCATACAATTTGACATAAGAGCACGTTGAAAAACTCGCACTATCTACTACCAGCAGTGCTTGGCAAAGGGAGTCATCGATGATCCGAACTTACGCTAGGTCCTACCATCGCGTCGCCGAAGAATTATTAACTCGTTATCGTAATTCGTATAACGTGCCTACCTCATTAGTTTCGCCAAGACAACAGCAGCTGTGCAGTCTTTCGTCATAGAACTCGCTAGTCCAGTAGTCATGTAGATACTCACATACTTGTCTACTTTTTTTAATCTGCTGGCAAGTATTTTTTGTTGAATTTGAAGAGGTGTGCACTTGTTATATTATAATGCGGTGGCAGTATCCACCACACAAGTTCCTTCTTTAACGTTCGTACATACTCGAAGTTCGTTGACGCTTCTAGTACGAGTAACTCTGAAGTCACAGTTGTTGTCATCCGAGCGTTCTGTCCATACTCTCGCAAGCTCGAGCTCGGGTTAGTATTCAGTGCGCGCGCGGCAGTTGGGGATATTGTTCGCGCATGCGCGACACGTGCTTGCTCCGTTTATCTCGTGAAATTACCAGCGCGCAGCTTGCTAGTGATGATACACTGGATTTACGTTTACCTGTTTCCTCATTATCTTAGATCTAAAATGTTATTGTGTGTTGATAAGAAGGTAAGTAGGTACAGTGAAAAACTACAGATACCAACACGAAAATGTACCTAGTACATAGGTGCCTACCACGAACTGGTATGTTAGTTCAATAGAATGGGTATCAAACCACCACCTTATATGTCCAGAATGTCGGAGAGTCATACGACGCGACGGCGACGGTAGCGGCCCAGGGCCTCACACTCGCCAGAACAACGACGCGACTACGCCAAATCGGCTGCATTCACAAAAACTCGACGTCGACGCAGTCATCGAGCCATCAGCGTTTGCCTGCGTGAACCAGAACATACTATTATTGAACACAATATATCTCAGAGCAGAATCTAATGGTGGGTGGCTTGACTAGCTTGTCGCTATTAGGTCGCATGTTGCGGTCGTCATTTTAGTAGGCGTTTCATTCAAACAATGGGTGATTTCAGTTGGGAACTAAAATAAAGAAAAGAAAAGAAAGAAAAAACAACAACAACACAACATTAAAAGAAAATAACTTAACCACAAAATAAAAATTAAATAAAATGCAGTGGCGTAGCCAGCATAGTTGGTACCCGGTGCGGATAACGCTCCTAAACTTCAGACAAAGGTGATTTCAGCAAATTAATTCACAACGCAATCTTACAATAACAAAAACATTTTATTTGAGTTGGTTGGCTATACTTGTGGACCGACATGAATATTAATAATAAAAATAAAATATTTTCCTTAAATCAGTGGAACAATGGCTTTGAGTTATTTCGCCGAGTCCGTATGAGGAGCCGGTTCGCTGGCTAAGTGGCTGCACGACCACCACGACCGGCTACGATGGCATACTTTTATAGCATAATACATTCTGTGGACACGGCAGACGTTTGTTTCCGTGCATTGTGCCGGACTGCCGGCACAGCGGCGTGCGAGGAACTCCGTGTTCAGCGCTACATGGGGACATACGCAGATGCTCATTACCGTACCCACTGAATTCATTCACTGTCAGCAACTCGGCATAGTATATCAATCTATTATTATCTATCCCTCCTAATCCCTGTTCCTATATCTCGTCATAACTGTGGCTGTTCCACAGAGGGTTCCTGACGGGTTCTTGCTCAAAGCAATATAAGATGTCTGTTAAATAAATAGGTAAGTAATAAACGGTCTTTTACCATTGACAAAACAAGTCTCTAAGGCAGACCAGGCGAAGATGGCCGGACGAGCTTGATTCCTACCGGAAGGATTGGCCCGATCCAGCAAAGGACAGAGTTGTGTGGAAGAGGGAGAAGGAGGCCTTTGCCCAGCAGTGGGACAAAATAGGCAGATAGATACTATCGATATCTATTTTTAAATCTCTCAATAACTGAATATTTATTTCGTCAACCATATCCGGAGCTAGTGTGTCAGGTTAGCAGTAGGTAGATTTGTTTCGATGTGGTAGATAACATAGGGTAAAGTCTTGTGTACAGAAGCATGTGAGCAAGTTGTTCTGTGTCGCTTGTGACCTTTTTGCGGGCGAGGCAGCTTTTCATAGTGCCTTATTAGCGCGCGCATGCGCAGAGCACGCACAGTACGCACGCGCCGGCCAGCTCGCGGCGCGGAACTTCGCGCGGTTGTGACATTCTTGCATTAGTCCAGTTCTTGCTCTTTGGTCGGAAGCTTCTCGTCACGAGTGTCATAGCGGAGTGTTGTGTGCGAGTGGACCCATCGAGTGTAACATGACGCTGAAGCCGGCGGCTGCGCAGGCGGGCGCGAGCCGCGTGCGCGCCGGTGTGCGCCAGACCCTTATGGTCGTACTTAGTAAGTGACAAACTGATGCAGACTTCTTTAGCAATCTGTAAAATAATATGTGCGAATGACCCCTGACATTTCAAAGTCGTGTTTATTATTATCAGTGGTCAGACAGGGGCCAATAGCTAGTTCTTCAATGGTGTACGGTAAGTCGTTAGGCAGTCCCTTAAACCTAATTGGTCTATTCTAATATGGCCAGTTGAGTTTACCCGGAGCTCCACTTCTCCCGTCTTCATTCTGGAGACTTCATAACATGAAGGTTTGCTCCGTAAACAAAAAAAAAGCTAAGACGTCAGTTGTACGAGTTGTATCGCATAAAACGTGAATGTGCTCCATAAAAGTAGTTCAAGCGTGATAAACTTAATGAGCCAGTCACCGACACGTGAACCGAGCGGTCGAGCGGATGGCGGCCAACACTGCTTACCCAGTGAGCTACGACTGCGATGACACCGACGCACCAGCGTCCCAAGCAGCAGGCGCAGTAGGTAGCAAGACTAGTAAGTAGAAGGATTACTATCCTCCTATTTGTACATGTCGGTATCCGTCGTGTCAGGACAGTAGCATTAGGTACATTATTACATATGTATTGACTTCTGCATGTCCATGTTCCAAGTAGGGAAAAATCCTATTGCCGCCCACCACCCTATCCAGCGCTGCAATTTCCTTTGGGGAAATCCCAATGAAAAATCACTCGATCTCGCCGGTACCTCTATATACACTTTAGACGCGACTCTGTCCTCTAGTCCAGATTCCAGACCAGTTTTCATAATGCCATCATTAAAGCCAATCAAAAATTAAAATATACATATTAAGTGCTTCTAATACCATCAGCAACCGGAGAGTCATGCCGAACTGTTGTGATCACTCGATAAATATACAACGACAATGTGCAAAGCTTAGTAAACAGCGCGTCGCCGGCTGCATGGTTGCGCACACCATTAGTGTGTCAATGTCTGTGTGCAATGTGTACTGTTGCCTCACCGACAGCAGCTCATCCGTGGGCAACACGAAGCTGCTCACCTTTCTGAGATCAAACAGCGAGACGGCTTCGATCAATAAAAGGTACTCTGATTTCGTCCCACCGCTAACGATTTACTTCATAGCGCGACCTTTTCCGCTGCGGTTTTATTCTGTAGCGCCTTTCCAACCATGGGGGGTAATAGGAGTTAAGCAAATAGATCGAGTTAGTAACACCACCATAACTTAAGTAGCTGAAGTTGGGGAAAAATCAGCTAGGCTGCACTGGGAGTGGGCTGGTAATGTCGCACGAATGCACCCGGAGATGGGCGAAGGTCGCCTGAGGGAGGACGTCGCAGCCGACGTTGAACGCGGTGGAGGTGGAGTGACGACACTGTGGTGACGGTCTGCATTTGCGAGTGAGACTTGGCGAGAGATCGCACAAGACAGAGAGGTTTTGAAGGCGAAAGACCTCCCGTCTTTGCCGTTTTACCTGAGGTAAATACCTACCTATTGAAAAGTGATAAATAAAAACTTTTTTGCAAAAAATACAACCGACTTCCAAATAAAAATACTACAAAGTATAAAATCACTTTAATTTTGGAAGTTGGTTTTTATTGTTGTTTCTTTGTTTTTTGACTGCCGAAATTAAAGTCATTTTATACTTTGTAGTATTCAAGTTATTTATACTTTGTTTTATATTTTTAATGGTGATACCCTACAACTAAATTGATATTATTCCCATAATTAGTGGTTCGCTATTTGCCGTGTAGGGACGACGTCATCGTCCAAGTACGTAAAAATGTTTATAAAATAAAAACAACTGAGCCAAACCGAATGGAACTATACCACATAGAACTAAAAAATAATCACAGTAATCGGTTCAGAAACCTAGAAGTAACCGGAGAAGATACATTAAAAAAAAATACCAACCGAATTGAAAACCTCCTCCTTTTTGGAAGTCGGTTAAAAACGTAATCTCTAACTATTATCTATGGTAGCCACGGTCGCGGTGGTATGATACGTTTCCATACACCCGAGTTATTGGTAAAACCCGGTGACCACAAACGTCGCTAATGTCCATGATCACTCATCATGAGAGCTATTAATGATGTTGATTCTATGGCATATTTTTTATCTATAGGTTTTAAATGATTACAAAAAATGTGAAGAAAAACTGGATTTGATTAAGTAAAATGTTGATTGACGTTTAGAATTTCCGCTTCTTAATGTTTGGAAGATGTTAAATGGGGCCCTTTACGTCCGATGTTTGTTTCTAACCCATTTAAAAACAGCGACAAAAAAACCGCCAATTATTTAAATTTCGAAGAAGCCGGCCCCCCTATTTAACTTGGTTTTATTTATTAACCGACTTCCACAAAAGGAGGAGGAGGTTGTTAATTCAGTGGATATTTTTTTTCTTTTATGGAAGTAGGTACTCCGATTATTTAATATTTTCAATGGAAAATAATCGGAGTATATTGACATTGCATTGATATACTAAATGTTATTAGAAAAAATGGAGGTTATATGAAATAACACATAAGATCACATGAAATTAGGTTATTTGTTTTTCTAGCATTTGAAAATTATATACCAAATTTAATTTTGTATTAAACGCACACTATGCAGGCAAGCATATTATAAGTTGGGAGATTACATTGAAGATAAAAATGCTTGACTCAATGCTGGTCCTGCTCCACAGCCATTAGGGCGCACAGTGTACGTTACCCCAACAGGAAGGTGTCTCCTAGAGTGATATGAGGGGAACGTATATTTAGTGCGTAATCTGCTATAAATGTGCGCTACTTATAGAATTTGTGCGCCTTGCCCTTCTTAAAACAAAAACTGAAAAAACTATTCCTGCTAGGGTAACGTTTTTCTAGCAGGAGAACCGTTTTTTTCCAAAACGGCCAAGCGCACAAATTCTATAAGTAGCGCACATTTATAGCAGATTAAGCCCTAAATATACGTTCTACTCATATCACTCTAGGAGGCACTTTCCTGTTGGGGTAACGTACACGGGCGCACAAACGAATTTTTAGCAATTGTTAGATCCGCTGAATATTGTAAGAACATCATATTTTCGTATAGACTCAATACATTAGCATTGTATAATTTAATGCATTAACGGCGTGAGTACTGTGTACCTACTATAATTTTCTTTGACTTGAATGTGCCCTGGCGGTGCACGGTGGGGAGTGTCATGCGCACTTAACAGTCTGGCTGATGGTGCTGGATCATTTGGCACCCTTGAAAGTAGTTGAGCCGAATGGTGCTAGCGTAGGCGTCATATTGCTGAGCGAGCGCCGTCAGCTAGGACTGGTCATCTCTCAGCTGCCACGGTTTATTTTAATTATTTGTTCTTTAAATTGTTGCTTCTTTACTCCGAACGGTAATGATGAAGAATCCGACTTGCAGTGCCTGCTGACATCTTTGAATTGCTAAAAAAGCAATAAATTATATTTACAGTGAGTTACTTGTGTTGCAGTAAACGTGCCGACGATATCGTTCGGGCTGGCGATGGGCTGGGTGTCGCTAGCGAGCGGAGAGCGCGCGGGCGGCGGCGGCGAGGGGGGAGATGGTGACGAGGCGCACGTGGTGGGCGCGGCGGCCACCACGTTCGTGGCGTCGCTGCTGGGCGTGCCGCTGTGCGCACGCGCGCTCGCCGCCGGCAGGAAGTTCGCCGTCGTCGCCACCTCGGCTGCCTTCCTGGTAACGTTCGAACATTCAAACTTTTTTTTTATGATTGGAAATCATTATCAAATGTAATGACTCGTCCCGCTCTGGGCGGAGCGGAAGAGTTTCAGGCGCTTACTGACGGCCCCTCCAGGACCGCGGTGACTCTTTACTCTACTTCCGCCATTCTCAAACTCTGTAGTGTTGGTACCCCTGAGACCTATTTAGGGAGAACAGATTCCACCCTTCTTTCTTCACAAAATAATGTCTACCTTCTCGGAGAGGTTAGATTGTCAACAGCAAATATAGAAAAACTTTTAGATAGTAGATACCAATGAGTGTTTTTTGCGAAAATAAAACTTATGTTCTCGTAGTCTATTTTTGGTTGAAGCCACGTCGCTGAATGCCATTAAAATGAGTCGGTGGCTGTTTCAGGCGTGCTGGGTGCTGAAGCTGTGCGGCGGCGGCTGGTGCGTCGCGCCGCTGCTCGCCCGAGAGGTTAGCACACCAAGACAAATGCTTCCCTTTCTAATTTTCTGTAAACCACGACAAATGGGACGCTTCTTCCACCCTCGGCCTTGACTAGAGGCAATTCTTTTTATGCCTAAGTTCAAAAGAAAACCTAAAATCTTGAATTAATTTGGCATAAAAGCATTGATTTTTTCTATCCTGATCCTACGATATGTGCAGTCCATCATTGAAATTCCTAATTATGGCGTTTTCTTATTTGGGCCGTAATTAAATGGTGCGTACGTTCATAGCGCCCTGCGCTGTGCGTACTCTTCCGATATTTACGTCTGAATATCTGTGTATCGATAGAACCTGATTGCGGTCTGTCAGTGGCTCCGTCCCGCGTCCGTCTGATCGCTATGAGTGTTGTGCAGATGTGCGAGGCGCGCGTGCGCGGCGCGGCGGTGGCGGCGCTGGTGCTGGCCAACAACCTGGGCGTGCTGCTCATGTACCTCGCTGCCGACGCGCAGCTGCCGCACAGGTGACAACGCCTTCATTGTGTCGGTACCGACGACGGGCAGTTACAGTTCGACCGGTGCAGATCGAACTCGCCTTTTTTATTTTAAACTTGCTTCTGGCCGCGACTTGTCTGCGTGAACTTCAAAATTGAAGCAATTTTTCCAATATCATAATAAAAAAAAAATGTAGCATATTTGATCCAGCCGATTTCGATTTTTGCGCTTAGCATAGCAATACATTTAGCCATTCATGTTTATTGTAAAAGTTTATTTTTTCACTTCTGGCGTTCATTAAAAAGGTCTAATTGAAATAAATGATTTGACTTTGAGTGTGCATGTGTCAGGGCGGTGCTGTGGGGCTGCGCGGCGCTGTCGGCGGCGCACTGCGCGCTGTTCCTGTGCGTGCCCGAGTCGCCGTCCTTCCTCGCCGCGCACGGGAAGACCGACGTGAGTAGTAGTAGTAGTAGTACTGCTACTGAACAGTGCTGACGCATGTGGCAAGCTTTAAAAAACTGTTTCTGACCAATAAGCTAGTTTATTGGTGGATATTGGAGTTACATTCCTCGTACCTACCTAAACAATATCAATAAAGTTAAGTTAAAGTTAATACTATTAGTTGTGTGACACGTCAGGAGGCGCTGGGAGCACTCGCGTGGCTGCGCGGCGAGTCGCGCGACAGTCCCGAGCTGCTGGCCGAGCTGCGCGCGCTACCGCCGCCCGACGACGACCTGCTGTCGCCGATCGCACTGACTAGGGATATGTGTAAGTATGAAAGCATTACGAACAAACTGTAACACTCAGCAGTCATTGCACGGAAGGTTACCATCTATAGCATCGAGGAGTCCGGAGTACCAGCTGGACTGGATAGGACTAACACGACCAACTATGACTCTCGTTTGGGGTCTTTTAAGCCTTTCAAAATCGGTGTACGTTATATTCACTTAATAATTCTCTTAAATAAATAATGAACACACACATTCCAAAATGAATAAATTAGAATGCGCTGTTGGCAGTGAGCTCACCGGGTCGGCGGCGCGCGTTTGTGCTGGTGCTGGTGGCGGTGGTGGGGCAGGAGGCGTGCGGCGTGCTGGCGCTGCTGCAGTTCGCGGAGCGCGTGTTCGTGCTGGCGGGCGCGGGGGACGCGGGTGACGCCGGTGCGGGGGGCGCGGTGGGCGCGCTCGGCTCGCCCGCGCGCCACGCCGTGCTGCTCGGGGCAGCGCAGCTCGTCGCTTCTGCACTAGCACTGTATCTCGTCGAAAAAGTTGGCAGGAAGGCAAGTACTACTTTGTAGATGAAATAAATTTACGTACTTTTAAAGAGTTGGCGGAAACACGACTTGTATGTGAAGTGATTCTGTAAGCGTCGTAATTGGTTTTTTGTGTTGCAGCCTTTGATAGTGTGGTGCGCGCTGGCGACAGGGCTGTGCCTGCTGGGCGGCGCGGGGGCGGTGTGGGGCGGCGCGGGGGGCGGCTGGGCAGGCGCGCTGCTGGCGGGCGCGGTGTTCGCGGACTCGGCCGGCCTGCAGCCCGCGCCCTACGCCATGCTCGCCGACATGTTCACCTACCAGGTACGTGCCGGCGCAGGGCAGAAGCTGCCATTGACCTACATTTTTTATTTTTTTTTGATGTCGCGGGGAAATCCTCATGGATGTCCTCCGCCCTGGGGCGGGCGGAGGGATCTGTCAGACTCTTACTGACTAAAACCACCCCGGTGTTCCATCTTCCACCTACGCCAGGGATCGCGGGAACAGATGCGACTTCCGTAATCCCCGGCTGGTGCCGGCCCGCCTCTGCGGGCCACCTCGCGTCGGCGGGGGAAGTGAGGTGTTTGTTTCCCCCGCTACGTCAAAGAGGGGCGCGCGGGAATACCACGCGCCGCCACCTCGGGTCCGGATGAATGAGGGGCGACGGACATCCCCAAGTCCGCCGCCCCTGGACCTAGTTAGGGGGGCCGGAAGAGGGCAGCGTATGCCCTCGTCCGACGCCCGATGCGCCTGCTGCGGGCCGGGAGAGCGGTCGAGATCTCCCTCTCCCTTTCCGCAGCCTCCTTCTGCGCGATAACTGTCTCGCAGAAGGAGACCACCGCGTCCCAGGACTCCTCACCGCCGACCATAGCATGAACTACAGCCGGCAGCGAGAGGTCACCGCCTACCACAGAGATGAGGGCACGGGGCAGCTCCTCCCAAGCGGCACACTCTGCCAGCGTATGCCGCGCCGTGTCCTCCCGACAGTCGCAGTGGTGACACCGAGCGTCCGGCTCCCTGCCTATGCGACACAAGAACCTCCCGAAGCAGCCATGCCCCGAGAGGACCTGTACGAAACGACAGGGAGCCGTGCCTTCTCCTGAGCCAGAGGTCGAGCACTGGCCGGATGGCCTCGATGGTGATGAGGCCGGCGGAAGGGCTCGAAAGCCTGTCCCGCCATTCCGCCACCAGGACCTCGCGCAGCTGCGCGACCGGTGCAGTGACGCGAGCACTTTCGCCTCCAGGTCACAGGGCGGAGATCCGGCCAGTGCGCAAGTCACCTCGTAGAAGATCGTGCGATAACCCCTGATGACTCTGACGGCCATCACCCTCTGCGGCATCCGCAGAACGGTGATGGTGCTGGCCGTCAGGTCAGCCGCCTAGATCGGGGCCCCATACAGGGCCATCGATCGCACGATCCCCACGTACAACCACCTGCAGGCGGCGCTCGGGTCCCCCAGATTGGGAAGCTGCGTTGACAGCGCCCCCGCCGCGCCCAAAAACTTGGGCGCCAGCCGCCGGAAGTGGGGGCCGAAATCCCACCGGCTGTCGAGCACCAATCCTGGGTACTTCATGCTGGACTCGACAGCGATACGGGCCACCCCGACCACGATGTGCGATCACGGCGGCGACGCTCGCCGGGGGCTATGAAAAACTATGGCCTCCGACATGTTCAGGACCACCTCCAGGCCGAGGCGCCGTATGCGGCTCACCACCTGTGAGACCGCAGCCGTCGCCAGCAACGCTGCCTCCCTGTGCGAGCTCCCCCGGGCAGTGACCAGCGTGTGGTCAGCGTAACACACCAGGTGCACTCCACGCCGGAGCTCGCCCCTCAGCACCCAGTCGTACCCGATGTTCCACAGGAGCGGGCTCAAGACCGAACCCTGCGGAACAACGCTCGACATGGGGCGCTGGTATTTGCCATCACGTCCCATATAGGTGACACACCTTTCCGCCAAATAAGCCCCGACGACGCGACGGAGATAGGGAGGCACTCGATGATAACGCAGTGCCTCCAGAATACAACTCCAGGGCAGGGTGTTGCAGGCGTTGTAGATGTCCAAAGACACCGCCAACATCACCCCATCCCGGTAAATCGCTTCCTCCGCCAGGACTCTACTCGTGATATCGGCATGATAGTGGAGCGCCCTTGCCGAAAGCCGTATTGGCATTCGGCCAGGTCCGGCCCCTCTCCGCACAAGTGGCCGACAGGCGGGCTGCGACTATCCGCTCAAACAGCTTTCCCTCCTCGTTCAGCAGCACTATGGGCCGGTACGCGGACGGCGAGTCCGCAGGGCGCCCCGCTTTCCTGAGCAGGACCAGACGACCAGATTTCCACTGAGCGGGAAACTGGCCCTGCTCCAGGCACGCTGAGTAGAGTCCTCTCAGTCGGGGCTCCAGCTCCTTCAGAGCGAGGGACTTCGCGTAGCCATGAAGCCATTGACCTACCTACATCAACTTATGAATACAAAAATACACAGTCAGTCTGCATCGACGTTTATCGTTGTCATTATCATTTAACACTACTCAAAAACAATGCCGAGTTTACTGTCCGACTCCAGATTGAATTAAATAACGGAAGCTGTTGGGGCGTGACTCCCAACAGTGAAAAAAAAATGTAATGTTGATGTTGTGTAGTGGATTGTTATGTTGCTACTAAAAATAATATGTTACAAGGTAATAATGTAAAATTAATGTTGGATTTAACAAACTGCAACGTATCACTCAGTAAGTAGGACGAGTTAGTCAGGGTCAATGTACAGCGTAGCTCGTACATATTGCTCACTTACAAAGGTAGGTAACCTAAACCGTAATAATAAAATGTAAAAAAATCAAGTTAAAATGTAAAAAGGTAAATACAAACAAAGTCATAAGTACCAAATTATGGTAACAGTGACTTTACTAAAGATTTTTGATATTTGACCCACAGAAACTTCCACCCCTCTTTTCACCCCCTAAAGAAATGACTAATTGGTAAAAAATGCTACAACATTCTTTATTTATGACTAAAAGTTAAATTATAAGTTTTATAGTCCTTTCTTATTGATTCCACCCCCCTTTTTACACCCTTAAAAGATAATTTCGGGGATAATAACTCTATATCACTCCCCACAACTCATACTATCTCCATACTAAATTTCATCTAAATCGGTTCAGCAGTAATTGATTCCCTATACAAACTTACACCCCCTTTTCACCCCCTTAAAAGATGATATCTGGGATAGAAACTATCCTATGTCCTTTCCTGGATCTCGAAATATCTGTATACCCCATTTAAGCGTAAAGAGGTTATAGACGGACAGACACACTTTTGCATTTATAATATTAGTATGGATGCTTGTGTCCCAGTACCTGGGCTGCGCGGTGTCGCTGGTGGGGCTGGCGGCGTGGGGCGGCAACGCGCTGGAGGTGGTGTTGTTCCCGCTGGCAGCGCGCGGGGTTGGGCTGGGAGCGGCGCTGGCGCTGGGCGCGGGACTGACGCTGGCGCTGGCGCTGTTCGCGGCCGTCGCGCTGCCCGAGACCCGCGGCCGTACGCCGCACGAGATCTACGACGTCATATGTCCGCCGGCGCCGGTCTGCGATACTGTGAAAACTGTTCAGTGTACTAATAAACAAACTGTCTCTACCAAAATGTGATTACCTACCTCTACGAAGAACTGGCGGACTCTTTAAATATTCCCTGATAATTAATTTGACAATCATGACGTACCAATGCCCCGGAGGGCTCACTATGTGTCATATAAGCAAGTGTCTTTAATTGTGTTTCAGACACAAGTAGGTACAATACTAGTTGTAATTGTAAAAATGTGATATTAAATGTTATTATATTTGCTCTGCATTGTTTTTAATTCTGTCTAATGTGTTACCAATACAAAAAATCGTTTGACTGCATACATATAATATATTTCTATGTTTGACTGTATAAGGTAGTTTGTAGTTTATATTCAACTGGTATAAAAACTTAAATAATTCTGGTCACCATATTTTCTTACACAAACAGGAAAAAAGGTCCTCTATTACGGGAAAGTTTTCTCAAAAATTTTGAGCAACATAGGCCAAACCTACATTGAAAACCGGCTTAATTTTTTTTACTTATTTGGTAGTCGGTTGAAGTTTATTGTAAAAAAGTTTTTTTGTTTGTTTTAAAATTAGGCAAATACTGTATGAGCGATTCGGAGTGATTTCGTCACCAATCTATTTACAAGATCCATTACATTCTAAAACGTAAATTGCAAAATATTCAATAAGTAGATACAACGGTACCAATGGTTGGCAGTGTTGTGTCCGCGTTGTCATGACAACTGCCGTCGATAACGCGCGACGCGACAGTCACCACACGTCCCAGCACATCGAGAGGATCCCTCATCTGCAGCAAGTCGTGTGCCCCTCACCGACCACCTCTCTCCGCGTATCGGAAGACACGGTACAGAGCTCATGAAGTATAAGCATTCGCGAATTCCGATTGTGTAACATCTACAACTATGTGACATCCTGACAACGGAAACCTCGTAAGTTATCTACTATTTCACTATTGCATCAGTGTATATAGTTATGTCACCGGAAAATTGCAGAATCCGTAAGATTGTAATAAATCTTGATTAGATTATAATTTCTCGATATATTATGAAAAAATCACAATATTTATAATAATTCCCATCCAAATTCAATAGTTTCCAATATACACGTCTTATTTAGAAAAAATAGTTTACAATTTCACGCGACTTACGTTGTTTGCCATTTTCCGGTGACAGATATACTGCAGATAAATTTATATTGATTTTCAATAATAACGGCAATGCAAGATGATTTCAACTTCGATGGTACTAGAATATTGGTCCTTCCAGTCGAGCACCCATTCCAAATACATTTGGGAAGTTTAAAATTATTATTATTCATTTATATTCTATGGCAAGGGTTTAGAAACTCTTTCTGTTTAGTTTCTAATATTAAAAGGTAGGTTTTTACCTACACTTACTTTTTTCTCAAAAAGAATTTTTCAACATTCACTTATATGACAAAAAAAAAATCTTATTTCTAATAGTAATACATTAGGCGACGCGACAATTACATAACAAAAATAGGTTAGATTACTATATACTAGTAGTATTATTACAAGTAGTATTAGTATATACTAATACTAATATCTATACTAATGTAATAAAGCTGAAGAGTTTGTATGAACGCGCTGATCTCTAGAACTACCAGTCGGATTTGGAAAATTATTTTTGTATATGATAGCCACATTCATGAGGAGTGCTATAGGCTATACAGGACCGGGAATTTCTTACGGTAACGGGAAAATGTATACTAATTGAAGCTGAAGAGTTTGTTTGTCTGTTTGAACGCGCTAATCTCTGGAACTACCAGTCAGATTTGGAAAATTCTTTTTGTATATTATATTATATTTTACGGGCACGGGAAATTCTTAGGGGAACGGGCAAAAACGTGTACCAAGTCGCGGGCAAATGCTAGTTACTAATATTTATATTTTATTTTTTATAATAATGCTGACGAGTTTGTTTGTTTGTTTGAACGTGCTAATTACTGGAACTACCATTCGGATTTGATAAATGTAGTGTTGCAGTAATGCGCTAGCGTCGGGATGGGTCTGCTGGACAAGCTGTCGGTGTGGCTGGGGCGCGGCCGCGCGGAGGTGTCGGTGCTGGTGCTGGGGCTCGACAACAGCGGCAAGAGCACGCTGCTGCACGCGCTGCGCCCGGCTGACACGCGCACGCCCGCGCCGCACGCCGCGCCCACTGTGGGCCAGCAGCAGGAGCACTTCACCAGTACGTACACACGCACACGGGCTGACTGACCGTGCTCCCGAGCTCATCACCCCGTGTGTCCCATAGGTGGCGGCGTGTCGTTCAGCGCGTGGGACGTGTCGGGCGCGCCGCGGCACCGCGCGCTGTGGGAGCGCCACTACCGCCGCGCGCACGCCGTCATCTTCGTGGTGGACTCAGCTGATCACCTGCGGCTCGGTCAGTACTCTATTACCGTCTGTCAGTCTTTGCTATCTGAAGTAGCAAACAAGTTTCCGCATTTCCATAAATAAGTTTCCTTGATACTCCCGAAACTGAATGAATATCTAAACTAATTATAGAATGAGGAAAGATTTGTTTGTTTGTTACGATTTGGCTCAAAAACTCCTTGACCGATTTTAAAAATTATTTCACCGTTACAAAGCTACATCTTCACCGAGTAACATAGAGGCTTTATTTATTTCCAGAAATAATTAGGGATCCCTACTAAAACTTGAACAATGTAAAAAAATAAGAACGTTGTTTACCCAGCTCAAATGATCGCAAATGAATATTGATGACAATTGAGTTCGGAGACTGGGGGACCAGATTACACTTGAAACTTCATGCAACTTGAACGGCGCGGGAGGAAGTTTGACGTTGAATTAGGAAGCCGTTCGTCGGCGGCCGATGTAATTAAGAGTCGAGATGGACGACTGTACGGTACCGTGCGTCGGCGTCGGGCGGTTTGTAGCGAACACTTAGTTGTGGCTCGCCGACCATTACAAGACCCCGTATCGGTTTAAACGAGCTGTATTCAAGCACTTAGACAGTGCCGCTTAAGTTAGCGTGTTGATGTTGTACACTGTGGTTCGCAGTGGTGGCGCGCGAGGAGCTGGAGCTGCTGCTGGCGCACCCCGACATGTTCGGGCGGCGCGTGCCGCTGCTGGTGTTCGCCAACAAGCACGACGCGCCGCACGCGCTCGCGCCCATGCAGGTCGCCGCCGGTCAGTATCACACACCACACCAACTGTACACTCCTCTTACGACACCTTATATTGCTCATTCAATTTTTAATCATAATAAATAAAATAAAATAAAAAAGCCATTTATTCCCTGCAAACTATACATTATTTTATTAATTATGATTCAGTACTTAGTTTTAATGTTAGTGTTATTTTTAAAATGGTTAGTTTTAACTTAATGGTATGGTATAAGTATTTTATTTCAGTTTTTATTATACCCGTACACGGGTTCTGGCAGAATAAATGGTGTAATTTATATTTATAGAAGTCGTGTACGGGTAAAGGCGTCCTCCAAAGATGCACCATGTTTCTCTGTCTTGTGCCACTTTGGGTCACAACAGTCCAGCTATTTGTCTCACTTCAATGCATCTTCCCAGCGTGTGTACCTCTACTTCGTTTACCTAGTGGATCGCTGTATAGTGTACTTCTAGCATTACATCTCTGATCCATAAGTCTTGCCACGTGGCTTGCCCACTTCCATTAATGTTTCTGCACATGGGTTTTATTCTTCATTGGTCGTCATCTCCCTTTGTAGCCATATCATCCGTCATTCGTTCATCCTCTGGTCTGCCCCTAAAGTTGTCCGTGCTGACTCGGTATATGTGTGTGACGTTGCAGCGCTGGGGCTGGAGCGCATCACGGATAAGCCGTGGCACATCTGCGCATCGTGCGCGCTCTCGGGCGCGGGGCTGGCGGACGGCGTGGCGTGGCTCGCTCGCCAGATCCGGGACGCGCACCTACCCGTGGCGCACACCTAGTGCATAGCGGGGAGCTGAGCACATCACGGACAAGCCGTGGTACATCTGTCGAGAGCACTGCCCGACGCAGGGCTAGCGGGCGGCGTGGCGTTAAAAAATCCAGTATAATCTTGCCTCGGATATCATTAAAACTTCATACTTTTCTAGGCCAGCCTAAAGTCTAATAGACGTGCCGCCAACTGTATAAGAGTGTGGTAAATCAAAAAGATCTTTGGGAAGATGATGGACAAAGGCCGTGGTTCTGACTTACGACAAAGACGGCTAAAGCATGCAAACGTGATCTGTGTCCTGTGACTGCTTTTAATACTCGAAATTGGTATAGGTTGGACACGAGAATGTAAGAATTATGGCTCTATTAAGTCGTCCGCTAAGAATGAAAGGACGTGCTGACCCGCATAGAGAGTCACACACAAAGCTGGTTTAAATAAGCCATCACGGAGCGGAGCGCTCGTTCGGAGAAGGTTAACTGCGAACGTGGCGCCGCAGCCGCCGCGCTGTCGTCCCGGAGTCGCGCCGCAGCCGTCGCGTTGTCGTCCCGGAGTCGCACCGCAGCTGCCGCGCTGTCCTCCCGGATTCGCGCCGCAGCCACCGCGCTGTCGTTCTGGAATCGCGCGGCGTCGCGTCCTTCAGCCAGAGTATTTATTTACTCGGTCATAGTTTTGCATAAGAATCAAACTTCATTGTAATACGTGAAGTGCTTGTACTAGTTATTCAGTACAAGGATATTTTTCTACGAGTCTGCATCACTTAAGATTCATAAAGTTTAGAATAATTAATCATTTCTTAATGTAAACCTTCTAGCTTAGCATAATATTTTTTTGATTTTAGTTTGGGAAGAATATTAGATAAGTCATAAATATACTAAGCAGCTTATTTCCCGCACACAGTAACACCTGAATGTGAAAGAGTGTCAGTGGTCACAAGTGAATTGTTATCTAAACCTGTGCGTTGTGTTGACCATGACACGCATGTATAATAAATAATATAAAATATTTTGAGCTAATCGTAGGAAAGGGAATAAGACGATCTGTCACCGCAAAATTGCATACTCCGTAAGATTGCAATAAATCTTTATTAGATTATAATTTCTCGATATATTATGAAAATTATTTTTTTTTGCTTTGTGAACAATAAATCCTATCCAAATTAATAATAATATCTTAATAATAATAATATCTTGGGACAACTCACACACGGTCATCCAATCCCAAACTAGGCCGAGCCTGTGCTATGGCAACCAGACAACTGATAAACATACTTATATATTTCTAAATACATACATATTATAGACAAAGTACACCCAGACACAGATAATAAATAATAGTTCCAATATATCCGTGTCTTATTCAATTGTTCACAATTTCACGCGATGTTTTACAATCTTACGGGGTTTGCAATTTTCCGGTACATATCGACAGCGAGTGATAGTGAGGGGTTGTCCCACTCCACTCCTGAGTCTGACAGATGCGGAATGATGCCTTTGTTCTCGTTCGGACAAAACGCCGCGAGTTTGGGGCTCAACGTTCATTAAATGAACAGAATGACGTCACTGTCAGCTAATATTTGGGTATTTCGTTCGATTCAAAGAACCACAAAAAATGGTATGGCCAAGAACATGGACAATATTGACGCACTTTGAAAATAATTGTTGTTAAATATTCGTAGATGTGTCTTATTATTGATTAACAATAAAATGATGTTATCTATTGTTTTCCTTTTTGCTACCCTTGTCACATAAGTTACCAGCTTATGATTGTTTCAAAAATAAATTCACGTCACATTAAACTTAACTTGAAGTAGGTAGGTATTTACAGATCTTTACAACCACGTTCTACAAAAGGCTTAGTTGTAATCTGTCGTCAGATTGCTACAATTTCACGGCAGATTACAGCTACTTATTCCGATGATAAGCAAAGGAGAAAACGAGAAGATGGGACCAATGTCGACGTTCTTAGGATATTAATCTCGTCACGGAAACTGTCGCTAAATCATAAAAGCTGTCTTTGTCGGCAATTCATCAGGTTCGAGTGGTGAAGATAGATGGTGATGCTCGTTATAACTGATGCTGTGGCACAGGGCTATCAATCAACTCGACGTAACTACCCGCTCCCGGCCTCGTCCGTGCGATACGTGCGCGACACCACGCCGGGAGGTACCAGGCTGTCAGCAAATCGTAGCGCATTGTTCGACGCAAACGGCATTAGGAGGAACACGGATGGGTTAAATCATTAAGAGTCTGACACTCCTTTCCGCTCCGCCTAGAGCGAAAGAAGTCATTTAATGATTTCTCATCCATAAAAAAGTGCGTTGTTTAAATATGAGAGAAAGAGCACGGAATATTATGTATATTAGGTGTACCGTGTAGGTGTAGTGCTGGTGTTAGTTATTAGAATAGAATAGTTCTTTATTTGCTTAGAATGTAGGTACATTAAAATAAGTTGTTCAATTATAATATAGGATCCATGTACATTTTTATTGCACGTCATGATGAGTGAATTTCGGTTAAAGAAATAAGTTGTACGTATTTCATTGCAGGGGCCATTTTTTCGTTGTGTTTAGCATTGGGGGGGGGGGGGGGGGGGTTGCCATAATTGCCACGCTTGGCAGGCGCGTTGGCGGGTAGTTGATAGATGTGGCGACACCTGATGATGATGATCTAATTATAAGTGACTTAGAACGTATTGAAACTTGAACACTGATGATCTGACACTCATACACTGTCAGTATTGGAATGCTGTGATGTTTCGAGTATCGGAATGCGACTGTTGTCGAGACCGAGACGCAATCAAAGTTGTGCGATACACGGGGGACCTGCGGGGTGACGTAGTTATTACAAGTTAATAATAATTCTGCGTTCGAGTTGTAAAAGTGATCGTAATGTTATCATAGTATCTCCAGGCCGCCTACAAATACTTCGGTACCTGGTAATGTTCCTACTCATTTCAAGGGAAAACAGGAGATTTTTTGGGTTCAGAATATATAGTCTCGGTTATAACTTGGAGTTTAGGTATGTCAGCTACGACTACGAGCCCATTGCAGACAATTTAAATATTGTAACACTAGCGGACTCACGTTAGTGCTACTTACTATTATTACTATAAAATAAAACCACGTTATAGATTTAACATCGTAATATATTCGGCATCTGCCTTAGACGAGCGCTGGTACGGGATTCCAATATTAAAAAAAAAAAACATTCCTAATTCAAATTCTCTTTTACGTTTTGCCAGACGCTTCTAAAGATCTACATTGTCTGCCAGAGACTTGGAGCCAAGGAGATCCTCCTGACAATATGTAGTTAGCTAGTGGACGCCTGATACAGTTACCATCTGATGATAAATGATAATGAAAGGTCTGCCCAATGCTGTGAACAGTAGTTCTGTCTAGTGTCTTCATTTGTAGGTGTTGCAGCTATACCCTATAAGATTTTTGTCATGACATTTTTTTGAGTTGTCTTATCAGTCTGGCTGGTTATGAGTAGAAAGTTCAAGAAAAAAACTGTCAAAGTTAGATTGACAAGAAAAAAGACAAGATTTCGGAAACGAGTACGTATAATTCATTACATAAAAAGTCTACTTAGATGTTTTATTAAATGTATTTCGTCGAAATTATACCTCAACATTTTATATTCTTTTATTGGTATAAATTCTGCGCGCTGTATTGCCATTACATCGTGTTTTCGTGAAGTGAATCACCATCATCATCATTATCTTGGTATGTCTACTAGACGTCTCTTTAATTTCTTTGGAGTTCCGTTTCTCTTGGTTTTCTCAAACTCTTTTTGTGAAGTGATGATTCAATTTTCATTTCACCCACTCACTGCCCGCAGTACAGCTTTAGGAGGTTTGCGGTATTACGGAAGGAAAGGAGGACTCTTTCTTCCTGACGCGGATCGTCGAAGAATAGCTCACGTAGCCGGCTCCAGTTGCCTTAGATTCCCTTTAATTGTGTTGTGTGTGTGTTGTTGTGAATTAAAAAAAAAACAAAAACTTTTAACATTTTTTTTACTAACACAGCTCATAAGTTTGTATAATACCTACTAACATTATATGAATCAAGGGCTGAAGTAAAGTTATTTTTTTTTTTTTTTAACCGAACGTAGTTACGACTGGTTGCTACCGTGTTAGAGACAGGTATTTTTCTTCGGTGTTATAATTTAAAAAAAAATACTAAAGAAAATTTTACGTCACAATTTTGTGCTTAACCTTTGATATTTCCAATTGATTTTATTTAAGAAAAGGTTTTCTTCTTACTATAACATAAAGTTCCTTTTATTTACCCTTTTCATATTTTTGTTAGTCTAATTTTCGGTTTTTTATTTATGCAATAAATTCAACGTTTTCTGTGTTTTTATTCACTACAGTATGTAGTAAAAATAATCTACCTACACAAGAATAAAGAGGGCATGACAAAAGAGTCTGTCCTCTTCAACCAGGATTAATAAATAGTGGCTCATAATCGCTGAAACAAAAATAATCACGAAGCAAATTGGTGCGCGTCCAGTGTCCCGATCCTCGGTCCCTCCTGCGGCTCCAATAGATCAGAGTGCCTCATTATTTTGTAACAAAACGCTCTTCATTAACACTTCATCTCGATAAACGACAATTAACGTCTTTGGGCTTTGAAGAGTTTTTACAGTTAATTGAATAACAGGCCTGTTTGTCCTGCAGTGTAGCAGCGGGACATTTGTTTATTTATAAGTACACGAACAACAACAACATTAACGACATCGTAGGTTACCACATCATATAAGTACAAGAACGCGCTACTCTCTCAAGATGTTACAGATTTACCTATCTATACCATTCTCAGGTTCGGGTAAAAAACATTGGATGATTTCTTTATATGAGACTTATTTTTGCGCCTCTGAATGTTCTTTAGGAATGTGTACAGAAAGAGAATTAAATAGTTGAAAGGGTCTAAGATATTTCATTTACTCAGTCTTACGCAACGTATGTAACCAGACATGTATACAAAAGACGCGCGTCTGTGCCTCAATTATATCACTGCCTGGATAACTAGGGGTTCCAGACCTAAATATTAGTGGCAGCGTGCCTCTGCAAGCCGTGTAACAACATACAGTCTCTGCCGTGGTGCTTGAGAAAACTCTTCAAACAACGCGGTTGTAGGAAATTTGTAACAGTTCTAACCTAATTACAAACAACTTGCGAGCGAACTGCGGAAGTCGTCAAGTGTTCGTGATTGTGCGCCGTTGACGCCAGTGTGCGCACTCCGGGCTTGTACTTTATGGGGTATTCGGGACGAAGAAATAATTAGGAAAACGGCCGCAATATATATTATCGGAGCCGTCACGAACAGAAACGTCGGCTGAGAGACTCAATAACTCGGACTCGCAGGAAGACAAGTGCCACGCCTCTGCATCGCTCGCGGTGGTGCGAGGACCATCCCACGCGAACTGACGTGGTGGCGGACAAGTTGGCCATCTTATGAAATGATTCAAGAGCTTTTAAAATCATGATTTTATTCGGATGTCAGGCTCCGTTTTTGATATACAACTCTAAAAAGCGATTTCGGGAAATTCAACATTTAATTTTAAAAGGGCAACAAAAAGCAAACAATTTTTTGCACTGACGAACAATCTGCGCAGACGAAGTCGCGGGCGAAGTGCTAGTAACTCATCAGAACTGACAACTGGTCGTCGACCGGTCCTCTGAGTCACAGATAATATATACTAGTGTAACAGAGCTAAGTCAGTGACACAACACGGACTGACACAGATACTTATGACACAAGTCTGGAAGAGTCGTTAGAACAGAAATGAAAAAACTTTGTTTTATTGTGTAGTTAGCGACGGCGACGCGGATACAGCCGAGTCGAGGACGAAGCGGACGGGCGCCGGGCGGCGTCAACACTCCCCGAGGAACACTGTTGCTCATTTAGGGGAATTTTCCACTGAGTCGGGGAGGTTTCCACTCAAATCTTATTATGTGTAGGTAGGTATTAGAACAAATCTGAGATCGAAAAATACCTACGAAAACGTAATTTCTTAACCTCATTTGATATTATATTAGGTATCTACTTATTTTCTTTTATCTGATCGCTTTGTTCGTATGTACCTATTTAAACTTATTTGGTATAAACTAAGATGACTAACTGATCTTCATCATATACAGCAAAGCCATGAGCTATGCTGTATTAAATCACGACATTATTTTCATTTAGCCTGGAAGGTAATCAAAATATCGAGTAGAAAAAAAAGATTATGATTTCAGGCCCTTCGATGTCCCCGCTTAAAGTCAGACTTCATACCATGTACGTGTGTAGGATTTGCACTTCCTGGTTTAATAGTCTTGAGTTGACAGTAAGCATGATGAATCAATCTAGTAAACAGCAGCTATCAGGACTCGCATCCTGCGAGATGAGTGTACCGTGTAGTGTAGGATGGGCGCGCCTGGGGTCGGCGCCAGTCGGGTGCCGACGTGGTGGAGCTCGGGCGTGCGTACCGCGCGGCTGTGGCGCGACGCGACGCGATTCGCGAAACATAGTTCATAACTCATCGAGTAATATTAATTCTTTTTTTGTTATTGTGAAGTTAACTTGCTTACTTCAAGTTTATTTAACGAGGGTTTTTTGTTTGTTATTTTTTTAAAGTTCTCAATAGTTCTGAGACGAGGATGTTGCTAAGAAAATGTAGGATGTTAGGATAAGCAGTGAGATGATCTCGATCAGTCTGTGAAGGGTAGTTTATCAGATAACGCGATTATTTAGCTGAAAATATTACGTGACGTGTGACGGCAGTGTCTACAGCAGTGCTATTCTGTGAAAATGTGGGTAGAGTGAGCGTGAAGTGAGCTGCCATTTCACAAAAGTGTTGAGGACTGACCGCTCACATCAAGTTCACTTCACTTAAGTTTTCACGGTGAGATTTATACCGCTTCGATCGGCTAATCAAATTTGTCATCCTTTTATATTTTTCTTTAAATTCGCCAAAATGTGTTCGCCAAAAACCAAGGCACACTGTACCTACTGTTTTAATAAAAACTTGTAACTAATAGTAGATATTTGTGAAGTATATGTAAAACAAGAGTCTTAAACTGTAGACTACTAAAGATTCCCTCATAAAACAGAAGTGTAAATAAAGTACCTACTTAGGTCAAGCCGCGAGAACTCTGACGACTGGCTCAGCTACCTGTTGACCAAATCAAAGAAGCCTCCTGCGAGGTGAGCAAGCACTGCGCCAATGTTCCGAACATGATCACACAAGTTAAATGTTCTGCACGTTATTAATATGTTCCAGAGTTCCCCTGTTATATAAGGTTGTCTGGGCAGAGTTAGGTTAACCTTTTGCGTGTCTACCACAGATTTTTATCGTCCAATCCTGACCAAGCCCTTAAGTGTAACTGTCCGACTTAAGACATTTGGAGCATTTTTTCTTATGTCGAACTGTGTAACTTAAGACTCGCAAAAGGTTAAGTTCTTTCAGAAGTCCCATTTACAGACTTATTTACTTAACCTTTGGATTTTGTATGTTTTATTTTGTTTTATTTTGTGCAGTGCAGTGCAAAGTACATTTAAAAAAATATATGTACCGTGTACCAAACTTTTAAAACGAACGCTGTTACGTCTAGTTAGTGTTCCACTGATGTTTTGTCAGGAGCGATCTGTGTGTGGTACCATACTCTACGTGCAGTGTAGTGTGTGTTGTGCAATAAAGTCGTGGACACCGGAGTGAGGCGCCCCGGTGAGTTCATACACAACATTACTATTTCAATGAAACACCTCTTATAATATCGCTAATTGACGGCACCATTCATCGGCCGCCAACGAACTGAGCTTCGTGTTAATTGACATCGAATTGGGGGAAATGTACCTATAGTATCGCGAAAATTCCCGATCGGCCATTTGACTCTTATGGCCTTAGCAATAAGGTTAATAAGTGGGCGACTGGGAAATAAAGGCATTTTGTGAGTGACGTTTTTGTTTCTTATACCTAATACTCATAGAATAAACGAGGTTAAAACGTTCTGCTATTGAAAAAGCTTCCCACCCTGAACCAGTAAGCTTCATAAATCAGTAAACAAGCGATAATGAGGAACTCGTGTGTCGAGTGTCGGGATGCGGTTCAATTTACCTGTCACAGTTGTAAACCGCACCGACACAACGAATTAAAATACGGGTCAATTATTTAGTGATATTTATGTGGTTTTACGGTCTATCTGCATTAAGTTGATTGTAACAGGCGCCTATTTGCTTACAATGGGAGGCTTGCGTTTACCAACAATCACACCTTATTAAAAGTGACGATGTTATCGACGATGGAGTACGCTTGCCTAGAAGTAACCTGTATACTCTTGACTTAAAGATCCCAAGTTGTAGCTTTCAGGAAACACAGACACCAGCAGGGAATTCCATTTTTTAGCTGTATCATCTCGTCATAACAACTACCATTTTACAAAAATCCGTCGCTTGTCTAAATTATATGATCACGCTTGTATTACTGATTATCACATAAAAGAGTTTCCACTTCATTTACTATATAACCTCCGGTCTTACGATTCGGCCATCCATACCAAGATATAATAATAGGTAGAAGCACCACCAATTAGGAATTTTAAGCCCAAGATTTGTTCACTACTGACGTCGTTGAGCCTGCCCCGGCCGCACTACCCAATCTATACATTCTAGTTCGAGATCCTGTCACCACAGAGGAGTACCGAGCTCCGGTTGGAGCCTCTCGCTGACGTCACGAACTCTCTACATGCAATCAACAAACACGCCGTCCGCAATCCGGCTCGAAGGACCAACTTGTTAGTACTGCACTAGAGCTAACAAACTGCTCCTTCGAGACCGAGGACCTTCGTTAGTCAATAAATTAATGCCTTTGCTGCAGCAAATACGATTTCAAAATGGAATTTAGTGTTAGCGAAAACTATTCTGGATCAAATCATATTCATGGAATTATTTTTCCATACTAACTATTTAGTGCAGAATTCAGGGCTTGGGTGACTAGTAGTTTGTATCATGGTAAATAAGCAGTTTCAAGATGCGCTCGTTTGGGTTTACCATTTGGTTTGGTTTGGTTTACCAAATGAACTCTGTCTGATTCTTTTTTTTCCAAATAGCTCGATTAGCTACCCGATATGAAGGGATAAGAAATTAACTAGGTACAAATCGAGACTGCGGAGAAATTACTAGATAATAACCCAATAATACCGCCCGACTTAGGGATCGAACCTACGACACAAGTTAATAAGTAAACAAACAACGACACACAACACTAGACGGAGCGAGTCTGTGGTTGCGGAGCGACACTAATTTCCCGAGAGAGCCGCGAGATGGCGCCACAGTGCGCACATGTTTACAAAACAACACTCTTTCGACTAAAGACAAATTATCAAGGGTTCCGTTATTTGTGTTGAGACCACAGATATTGTGGTTTAGTATTATTGACAGTTAAAGTTGGTTTGGTTCTCTTAATAAGACTTTCAAGGATAAATAAGGCGCCTAAGATACAAACTTAGCTTAGATTTGAGCGTAATCGACACTGGTTTCTAAAATAATAACTATTTGAAAACTCGTTTAATATGTGACCATATTTATGGGACAAGTTTTTTTATATTCTCGTCTTCGTTTCTGACACTAATACCTTTGTGTGCCGGTCTATGATGAACAATGTTATCCTTAGGTACCTAAGTCAAAGTAAAGAAACAAAAAAAAAATTAAGAAAAAAGAGAAGAAACTCCATATTTACTCTTTTCAAATATCTGGTTTACAAAAAATTATTTAATATTATGTGAGGACAAGGCACCCAGAGTATGATACTTATAGGAACAAAGTATTACATAACAATAACATTGTTCATGCAATGATATTGTTAGGATAGACATGTGCAGACATGTCCTGTCTATGTGGCTTCTTTATATGACAACATATACATAGTGGGTTACGGTTATGTTTAAAAGTTCAAGTCTCTAACAGTACTCGGAGTAACAAATTCCACTAGAACATTCAGAGGCGAATGAGTGACACAGACGCACACTTCATACTGACACTGTCCCCGGAACAGATTACGTCCCCCCTCCTCCTACAGTGGGTGACCACAGGTGCTGTGACGCGATACAACTCACACGACTAATTAGTCGCGCTCACCGCGAGATGTGTCATCACGGAGCGACCTCTCCGCACTGTTAGAAGTCCACAAACATTACTGCTTACTGCTTAGTGTAGTGTAGAGTAAACCCTGGATTGATGTAGCGCTACGTTCACTTGTTTGATGAGAGGAATATTAATAAATAAACATTGTTGTAGATGGAGTCCTAGATTCTTAGCAGCAGCTTAGAATCTTGAAATCTGTGCTTCGTTGGTGTGGCAGCTTATTAACATACTAGCGTTGCACGTGGTTTCGCCCGCGTTAAGGTAAAAAATGTTCCAATGACAACGTAGATACCTAGGTACTACCGGGATGGAAAGTATGATGTGTTCTAATCCAGGCTTTGATCTAATCTTGCCTTCAATTTTATTCAAATTAATTTAGATATTTGGTATTATAATATCAGTAGAATTTGAACGCGGGTCCTTATACATCCTCCTACCTACTATATCACAGTCAGCAGTGAATACTCTCGGCAATACTATATCATTCGTGCGCATCCTTCAATAAAACAATAAATAAAGTACCAAAATTAGTAAGAGCCATTTTCGTGACTCGACTTGTATGTATATGTCACCGGAAAATTGTAAACTCCGTCTCTACTCCGTAGATTGTAGTAAATCTTTATTAGATTATAATTTCTCGATTAATTATGAAAAAATCGTTTTGTACACAATAATTCAATAGTTTCCAATACATCTGTGTCTCATTAAGAAAAAATTGTTTAAAATTTCACGCGATATTTTACGAACTTACAGGGCCTGCAATTTTCCGGTGCCATTTACAAAGGTTTTAAACGTAGGTATTTTTATCAAATATTCGAGAAGTGTTTAGTTATTTTTGTTATAGCTACGTTACTTTGGCCAGGGTATCTATCGCCCGGTATCAATAACGTATCTACCTTTAACTAACTGTCAAATTAGCTACCAACAGTAGCTGAAACGTCATATTTGTAACATGACGTTTCAGCTACTGTTGGTTGCTCATTATTATTAAAACCGGCCGTATGTAATTATGTTGCTAGCTCCTTTAGGGTTGAGGTCCCATAAATACTTGACGATTTCCGCTAGCAAGTCTCAAGATTGATCTCCACATGACCCAGAAAATAAATAGCGTACTTAACTCTACTCAGTTATTGTTCCTGTCGAACTGGGCTATGAACGCACCCATCATTCAAACATCTTAGTAAAGCATCTCGATAACGATTCCACTGTTCCAGCAGCTCCTATTGATAGAAATAATGCGTTCCATAACAGCGTACGTCCTGTTTACTATCAGACTAAGCGCTCCCCGAGGCGCGGTATCACACCTGCGCACACAGCTACGCAGACCTATAGATACGTATAGTATGGTATAGCTACGATTGTTGAGTGGAGCTGTTGATGTCGCGAGGGGCACACGTTGGAATGCATTTTCATTTGATTCAATTTGGTATATTATGTAGGGCTTTGTACGTTCGAATGAAAGAATGGGACCCTTATAGGATCAATTGTATGGCTGCCTGTCGACGCCCGATTGCTCTGAATTTACTGGACTGGCTCAGTTACAATTTGGTACACATATGAAATTCTGCGACCCAAACACGGACGCGTTACGTAAATAAATAAATTTAATAGTTTTTGGCCGACAAGTTAGAAATCCTGAAAAATTGTTTTACAAACGACCGTTCCTGCAGGAACGGTTTATATAAATAAACTATTCACGGAAACAGTGTATTTATTTTAAATTACTGGAAATGCTTTTGGAAGTATATGGTTTTTAAAATAATTTTCAAATAAAATATGATTCGAACCATTTTCGAGCGAGTCTGACTGTAAATAAATACACTTTGAGAAGGGGTCACTTTTGAGGACCAAAAAGAAAAATTAAAAAAAAATCAATTGGCTTATTGTGAGGGTTTTAATTATATTTTTTCATAGTTTAAAATAAATAGTTTTGAAGTTATTCAGGAAATTACATAAAAAATTACCATTTCCCCGTTTATCTCCAAACTATTGAAGACCTATTAGAAGTCTATTGTATTATAATAACGTACTCTCTTACAAAGATGAGATTCGCTCGGAACCCTTTGTACGCGAGTCTGACGCGCACATGTTTAGGTCTCTGCTTCCAAATTGCTTGCAAATAGGAGATCTTATTTGCTAAAATATACCTATCGAATATGGTTTATATAAATTCTGTCTACCTTCAGCACTTCAATGTTAGCAGCTCAGCGAGCAGCAGTAGTAGCAGGGGAGACACATCGATGTGCTGAGGAAATGCGATATAAAGCTCTTCGATTAACTTCACTTGAGTGGTAAATGTTTTGTGATACGAATTATCATGACGGGCTTAAATTTGCTGCCTCTTAGACCTTTAAATTGATATTTATTATATTACTAGCTGCGCCCTGCGGTGTTACCCGCGCAGCTATTATAAATATAAAAAGTAGCCTATGTGTTAATCCAGGGTGTCAGCTTCCTGCATACCAAATTTTATCAAAATTGGTCCAGCCGTTTGCACGTGAAGAAGTAACAAACATACACACACACACTTACAAACTTTCGTTGTAAAGTAACACTAAATTGCTTACATATTGTGTTGAACAAGATAATTTAATAATAACAATACCTGAGTGTTGACTGAAAGTTATTTTTCCAGGCAACTTAACGTTAACATATGCAGTTTCCAAGCAGCCAGCGAATTCTCAAGTCCTATAAAAAATACATAATGATGTCAATCAGCAAGTTTGTAAAGATCAAGTATAAATAGTTGTGATTAATTGAGGGGGACTAAAGAATCTGTTCAAGAGGGCGTTGAGAGCACTCTTTGGTTGGAAGTTAGTAATACATATAAACAGATAAGTTGTAAATTGTGTATTGCATGAACCCTAATCTGCAATACACAACTTAGCTTTACGGAAAAATAAAACCAAAACAGAGTGATCTGTTGTCTGCTGCAATACAATTGTATTGTTTGCATTCTGTGATCAGTCGAAATCCATGACGTCATTGTTCTTCTACATCATCACAATTCTCCCAATTTCCACTCCTTCTTGCATATTTCTATATTATTCAGTAGCCTCCCCCTCTGTTCTGATCCGAAACAATTTTTGCATTTCAGTTTTTTGCAGTCATACAAATAATTTTACCAGTTGTAAATACTGTTTTCTACCTAATGTTTTTAAGGATAAAAAATAAATTATTATTAAAGGCTTTAATAATAATTAATTTATTTATCCTTAAAAAACATTAGGTAGAAAACAGTAATTAAATAAACATCATAATAATAACCCCTTTCCCGATACCGGTGGGCTACTATTTTTTATATTTTTCAATGTTTTTTATAGAAATATTTTAAAATGAAAATTACATGTAAATAAAATTAATAAAGGAACAATAACAAAAATACTGTTATCTACCCTATAGTTGGCGCCAGATAATCGTGGAATAACGGTCATTGACCCACTTACATTTATTGAAATTTTTAATTTGAAAAACGGAATTAATGACACAAAGCTGTCCCGAATCATCATCTCTCGTGATCCTTAACATTGTTTAATAATGAAAAACGATTTATATTTTATTGTTTAGGTACCTATGAACAGTTATTAGGGAAAGGTCAATATACTTTATTCCACATTTATATGGCGCCTACTATAGTTATGTTACTTACCTATGTTACAAATATTTTTTTAAACTTTATATGCACTAGTGATACTAATGCGGACTTAATGCAATAAGGCATTCTTTAGTCAACATTTGGGTTAAGAAGACTACATTATACTTGTTTGTTTGGCTGTACTCACGGGGAATATGAACAAAATGTAAACAGCATAATAAGGTGAAAAGTTTCAGCTTACCTGCGCCATGTTTTCCCAAATCTAGAGCTTTGTTGTGATCTAAATATCCCTCCAAATTAATCAGAACGCAGTATGTACTCAATTTCCCGGAGTTAGCGATCACAGAACACACTCCGAAGCCTACGAGATGAGAGAGTTAGCTCAGTTCATCCGAATAGAATTGCACTTGAAGTCTCGGTACTGATTGAAGTTCAACATCGATTGGGTAGGTGTGCTGTTGGATTTAGTGTTAAATCTATATCTATACTAATATTATAAATGCGAAAGTTTGGATGCCGGATGGATGTTTTTTTTTTTGGATGGAAATTCACTCTGGGCGGAGCAGAAGGGAGTGTCAGACTCTTACTGACTAAAACCCATCCGTGTTCCTCCTAATGCCCTTTGCGTTCGAGGGCCGCGGTGATTCTTTCGAACATATTCCGCAACCCTGGCAGGATGGATGGGTGGATGTTTGTTACTCACATCAATCACATCAGAACGGCTGAATGGATCTTGATGAAATTTGGCACAGAGGTAGATTATAGTGTGGAATAATACTTTTTTTCATCTCGGGAGAATGTTTCTTTGGGATAATTTTCGACCTTCATCTGGGCGGAGCCGCGGGCGGCAGCAAGTAATTTATAACTAAAAACATCTGCAGACATGCTCAGCTACGAGTACCTCTACAGATTGTGCATTACTCCAGGTTTTCCTTCGGTTTTGTCAGCATCCAACTCGAAAATTATCCAAAGAGAATCCTTGCGGGATAAAAGTTATCTACCTACCCTTGGGTATGCTATATTGAATCCTGCCAATTCCTACCAATTTGTACGCCACGATGTGCGGCTGAACATGTTAGAACTTTTCCTTACCACATTTTTATCTTGTTGTTTAAACAAATAAAGTTTACTTACTTACTGCCCCTACCGTGACGTGTTATTGCTATCCTTATTCCGTTTCGAAAACGGGATAGTGCTATGCATCCTGTATAGCTCCGTCTCACTATCACAAAGGGATAGTGCTATGAATCCAGAGCTCCGTGTCTCTCTCACAAAGGAATCCTGATGGCATTGGCACGATATAATAAGGGGCTGTTGATTCGTTTAGTGTGACTAACACTAACATCTAACATCGGATAGGATAGAAGGTGAGACAATTTGTGATATTAGTATTTCTGTACCGTTTCTGTTTGTAGTTGAGCTCATGTCCTCGTTCTGCCCCATCTCCGACAGTTTCAGTGAGAACACTCGATTGCTAATCACACTTAGTGCCGACACTTCCGAACCAATCTTCTAAATGCTTTCAGATTTATTAAAACGATCGACCGACTCATGAGTTTATTCAAAATACGTGTATCTGCTTGCTCTTCTCACCATCCTTGCAGACCACATTGTTGCCATCCCAGGAATGATCTAGATGAGGTTGACACAGGAGCGTGCGCAGGGCGGGCGATGCCCATCCTCCTGTGTCAACATCACAAGACAGGAGAGGGTTATGCCCTGCAGAGGGTGAAGTCGGGATGTGAATGAAAAAAAAAATTAAAAACCGATTCTCCAGTACAGAAAAAGTACTTGTATTTTATTATACTTTTTTGCGTTCCATTGACTCGCCAAGATTTTGCAATAAATAAAATAGCGTAATAACATTTGATTTCGGTTATAAAACCTAAAATATTGACTTGAGCCGCGTTTAAGAAATGCTCTCGATATTTTACATGACAGCTTTATGAGTGTCCCCGAAAGAGAAGCCTTCGCTTGACATCGTTTAGTTTCCAAAGTGCCTACTAAATCTACTATTAGTATCACCGTAGGAGGCACAAAGCTGGTAACAGGTTGATCTTAAGCTGGTCTAGCGCAGCATGGATTTCCAGTAGAATGCGAGGCCAGCTTATTCTGGATTCATCACCACTCCATGCGGCTTACTGTATTCCTCAGTTTCGTGGCTCCGGCGACTTATTTCCTCCAGTTTTATGTTTGTTCTCCAATATATTGCAGACGATGCCCGAAGGTTTACGATCGCAACCTTCTATATAGTGTTCCAATCAACAATACTCGTCTAGTTTTTAGGGTTCCGGACATCCCTAAAAAACGGAACCCTTATAGGATCACTCGGGTGTCTGCCAGACTGTCTGTCCGTCTGTCACAGTAAATTTTCTCCGAATCTTCTTGACCGATTCTGTTGAAATTTTGTGACCCAAGTACGGACGCGTTACGAAAATAAATACATTTTGAGAATGGGGTCACTTTTGGGGGAAAAACCAGACAATTAAAAAAAAAAGTTTTTCGCACTATACCGTGTGACATATAAAATGAAAGGGCTTATTGTGAGGGTTTCAATAATATTTTTTTAATAACTTTAAAACAAAAAATTTTGAAGTTATTCAAGAAATTAGATGAAAAATGACCCGTGTGTTCATCCCGACAAAGACGCGAAAGTGAGTTTGTTTGTTTGATATTTCTTCACGTTTTAAGCGCTGAACGGATTTGGATAAAACTTCGTACGCGAGTAGACTATGCCATGGAATAGGTTATAAAATACTTTTATCACGAGAATATGTTCCCTTGACTTAACTTTTGACTTTCGCGCTGGCGACAGCTAGTTTACAATATAAAGAAAAATCTTGACGTCACGGTTTCGTAGCCTGTAGCGCTACGCCGTAGACTTTCATGTCGCTATGCCGTAGACCTTCGTTGCGCTACGCGTTAGACATTCGTAGTGCTACGACGTAGACCAGCGTAGTGCTACGCCGTTTTGGTTAAGTGAGATCGTATGGCGAACCCTTATCGAAAAGATTCATTTACATTAGTTATTTTTTCATGAATACGTTTATCTAAGCGATTTGGGATATGAGCTAAACATGTTCTTTTTTATTTCTAGTCGACTCGGCTTCATGTAGAAGGGGACATTTAATTGGTCGGATCGGAAATACCCTGTATCTTCAAGAAAGTAATTGCCTGTGACCGAGTTAAGCATAAAGCAAAACGGAATAATAATAATAATAATAATAATATATCCTGGGACAACTCACACACGGTCATCCGATCCCAAACTAGGCAGAGCCTGTACTATGGCAACCAGACAACTGATAAACATACTTATATATTTCTAAATACATACATATTATACACAAATTACACCCAGACACAGAACAAATGATCATGCTCATCACACAAAGATTTGTCCTGGGTGGGAATCGAACCCACGACCTCCGGTTAAGCAGTCAGGGTCACTAACCACTCGACCAACAGGCCAGTCAAAGAATAAAGACCGCCTGTGTAGTGTGTAGTGGGTAGTGGTGCCTGAACGCGGTAATTAATAGCAGTCCATGCTCCGTTAACTTTGTTCTTATTTATGTTCCGCTGAGGTCCGTAATGACGCGGAAATGATACACCGTTACCAAATGTGTTCAGACAAATGGAGATCAAAGGAAAATGTTTTTTTGGTAGGCATCTGATAAAATCGTCTTTGACGACTTTAAATACTATCAGCTGATCGAAGTTAGTAGTAACACTTTGGCCGTAAGCTGGCCTAACTTAGAACGGAGGTTCAATTAAATACGAGGCCAGATAATACTGGTTCTGATACCACAGACGTGAAACTTACTGTACCTGCCTACCACTAGGGAGGAAAAAATATGTGAAGACCGGATTTCCGAACTACTTTCTAAGTCTTCCTTGCTTCTAAATTACTGAAAGCTTACACTTATATTCGGTATCACAATCTAGCTACAGATCAGTTGCTACAAGCGGAGCACTGAACACGAGGCAACCTGCCGAGCTCGGCGCTAAGCTAGCTTCTTGGGATACTGATCGTAGCTAGGATAAAGGGGTATTTCACTAAAAAAATCTAATTAGCCCGTCAAATTGATTTCCAAAAAATATTGGACACGTACTTTTTCTTTTGTCACGTTAACAAAAAATGTTGACAAAACAGGGTGTGACGTCACTTACCAGTACATTTTTACTGGAAAGTGATGTAACAAGCCCCCACTCCTGATCTTTGATGCGTTTCATCTTCGTAATTTTTTACTGATTTGATAAAATAAAAAAATACGTATCCACATATTTTTCGATAATGTAACTGACGAACTAAATAGAATTATGTTTTTTTTTTAACCCATGCAACGTGTCTATTATGTAGTTTAGTGTTTTGTAGATACAGATGGAGATTCTTTAGCATCGGCCGCGGCCGGGGCTCTGCACTCACGCGATACAACAGTGACCATGAGGCCTCCATATCAAAACGTCTTATGAGCAAAACAACCTATTAGTAGAACGTCCTAAAAATAAAAATAAATATTTTTTCTTGAATTAGGTACCTATTTTGGAAACAGGTCGGTTTCTATTGGCTTATATGGGAACACGCCAATAAAACAATCAACTAATGTCAAACAAAACACGGGAGCTGGCGAGCTTTTGCCTCCATCAATAACACTTGCACGCAAACGTATAGGCCAACTGTTAGATGCTATCTCTCATATGAATATATCAAATATCATGAGGTATAACCATGGTCATGCACAAACATACTGGGAGGAAAGAAGTATGAATAATTATAATTTGTTCTTTTGATGTTGTTACAAAAGGAAAACTCTCGCAAGTGTTATTGTTTTACAAAGAACATAAATTAGAATAATTTATGTAAATAGATTAAAGATCTCAGACAGAGTGTGTTTTATACTTCAGGATAAGTAAATTGGTAAAAATGTAAAAGTTAATTATTTTCTTGTTTATTTTTTTACCAAAACCGCACAATACTAGTCATCTATCTACGTATCCAGTTAGACTGGAAGCTGTCCCTAACACAGTCGGGATGACTATGCTGGTGAGACAGATTGGAACAGTTCTACGAACAAGGCTGAGTATCTGACCAGCACTTATATCTAATCCTAACAAATATATAAATGTGGAAGTGAGCTTGTTCATTTGTGTTACGTTTCACAACAATATTTCTCAACCGATTTTGATGTATTTCGGTACAGAGGAAAATGGGCCGTGGAGACGGTTACAGGCCGGACGCGAGCGAAGACGCGGGCAAAAGCTAGTACTTCAAAGATATTTGCAAAGTACTTCCGCCAGTAAGAGTCGTTGAGAAACAACAGCGCAATAAGTTATTATTCTCAGTTATTTTCACTCCTTTTTAATAATTAGTTTGTTTGCATAGCGAAGCAATAAAAGCTTCCGGTACAACTAAAGCTGTAACTAGTTACACTCGGCGCTCGGTGCTCGTATGCAGAACGCGTCGTGATAAGGTAACACACATATCCGGGCCCTGCCGCCCGGAACGTGGACGGACCGTGGTGCACGGTTTTATGAACCAGTTCACACGTCTGTCGGGCCAAGCTCGGGATGCGTCGATCTACAACGGACACATGTGTAGATCAACCTTTAATACCGCGTCAACTTCATCACAATGAACACTGGACTTTACTTACCATGTGTTACATGTTGAGCGGTAGTGGATATATGTATTTACAGAACAAAAAAAAAAGAGGTAACTGTGCCTATAGACAATTTTCTTTAACTATGGCGTGATAAGTATTTCTTGAATGCTCTGTAATACTGTACAGCTTACTACAACTAAGACTACAGACGGCTTCAATAAAGTCAGTGTCCGCGTAAGGTTAAACTGTCGAATGCTAAGTTAGAATTGTCACAGGCCGTCAGTAAGTATGAGTAGCGGTGACACTCACAGACACGCTCGGTTTGTATGAAAAGTTTTAAAACTCCGACTGGCTTGCGACCACTCCACGCATTGTGCTCTGTGTTACCACAATTCCTTTCCTCTCTTGACTTGGTCGCGCAACTTTTAAAGCCATCATAAAAACATTTCCTAAGCTGTATATTTCAGTTCATTAGAATGTGTCGGAGCACCGTGACGTCACAGGGTACTTGTTGAGCGTCAGGTTATCGCCGATCAATGTTAAACGTTCAGCTCACTGTGCCCTCGTTAACTGTGACGAAATGTTTGCCAATGAGGGGCACTTGCTGCGGCTGTTAACTTGATGAGCGGCGGAAGTTCTCGTTTATAGCTAACAAATAATCCCTGAAACTTTAGAGCTTCGAGTATTTTTTTTTGTTTAACTTTGTTTTTGAATTGGCTATTTACATTTAACATAGATATATATGATGGTATTCTCTTAATCGGTATGATTATTATATATCATATTTATTAGTTTATTATTTTAGCATATATATGTATTTTATTAGTATTATATATATTATCTGTATATTCTTTCCGAATTGTTAAAATTCAATTTTGAATCTTATTTTTATTTATTGTACACCTACTACAGTATAGTCTTTATAACCCAAAGGTTGACTGGTAGAGAATGCCTTGATGCATTAAGTCCGCCCATGTACCACTATTGTACATAAAGTTTAAATAAATAAATAAATATGTTTAACCTTTCTAGGGCCGAGCGTCACGTATACATGACAAGCAAGCGCGTGGCGCGTACGGTGAATTGGTGGCTTGGCATACATGCAGCGGCGTGCACCTGAGGCACGCCGCTGCGTGTGTGCTCTGGGGTTCGAAAGGTTAATCAGGTGTGACGCCATTACTTTACTACTGTGTCTGCTATTATTGTCGCTGAAGGTACAAAGGGTACCAAAAAACCTGTCTAACCTTGCAGTAACTCGGCTCGGACGGCTCCAGTCCAACCGGATTCAGCTCATTACCAGTGTTTTACATGGAGCGGCTGCCTGTCTGACCACAACCCAGTAACTGGGCAACACGTCAGACATCCTGTTAGACTGCAAGCCGACTTAAACATAGAAAGTTTACTATGAAGGTGACAGCGGTTGCTAGAGCTACTGATAATGACTAAATTGTCAGTGAGTGAACAATAATCTCAGATTCGGCGCCCCGACACATTCCGATCGACGGCTATGAGACACATAACAGTATTGTAACGTTTGTGTAACTGTAAACAAGCTCGTAAACATGGAGGTTAGAGTCAGAACGTGTGCCAGGCTGTTCATGTTTATGATACGATTGGGGGGAATTACTATCAGCTGTGACCTGTGACTGTTGAATAGCGAAGGAAGCTTTTATGAATTCCCACCAATCAAACTTCAGAATGAGTTATAAGGTTTATAGAATTATTTATTTACTAAAAATGTTATGCACCAGTAAAAAAAACTGTACAATAGCGGACTTACTGCCTAATGCAGTTTCAACAGTCGACCCTTTTTCTTTTTTTTAGTGATGGGAAATCATCAAATTACTTCTTCCAGTCTGGGTGGAGCGGAAGGGCGTGTCAGACTCTTATTGACTAAAACACATCCGTGATCCTTCTAAAACCTTTTGCGTTCCAGGAGGTGGTGGGCCGCGGTGACCCTTTCGAACAAATTCCGGGCCCCGTCACCTATGCTGACATCTCTTTGAGGCGCGCGTGGAACACAACGCGCCATTGACCCGGGCCTGGTTGTGACCGAACAGCGAGCCACCCAACGCTCGCCGTCCGCAGGCCCGCGCCTATGGTGGCCGGGGATCGCCCTGCGACTCCCGACGCCCGGGGCGTCTTCTGTAGCGGCGGTTGGGGCGAAGGCCTTGTCCCTCCGTCGCGCGGTCCTCCTTTGCTAGCATTACTGCTTCGCAGATGGAGGTGACCGCTTCCCAAGCCTTCTCGCTCCAGACCATGGATTTAACCAAGGCCGGACGCGAGAGGTCGCTGCCGCTAATCGACCTGACAAGGAGACGGCGGTGCTCCCCCCAAGCAGGGCACCAGTCGACCCTTGGGTGGTGGTGTTTGAAAATGATCACTTATCTCTTCATTTATCAGCCATTCTAAATAAAATCGTAGAATCGTAATCGTAGATTTTTAATTTCAATATACCTATCTACATACATCGAATAGAACGGTCTTGTATTAAGATTTATAGATTGTCATATAACTGAAATTCTTATATGCAAATGTTAAACTATTGTGATATTGAAAGTTGGAAACTCGATAGAAAATATATTACCAACTAGCGAATAGCGCTTCACTTCAGTATTTATTGATATCCTCTGTCTAACCTTTACATTTGTGTCATTCGCTTTATTAGATAACTGGCTCTACTTTATTTTACTACATTATTTACAACATATTTTGAAGTGATAACTTCTCATAAACCGCTTCGTAACGTAACGCGTTACGGCGCCAGTCTGTCTGGTTTCCTTTTCTCTCACGCATACGGCAGCGGTAGGCAGGCTCTTCCTCTATCACTGTAACTCACAGCGCTAGTCGTATTTCGGACAGACGCTTCCCATATTAAATAGTTCAACTGAGATTAGTTTAAGTTATCCCTTTGATCTGTCGGGCGTCCCGAGACGAACACGTTTTTTTTTTTAAAACGACGTAGTTGTTTTCCAAACCATCTTTGGCCTTTGTTTGGTTTGTTGATCATAATGGTTACCAATCTTAGTTTTGAATTAGGACAATATGTAATGCCAGTGCGGTAACCTCAATCGATCTATGATAACTGCTGTTGTTTAGAACCAATAAATCACAGCACATTAGCGATCATGGCATCCATCACAGGCGTGGTGTGACGTCAGCGTGTGTCACTGCTAGTTGGTGCTGCGTGGCAGCTGCAACGCTACACACGTTACTTAGATGATAACCCAGAGATAGTGCATACATCAACACTTTGCCGTTTCACATTTTTTTAGGTTTTACCACAATAACCTGAACCTGAATTATTTCCTACTTGCTAGTTAATGGATGAATATTAAGGTGTTCGTTCCCTTCCGAATTCCTTTCCCCCTTTTTTTTTTCCTTTCCCCATAACTGTGACGATCTTTAAATACTCCCCCGCCCTCCGACCATAGACAAAAGAGTGCTACGCCATAGACTACAGCTACTTGAGAGTTATGAAGAGTTGCTCTCTTAACTTGTACTCGTAGTTCACTTAAATTTGGTTTAACGTCGCCGCCAAGCCGAGTTCATGTTCTGCAAGAGTTTAAAGTTGAAAGTGTAAAGCGATGGTAATGTCGTCTTATGATAACTTATTAAGGAGTGGAAGATTAAATTATAAGGTAAGACGAAGACTGTTTTTAGCGCTTTTCCTGTCTATATTAAACTTATCGACTCAGAGTGTAGAGCACAAAATGAGTTTTAGTCTGCCATATCGGCTAGGAGCTTTCGCTAAAGCGTCAATCAATACCACGTGTTTTTTTAAATTTAATATGGGTTTGCTCTTGACTCTAGTCTAAGTCATAGATGACATAGACAAAGTCGACGATGGAGCGAGCTCACCTAGAAGAAGCCTGTTCACTCTAATTTTGAAGAGATTGTATGCGTTCGGAAACACAGACACAGGCAGAGAGTTCCACTCCTTTGCCGTGCGCATTATAAAAGACGTTTGGAAACGCTTAGTGCGAGTTGGTGGAATAGCAACAAGGTAGGGATGGTAACTTGTAGTGCGTCTAGATGTCCGATGGTAGAAGGGGGCCGGTGGGATGAGGTCGTGGAGTTCCTGGACACTCTTTTCTAAGTACAATCTGTAGAAGACCGACAAGCTGGCAACCTTGCGGCGATGAGCCAAGCTGTGAAGCTTGGCATCCACCAGTTTTACGTCGTCAATGAGCCTCTTAGCTCTGCGTTCCACCGAGTTAAGCGCGGCAACTTGGTATTTAGCTGAGCCTTCCCAAAGGTGGCTGCAATACTCCTACATGTTTATGAAATCATTTTCTTCAAATAATTACGGAAAGGCGAAAGAGACTTTTTGTTCCCCGACTTCGGTTGGTTTTTCTACATTCAAGGTCGAGCTGAAACCTTAAAAGAGCTCAGTAATGAGAACCGTTCTAAAACTACGTGGACATAGTGTTGTCTGCGGCCACGACTGCACTGTGCGCCGAGCAGCTCGCGGCGCGGCGCGGCAATGTGGCGCGATGAATACTGGATGAGGAGTCACACAAGATGTGTTGATGATGGAACCACGAGCACTAGACCTGCATATAAACGTCGTTTGAATGTACAGGAAGGTCTGAGAAGTTGGTGTGCATTTCTTTAGACTTTTTGGCATTTCGAAGTTGTGTAAATCTTTTTACATGTTGTGAAGTAGTAAGACTGTACAACCTTACAGTCGGACTTTGTTTAATACCCACGTTTCTAAGATATACCAAAACTTGTATAAGTATATTAATCAGATTATTCATTAAAAAACCTATTCATTTAAAGACTCCAAGGTTGTCTGGTTATATTATTAGCCTTTTTATTACTAGCCATTAAATAATTGCTAAGAAATTTTGAAGTAAAGTTCGAATTCGTATCTCATTCGCAATTTGTCAAACTTGAAGGGAAATTGGAGGTGTTTTTGACTGATATTCTAGTCCACAGACATACCTACCCACTTAGTATTGATTCCAATCAGCAGCGCAGAACCGTCCGAGTTTCTATGCTGACTTACCCAATATTTCTGAACAAATAACTGAGAGGTCAACATTCAACCAGTGAGAACTAGGTGACTAAAGTCTGTGATAGTCTACCTATAGGAGAGGAACGTGTGCTCGTGTGGCCAGGGGAAGAGTTATTCTTTCGTTTCTTTGTGACTGGTAAAGCGACACAATACATACAAATGCCGTGGATTATAGTAACATAGTAAAAGCGAGTTGTTAGATGGGCCAACTGCCCTGCGTTTTATACTGCACAAATAGTAAAGCATGAAATGTAAGCTCCCAGCCGGCATGAATCGAACTGACATCGTAATATTGTTGTTTCCATGTTGTCGCTGTCAGTCAGTCGGGCGTCATACCATAGACAACTGCTGAACTGTGTTCTGTTTTGTCTGTGGTGTGACCAGAGACTCGATTTAATTAATGTCCGTTCCTGACATGGGCTGATAGTGATGCGTTTTTTATTTTTGTTATAGTTGTAGTTGATAAGTTATTTATCTTAAAGCGTTTCTGTGCGTCCTTTCCGGCAGAATATATTGTTTTTCTTTCTTTATTTTTTCTTTCTTTCTTATATCAATACTTTAACCTTCCTTATGAGTAGTAATGAGTCACTCCGTCTACTGATGACAACCGTTTGAACGTCTTCTACAGACAGATGGACGCGGCGCAGGACTTTGTGTTACAATATGTTGTGTTAATCTAAACAGTAAATGAAGAGAAGACATTTCGATGGCATTTAAATATCCTTTACCGCTCTATCGAGAACTTTCCAGTCAAGTATCGAAGCCAGTTTAATAAAAGGATAGAGTCACTCCATGAGCATAGTTATACATACAACTACATATACACATAGCCACACAGGCGTGCCGTGAATATAACGCGAGTAGCTCGCGCGCGGCCGAGCACGTCCCGACAGTTGGCGACGTCGCGGTCACAGTGAACAGCGCGCGAACTGACACCGATATACTATCAGTTTGTTTCAATGGATGCTGCCGACTTGTCTCGACTGTTACATGTGTACAGTTTAGATTGGCTGCGGATTATTAGTAAGAACTCTAAGGTCACTCAGATTTAAGACATCTAACGACTGCATCATCGTCATCATGAGGCGAGGACGACCAGCACTAGAACACTTCCGCATCCAGCAAATTTCCACACCCTTCACCAGAGTGCATATAGAGCCCTTACAGCCGATTTATCTTAAGCAACATATTTTCGACAGTGCGCTTTGTATCTAACAGGCTTACGTTTAAGGGTTAAAAAGCCTTTAAAAAGATGACGCTTACGATAACTCCGCGGTAAGGGCTTGACTATTATTATTTCAATCAAAGATTTACCTGGACTATTGACATAATCTGCGCATTGCGAGTTGTAATGTGTCCTCTGATAACGACCTCCCGCTTGTTCCGACGGAGGAGTCTGCAACCCTTGCATACGCCACAGACGCGCAGGGTGACTGACGGGAGAGGGGCGAAGGGTGGGGGCAGCAAATATCTCATGAATGTCTATTGTAGCTCGCGCGCGCCCAGAATTACAGGAAAATGTGGAATTCCTCCAAAGTATGAGGAACGTTATAAAATACTCAGGTTGACTACATAAAAAGAAAAAATTGAGTGTTTTGGGCGTTGGCATCATGGCAGTACTCGTGAGCGCTTAACATGTTCCTGGAGACCTCTCTGGAAAGTATCGATAAATATATTATGCTTTGTAAGTTATCACTCCAACTTTTCATGAATGGTTTGTTCTCGCATCTAATAATTTATCCCACAGTGGAACAGACTCGTTGCTTCTCAAATTGATTGATAAAGGTCTACTAAAGCACCGACAGGCTACCATTTACTTAACGCAAGTGATCAGTTTCTAGTGATCCTTCCCCACAACTCCAAACTAACTGGCTCGCGGGCACTAGGCGGCGTGTGTGTGTGAGCTCACGTATCGGCTCGTTAGTGCGCGACCACACAAATTGATACACAAGTGTCACAAGTTGACGTGTGACGTCACAAGTTCATTGACGAAGGTTAGGTTAGTGAATGGATACCACATAATCAACTTAATAAATCATCCATTTATTTACATGACAGACAACACACAGCCTAAATTAGAGAAAAATGAGAAAATTCATCCCTTAAGATTTTAAATAAGTTATCACTTATCAATTTATCACTAATCAATTTATCAACATAGTTAAGAAAGTAAATTTGGAACTAAGTCTCGTTAGCCGATCATTTCAAGTGCTAAGCTTGTACCTACATATTCGTACTCAGCATCCAACTCTCACACTTGATGATCGCGACGAAGTTCGCAAGGCCCGGCGTCTCGCGGAGTGATCCTTCTGTTCTAAGTGCTGTGTTGGGTAAGGTCGTGTCGTGTCGAGCGGCTACCTGTTGCCTGCGGCTCCTCATTAGCGCGTCACCTCCGCAGACACTGTTCTCTTACATATTCAATGACTACGTTTTGTCACGACTTCAAACGACAACTGATCAATCTGATCAATTTTATCTCGCCGAGTATCAAAAGGTGTTAAAAAAAGTTTAAGTTCCGAAGCATTGTCAACTCACTTGTTGGTTGAGTAGGTAGTCTCAAGTGACATATTAGGATAAAAGTTATTTGGTATTTTCATTAGGATTATCTCAGTCTCCTATTTACAGGCATTAAACAAGTTCTGGCGAAATAAACCCAACTCTTTCGGTTTTCCTTTAGGATAACACAAAAGTGAGACGTAATGATTTTTCCACGTTATTACATTCATATTCTTTTATCCAGCACCTCAGTCTTTCTCTGATCTGCTCCCACTCCTCCCGCTCTAGGTGGAGCGAGAGAGGGTGTCAGACTCTTGAATATAACCCACACTAGTTCCTTCAAAATGCCCGTAATGTTCCAGGGCCGCAGTAACTCTTCCAAACAATTTCGCAACATGAGCAGGCACTGGCCCCAGCGAGTAGCACCTGTCTGCAGTGAACGTTTTAGTGGGCGTTTCGTTCGTGACATTCATTCACTCGTTCAATACTAAATGACAGAGCGGACGCGACCCGTTCACATCACTTCATATTGAACGGAAATCGAACTGAAGCGACCTACTATTCCGAAAACTTTCTTACAAGTTGAGAATGCATTTGTACACATATATAGCGTATTGAAAGATAGACTCACTAGAATTTGAATAAAAATAAAATACGGGAAAGTTTAGTTTATAATATTGTGCTAAAACTTTTAGCAGTTTGTTTCCAATGAAGCACAGGCTAGCAGAGTTCATACGTGTGTAGATAAAATTGCACCCGTCTTTAAGAGTAGCGCCTCAAAGCGATGTCAGCATAGGAGACGGGCGCCCGCTAGGGCCAGAGCCTGCCAGGGTTGCGGAATTTGTTCGAAAGAGTCACCGCGGCCCTGAAACGCAAATGGCTTTAGAAGGAACACGGATGGGTTTTAGCCAGTAAGAGTCTGACACACCCCTCCGCTCCACCCAGAGCGGAAGAAGTCATTTGATGGCTTCCCATCCTTAAAAAAAAAGTATTTAAGAAAGAGAACTAAGCCTTAAACTGGAATCTTTAAAATAAATAAATATAATATCTCAGTGTCTCAATAAAATTGTACATTTTACATATTGTATAATAGGCACAGCAAGCCAATCAGACATCCCCCTGTCAGCATTCACGTGAAGCATGTGTTGTGGTAATTGATGTTAAAATGGCGTCCTTTGTGCGCGCTAACGACCGCCGCGCCGTCATGCGAGCTGATATATTTACAATGTAATGGTTTGTATGCAGTATTGAGTTCATTGATTGCAACTATAAACTAGCTGTGTTGCCCAATGACCGTACATTAAAGTTGTTTTTTAAAAGTTATGTTTAACTGTGGAAGCGCAATTGAAGAGCCTTCGACAGCGAATATACATACATTCTGCCTTTCGAAGTCTAATGTCTTCAAAGAGGAAAACGTGTTAAATAATATCAGAATATGTATTTCATTTACAAGTCCCACTTGTTTAACAGAATTATTATAAATCTGTGTTCTCATAAATAATTTATTATACTAGCCCCAGACAAATATCAAGAACCTTCAGCGTTTTATTTAAATAAATAAGACCAATTCCAAGTATCTCATTGCTTTTATACGTAATTCCGAAGAAAACCGGTTCCTCGAAATGTTTGAAAGGAAATATTTTTATTTAATGAATTACGAAAACGACAGCCACGAATATTTAGTCAAATTAAGTAATGCGAATAATTGAGAGCCATCCTGTTGACTCATACATATGTATACTAATACATATGTATTAGTATACATATGTATACTAATACATATGTATACTAATACATATGTATACTCCACTGAAACACTTGTGGTCCATCAGTCCATGTGTAAACAAACTTTAATATTGCCAGATTGGCAAGCGTTGCAAACCAATCAATAAAAAAAAAACACTACAAAGTGTAAAATAACTTTAATTTCGGCCGTCGGTGTTTTAGTTTGTTTTTTCGTCTTTTGAAACCGACTTTCGAAATTAAAGTTATTTCATACTTGGTATTGTTTTTATTTTGACATGGGATTTCAGCAATCCCAGTCCATTTGCTATCATTTATTGAGGAGTTCCATTGTCTATCTCCGCAGTTCTTCACCAAATTGAAACATGACCACTCCGAGAAAGTACTCTTCCGAAAACTATCCAAATCGCTTCAAGTGTGCCTATAAAATTTGAAGAGTTCAGTTCTAAATCGGTCCAGCCATTTGTGAGTAATCGGCGAACATGCATAAAAAAAAGGTTTGGACGAATTGAAAACCTCCTCCTTTGGTGAAGTCGCTTAAATAGCTAGACTATTGACTAATAAGCAAGCTCTAAGATGTGGTAAGTTGCTATCACCGTGTCACATCGGACACTTCACGTTTGTACACGTGGTACAAGGCCACAGGAGAGAGCCATACACACTATATTAGAAAGTTGCAGTTACTTCTGTATGTGTGAGGCGTGAGAGGGGATTGCACGGTACTGCATACTAAAGATATCGCACGCATTGACTGTAAACGCGCTTTAAGAGCAAGTGCTCGTCTCATGTGATGTCCTGTAACTTAGTTGTGTTTCAGTCGTTGCCAAGCCTCAAGTTGGGATACGAGAAATTAATGAATTTACTTTGAATGCATTTCTATCTTTATTTGATATGGCTTGAATAACCCACCTCGAAATTGTCCTTCAAAATTTGATCGGATCATTTCAGAAGCAATTTTTGTTCTAATCATTTAAGTCCTCGAAAAAATAAAAGTTTAATAAAGTTTTGTCACAAATTCCAGTCATTGTAGGTTTCATCTGCGGGAAAAGTAGATACAGCTTTATTACGGTTTTTTAATTACAATTTTAAAAAGCGACATTAATATCGTGCCGGCTAAAAAAGTTATTAAAGGTCAAAAGACAAAAAACATGTTTTTTGGCGAATATCTTGCGTCCAATTGCTCGGTGGTCAATAAAAGTTTTATGAAATTGGTGGAAAAAAAATTCTTGCATTCTTCTGTCCGATCGAATCGTATTTAGAGTAGAACGGAGAGATAGCGACTAGAACGCATTCACATACGACAATTTTTTTTCCGCAGGTCACCGCGGCCGCCGCGGCGACATTTATAAACTACCTCACACATCTTTATTTAGCTTGGAGAATTCATTTTACAAAGAGCATTTTATACTCTTCAAACGATCGGTTTGTATCTTTTTTATCGCGTAAAAACTTCTTAAAAATGATCTACAAATTATTGAAATTTATCAAAACATTGAAATCTTTCCCATACTCTCTCACAAGCATTACGTCGTACCTCGCAGCTACATATACTCAGCAGAGCAGCAGTGCCGTATGTTGCAGTACCTTCCTAATGATTAGCGATTGCATGACGCGTTCGTAAACTGCCGCTGTGGCATCGCTTCAGTGTCGCCACACTACCGCACGTTGAGAACATGCGACTACTTATATAAGTCATAGATGCGTTACCCGAAACTGGCAACATACTAATTAAGTAACAACCGTGGCCCTACACCCTGCGCGTATACGTAGCTACCTTGTACCGATTAGTACCGACAGTGCTTGCACTGTTTTGTAGGGCTATGATGTTGCTGCATATCTACAATGTATAGTACCTACGTCATTGACGACCGCAGCGGTACAGGATGCTAACCTTTCTATGACCACTATGTATTGCCGTGCAGTGTAGTTCGTCACCTGTTGTCTTCTTTGAATGTTCTTCACCGGGCACACAGCGATATCTGACTCACCCAATATTATGTTCAGTCACTATTGCTGACTCTCTCCAGAATACTAAGTCCAACTTTATTCGTACTCTCGAAATTCAGCCCCGAAAATATTTATAAAGTTTATTCAAAGGGCGATGGTTCTTTAGTTTTCAGTATCACATAGGTTATCTTATTAATCTTACTTTTACGTACGTTTCCAAACGTTTCATAAGTCGTAAACTCTTAAACTAATTTCGAGTTTTATATAATTTTACGAGAAGGGCTAGATTCTACGATTACAGATACTGTTTCATTTGTGAGCCTTTGTTTTTTATAGTTTACCGTCTACAGTGACTGAAATTAAGATCCCATACTTCGAACTCCCATAAAATCAAATTTGCCACGTTGAATGGCAATGTTGACTCTTTGTCGTTAGTCGACTAACTGTTTTAATAGAATTTGTTTAGAATAAGCATCTTCTATTGCATGTATTTTGTACTTCGTGTGTCGTAATCCTGTCCTCGTCCACTCTGTCACCACAAAAGCATAAAGGAAAGACTTTTATCATGTTTTCAAACAAATAAAGTAAGCTACGTCCTTCACAGGTTCAAACTAACTCAAATGTCCTCGCCTGACCTACATATTAGACTAGTCTCCCTTTCGGCTAGGCTTTTAGTTCTAATTTGAAGTATTCTTTGTAAAATTGTGATTCGCTATGGCGGAAATGAGTGTCAGACTCTTACTGACTAAAGCCCACCCATGTTCCACCAAATTCCCTTCGCGTTCCAGGGCCGTGGTAACTCTTTCGAACAATTCTACAACCCATGCAGACTCTGGAAATACAATGCGCCGTCGACTCGGGCTTCGTTCTTATCTTATCGGATGGCGACCCCCCCATCGCTCGCCGGCCATAGGCTTGCACCTACGGTGGCCTGAAATCGCCCTGCCACTCCCGGCGCCCGGGGCGTCTTCTGCTGCGGCGGCTAGGGACTGAGGTTTGCCTCTCCCTCAAGCGTTTCGCCTCCTCCTTCGCTAGAGTACCTAACTGCTTTGTAGAAGGAGGTGACTGTTTCCCACGCGCCCTCGCTCCGGACCATGGTTTGAACCAGGGCCGGACGCGGAAGGTTGCCGCCTCCGATCGCTGCTGCGAGGATACGGTGGTGCTCCGCCCAAGCTGGGCAGACCTCCACCGTTTAGTCCACCGTGTCCTCCGAGCGATCCACACATAAGTCAGTAGGCTATAGTTGTAAATGCAGAGGAGCAGTTATTTCCATCTTTAATTTGTAGTGCCTGTTTGTGCTACGCATGTCCTTTAGTTATGGTCAGTAGGTATATTGTTATTATTATTTATCCTTTATTTCAGACAACTAAGGCCCGTTCAATACAATACATTTATAAGTATAAAAATAATAAATATAAACTAATATATGTTATACAACAAACTTAAAAACTACTGCAAACGAAGTGACGGCGGCGTCGTGTTACGCTGCGAGGTGGCCGCGCGATAAGCTCTTGTTTATTATATGGCTCGTAAAAAAAAGACTGCCGCAACAATGAGACCCTAATTTAGATCTTATTCCCTTGCCATAAGCATGTAAAATGATAAACACTCGCTCTTGAGTTGTGATTTACATTCCAATCCATTACACGATGAGTGCCCTCGTGAACGACTCATACATAAAGCGGCCGGTCAATGTATTGCGAACGTTGGCCTTTTTGTGCTTCACATATGTACATACCTACATGTTTTTTGGAGTAACGCTGAGTCCGCCATGGCTGGCATTAGCTGATTAATAAAAGAGCTACGTTGGCTGAAAAAATGGTCGTAAAATATATTTGGAGCAAGAGTTTTATAGCCGGATTAAGGCAAGTAAAGACCTACTTATTTATAAAAAGATCACTTTAAATATTCATGGGTTGAAAGGAATGGAAATAAAAAGAAGATGAAATACTTCTGTCTGTCTTGTGATAAGGGCGCTACAAGATAATACGACATAGAACCGAGAAGGGCTGTGCTTTGTCCAGATGCAGAACGGGCGTTTACAAAACAGGTATTAAAAAATATGTTTTTTTAATCATTAGTTTTTTTTTGTCATGGAACCGTTTGGTATGCCTTAATATCCTAAATGAATCCGCAGTAGGCATCCCTGCGAGTTCCAAACCTACTTATTTTTATAACAAACAGCCGAAACCGGTGAAAATTTACGAAAACATGTGAAAAAACGTAAAGCGTACTATAAAACAGTGCTGCTCAACGCTCGTAAATACTGGACACTAGTTTTATGGCTGTCTTTGGTAGCGTTGTAGCGGCATCAAGGCCCCCACAAGAAAAACTAACGAAGCGAAATTTGTACGGCAACAAAGAGTATCGCAGTGCCATCTATCCCGCAGCGAGCTACTGAACGAATTCCTGCATCGCAGTATCAATTTTCCGTGCGATTTGAACATGTCCAACATCCCGAATATCAACTATCGGGCAGTGGCCAACCAGACACAACACCCGTCTGGTCGGATGATCCTCCCTTTTCTATGGAGGTTTGCGGGAGTTTACACCCTGTTCCACATACTTCTAAAGCGTCTCTTCTTGAAATAGATGTTTGCACGGATCACTTACTACATAACATATCTACATAAAATAAAATTTCTTAGAAAATGCAGAAGCACTTATGAAAGCTTTCTTTAATCAATACTATTTATTAATTATTTTTACTTGAAAATAATTATAACAACTTCTTACCTATGTAGAACGTTCTGCGATCTTAACGCCATTCACACACGACGTGTTTCCAGTTTTTAGCAACATTTGCAGTTTCATGCCGCATTTATTTGTGTGATCATCGTTACCTCGACATGCCACGGAAATACGGACCAATTAAAACTGCATCCACACGTGATGACTCCAATTAAGGTAGCATTCTATTATACGTATATTCTGAATATGTGACTGTGCACTTGTAGCTCTAATACGTTCCGCAGTTCATCCATAAACATCCGCATATCGTGACAGATCATAATTATAACAGAAACGTGTGCGTTTTTTTGACAAACTGATGCAATCTTATCATGGCAGAATCACCATGCTTAATTGGCAGTGGGCGGCACACTGCGCGCAGAACAGGGAGTCGATGGGGGCGAAAGGTTCTGGAGGAGCGACTGCAAGACTCATCTTTGGAAAGCTTCCCACAATCGGACCGATGAAGGCCGCGGGAATGCGCTCGATGAGAGACGCACAAGACCATTCGATATGGTGGTGTTTGAGGAAGGCTTATATCAGCAGTGGACGTCGTACTGCTGAAATGATGATAATGTTGAACCGGCGGCAGTGGTGCAGACTATGAACTACAGTACTGAACGGAAATTAACTGCTTTATTATTTTCATACATTCTTATGGGAATCAGGTAAATTACAGTCTCGTCCAATGGCATCACTTTAAAGATATTTAAAAACCTTTATGAAAAAGTGTGCAATAAGCATTTAACTTCGGAATAACAAAAGCCAGACTAACTTCGTGTACATTTAACTTTATCTCTGACGCCGACACAATTATATGTCCACGTGCCCCGAATTAGCAACAACTTCAAATTGATGACAAGCTGTAACTCTGCGAGAAACATTTATTTACCGGCGGCGTCTGGAGTCTAAAACTATTCCGATGAAGCCACGCTGATGAATAAATTGTACTGTTACATAAGCGATTGAGGAGCTCGCGGGTAATAATAACTGCCACAAGGGCCGAACTTCGAGGTTAAGCTGCGCTTGCCGAGGTCGGTCCGTGGTAGAAGATCATCCAATTCATACCTAGCCTTTCCTGCCTGCCTCAGAAAACACGTTAAGCCGTTGGTCCCAGCTGTCCTTTGAACATCTTTGACAGTTACAGGTAGTCACAAGCTAGGAAATCAGGCAAACCAGTTTTGCAAAGGGATATCGTTTTACCCAGTTACTGGGTTGTCCATAACCCAGTAACTGGGTAATACGATATATATACACAATACCTACTCATCTTTAACATTGTATGTTATGGGTTTGCGGGTAGTATTCATCGATCACGACCGGCATATTCCTCCTGTTGTGCCTCCTAAGTTACGTGCTGCCGTGGTATCCTAGTCGCCTGTGTGCCGTCGCTGTTGTGAGACCTGTGGGACACACAAACGGACGCATTACATCTTTTCTCAAAACCAGCTGTCTTGCAGATCAACCTCGAACGTGTGTTATGTGTCCTACTTACCCAATGGTCCTGGTCTACATGTGATTGTGACGTGCAATCGACGCGTTAGGGTCATGCGGCGCACTTCGACTTGGTAGAACCTTCTGTTTGTGTAAATGGGGTTAGGTATCTTGAAAGATTGGAAACCTTGCAAAACTGGAACAGAAAAGAAGTCTTGTCAAACACTTCGAACCTACTAGAAGCTATAAGAAAATTGACATTTATGTTAAGATATTAAGTAACGCTTACCCTCCATTAATTTCCGTCGCACTTTATTACCAACTTTTCACGTTAAACCTTCTCCGAAACATGTTAAATAAATTTCTTTGTCTTAAATCAATTATTTTCATAAAAATACGGGTTACTATCATGGTAACTTCGATTGAGTACCTATAAAATGTACGTGGTATGTCTGACGCGCTCGGTGGTTTGCATCGCTTTGTGAGTCACCGGGCTCGCCACAGCGTAATATTAAGAACAGTGAAAAGTTTTGTTATTGTTGTAATTGGCCGTGTGGCTTGTTTTTGGTTTCAAGTATTTGTTTCTCTAAGTATTCATTAACACATTACACGTACACAAACACATTCATACACATTGTTTCAATTATATCTGTTTATTATTTTATTTACTTTATTTAGATGCTATATGTAGATATATGTAAGAATATAACTATATTAGATGGATTCAAATGAACCGCCACTCGTCCATTTAAGGGTTCATTAGAAAACCAGCGTCAGACAGCATCAGTCTGTCTGACATATCGCTGAAATGGACCTTTTTAGTGCAGCCGTGAGACACACATTTAGTTCCTAGCATACCTACATTTCTTTTTAATTTTATTTCTGTGTACCGTGCGTGTTTCATGTAAGTGCTAAATAAATATTATTCTTTCTTTCTTTCTTTCTTTCTTTATATATCGAATATATTGATGTATTGACAATAACTTCTTAATTCTTTATTGTAATCCAGACATGTATAGTAGGTACACAAATATTAGATAATTCATGTACAAAGGCAAGCTTACCTCAAAGTCGAGTTTCCTCCCAGCAAAACTTATCTTAAGTAATTAAATCTAAATGAAACGACTTATCTCGCACTTATCTCACATATTTTTATTGTGAAGTAATATACGTTTTTCAACAAACTCCGTTCCCTCAGTAAAACAAAAATAATTCGAGCGTAAATCAATTATTTACTGCTGAAGTTATGTTCAACGATTAAATATCTCAGCCGCAGATTAATAGACGCCCCATCAAACAGTCGGGAGCCGAACTGTTCCGAACTGTTCCGAACTATGCGCGATAATTGCAGGATCACAGCCCTCCCCACCTCTGCCAGCAGTAAACAGATCATAAACGAAACTATCCCAAAATTTGGAGATCCGATCGGCTCCTTCCTTTGTTCTCTGCGGTACTTTGAGTTCACCGAGAGATATAGATCGGTTTGATGGAGACTTCAAGAATGTGAGTTATGTCGATTAATTCTGGTCACCGATCCAGCAAAATTCAGTCAAGTTGAAGAATAAATAACACGCATAGACGTCGTTTAAATTGATGATAAAAAGTATTATCTTGTTTATTTCTGTATAGCAATCGAAGATTATGGGCATAAACTCATATACGTTGACTTTTCTTTGTTGCCAATGTATTAATTTTTATTTAATTTTGCAGGAGTTCTGTATAACATAACTCTCTTAAGTGTGTTATAATCTGCACATGAATAAGCATAAAATAAAAATAAAATTGTCAGTGTAGTACAGTAGAAAGATTTTGGCCTTTATGAAAAATATCTAGATCACTGTATAGAATAACTTACTTAATACTAATCGATCCTGCATGCCTATGGACTCCAAGGATCCTCACTCACAACTATGTGAGACTACTAAGTGAGACTCGTCTCACTTAGCGTGGCCTCTACCAGCTCACTCGCGCGTAGTGCTAGATCATCCGTGTGTTGTTGTTGTTCCGTACACTGTACTGTTGGAGTGAGCTTCACATTAGCTACAATATGTCTGTTATTGTTATATTATACGCTTATCAAACATGGCTATTGAACGGAAATTGACCACAATATCTCGGTCGTCCACTGCTACATAGGATATACACAAAAATGTTTGCCACATTCGCATCAGTTGCTTCAGTGCCCGTGGCTTGCACAGAATGAGCGTACATGTTCATACAAAGTGACATGGAAAACCTTGGAGAAGCGCCTTTGTAGCTCATTGCTGTTCAGAGTTCAGTCGCTATTTCTACTTCAGCATAAAATTAGATTGAAGTTGACCACGACGCAACACGCTGCCCCCGCACACACTAACACATTGTGTCTACAATTGTAAGTAAACCTCAGCTGGAAACAAACTCATTACGTTGAATGAAACTAGTGGAACACTTGCGCTCGACCGCGAGGCGGCGGTTAAGTGCACATGTCGCAGCGGGAACTTGCAGCTTATTTACACGTTACCCGCCCGGCGCGGCGACGCTACCGACACTCTCAGCTAATTCTAGTGATACATTATGTACTTTCAAAAATTCGGCGTGCATATTAAGCTTGTATGGTAGGTGTAATTTGCAATAAAGTACATTGGCCTTTCCTTAAATTCTCTGCGTAGGTACCCAGACATGCGCGTTTACCCGTGGCGCGTAGAGGCGCTACGCCGCCGGGGCGAACTCCGCTGCCGCGGTAAAATGCAGCGCGGCGGACGGCGAGCGTTGGGTGGCTCGCCTTCCGATCAGAAACAGGCTCGGATCGACAGCGCGTTGGATTCCACGCGCGCCTCAACGAGATGTCAGCATAGAAGCCGGGGTCCGCTAGGGCCAGAACCTGCCAGGGTTGCGGAATTTGTTCGAAAGAGTCACCGCGGCCCTGGAACGCAAAGGGCATTAAAAAGAAACACGGATGGGTTTTAGTCAGTAAGAATCTGACACTCATTTTCGCACCGCCCAGAGCGGAAGGAGTAATTTGATGATTTCCCATTCTTAAAAAAAAGGTACCCCGACAATAAGTTATGAATCGTTTTTTTCATAAATAGAAAAAGTAAAGGATTACGATAGATGTCGATTCAGGACAGCTTTATGTACTTATTTTTGATTTAGACATTAAGTATAGAGAGGGGGCTAACTTCTCTACATTTTGACAGGATTTTGCCATTGATTTTTGAATATAACGTTTTTACGATACAGCCCTGAAGACTAATCCTCGAAGGTGCGAGGGCTGTGCCTGGCCTTCAGGGCTGTTTTTAAGTTAAAGAAATGGAATGGATCAAAGTTGAAGACTACATGTTACCTACTGTGCCCTCTATCGAGGAAATTATTAAAAACATTTACCTAGCCTTATAATTGTTTAGTAACCCTAAGGTCGTGAATGCAACTCAATCTTGGCTATTTTTAGAACGAAATTAAATCTTTTCGCAAGCAAAGATAGAAGTAGTGTTCTCAAGAAGATAGATGGTGTGTCCTGAGCGGAGAGGAGGGGGTAGGGGGGAGGTGGGGGTCGTGACATTTGCATAAAGTTAAGCAGCCGATGTTTTAATCAGACATTTTACTGCGCAACGTTTAATTACAGAACATGCGACATTCAACTTTATTACTATAGTTACAAGGTTTAACTTGCCACAGGCAGTTTAATCTGTATTTCTGTATTTAAATAACAGGATAATTTGTATTTAGAATGGGATGTTTGGGGCTTTTGCATTCTTTCTGAAGATTTTTGGTTAATTTAGAAGTGTGGAGAACACTTCTAAATTTGGTGAAAAGAAAGAAGTGATCAAATCTGCCGCTAGGTGGTGATGTTGTTAGCGATGATCACTGAGTCTCTAACTAACACACTGAATAAACACAAATATATTCCACATCAAAAATCAACTTTTTCACTTTTAAAATATTGGTTTTGTTCATTTCCATTTACGAAACGTTATTTTTCAACATACTCGTGTGCATCGTCAACCATGTTCCGTACATTTGAATGCACTCTGCGCCGCGCAGCCAATTATGTCACACATACTTACAATATGTGTGTGACACAGTGACGATGTGATGACGTCATCACACCACACACAGCAGAACATTTCGTCCCACAAGTAGACTTCCACTGAGAGCACTTCTTCTCGTTCGCGCTAGAATTCCATTACTGCTTATTATAGCATTGTATCACGTACGGGGCCACGATTGGCGACCGCTGCATTGTAAACCTTACTGCCTCGACACAAAGTACAAAATTAAATTGTTCAGCGATTTAATTTCCATGTAAATAGCGCCGAGCGATTTATATCAATAGAGTATTGATAAGGGAGAATATTATGATGTATGGCGGGATTCGTAGCGCGTAGCCGCGTAGACGTCGTAGCGCTACGTGCTACGAGTTCGTAGCGCCACGCGCCGGCCACTCGATGACGTCACGCGTCTGATTTATTTGTTTTTCTCTCTTTATTTTATGGCAGTTTTATCTCTATACGTGTCACTCCCAGTGAGAATGTTATAAAACATTTTTTTTTACTACAAACAAGATTACAAGTTTTCCTCTGAGAAAGCAAGTTATGAGTATAAGTAAACTAACAAACAGTACGTTAGTCTGTGAGCATAACGCGAGTGTCAGTGTAATTAATGCGAGTACCTGAGCTAAATGTTGTCGAACTAGTTCGTTCACTTCACTAACAACGCACAAGTTTATGAAGTAGATACAAACATCATTTACATAACATTCTCTCTAACTAACATAATCAGATAACTGACAGACAAACAATGAGCACACTAAATGATATGTATTTTTTAAGTAGGTTAAATAACACTGTTGTACTATCTACTATCTGTAGTTATAGAACGCCAAAGACTTTTTGAAAGCATCATCATTTGACTAGCCTTTTCCCAACTATTTTATATTGGGGTCGGCTTCCAGTCAAACCAGATTCAGCTGAATACCAGTATTTTACGTAGAGCGGCTGCCTACCAGACCTCCACAACCCATACTGTTGAAAGCAGTTTATTATAAGCTAAGTGTGTAAGCCGGTCCCTGCTGTTACTTGTAGACCACGTCTCTGTAGTCACAACAATGAGTCAATCCCCTGGCCTTTTCCCAAGTCGGGGTCAGTCCTCCTGATACTTTTACGCCACTCTTTGCGATATGGCGTCATTTCTGGCGTTAAAGGATTTAATTGGGTGCGGCTCATTTAGTAAAAGAATATTTGCTCAATTTTCAAAAGCTCAAATGACATAATCTTTACTTCATCAAACATCATTTTACATAATTTTCGCTTAATATAACGTTCTGTTTGTTTAACAACATTGTGATATAAAAACACTTTCTCTTAAGTTCGTTTAGTAAATAAGATCTAAGTATCATTTTTTATAAATAACATTTGATCTCACCGCTGAAAAAAAAGGGTGAGGCTAGCTCGAGAACTTAGGGCACCCCGACACGAATAGGTTAGGTTCGAACGGGAGCTACAGTGAGCGATTCAGCGAGCGAACTTAGCTCCCGTGATCTCATTCATGTTAGGTTCCTTTATACCCTGCAGGCAGAAATAGGAGCATGCTAACTAATATTATAATGCCAAAGTAAGTTTATTTGTTACCTCTTGACGTCTTAACGGCTGAGCGGATTTTGATGAAAACTTGGCAGATAGGTAGACCATTTCCTGAAATAAACTTAACTTCTTTAAGATACTTTTCCTGGAAGTATGTTTGCTTGGAATAATCTTCAACTTTAATGCGGGCAAAGTCGTTGGCAGAATTCAGTATAAATACCTAATAAAAATCCGTGAATATTTGCAAGCGCTCTCCAAAATTGATCTTTTCTGAGTTACGGCCAGAATCTTTTTAATGTATTGAAGCTTCAGCAGGCAAATGTTTACAACTTTGTTGATAATAAAACTGAGTTATAGCTGTTCAACAAGTACATCACAAAGTAATAAAGTTTACGTCTAGCTATTCATGCCACAGTTGTTTTGACAACAATCAAGATATTATGTTAAAAGGAATGCTCAGCTTCAGTGTTTTGCTAACAAATATCGACAGATGACGTCACCGGCTCATTATTTATTTAGAACCGATCCCAAAGTGACATCATAGTACAAGATACAAGCTGTTTGTTATTCATATTTACACACTAAAAACGTGCATAACCTTTTAAACAAGTTGTACAGCCTACTGGTGAGGAGCCCCACCCAGAGGACTAAGTCTCTCTTAGTTATTAGGTATTAACATAGTTTTAAGTTCCTACTAACCATATAAATAATGATGTTGTTATAGATCAATGGTTGTCTGAATAAAATTTAAACTATTATTATATGTATTTTATTGTATGGGCCCGAGATGCCTGAAATAAAGGATTAAATTAATTAATTAAATGCACCGAACAAACAGTAGATAATGCTTGTGGTGAGTAAAGTAAGTAAATGTCTCACTCTGTCATTTATTTACCTTAATGAAACAATATAAGTTTGCCACAAAATCATCGGTTGTTGATAAGTTTTTATGATAATGACCCTTTGGTACTACTACAATGATAGTTACAGAACGTTACATTCAACACTGGCATGTCTATGGTTCGGACGGGACACCGTGGAGTGAGTGAGTGAAACAACATAATTGAGCCATAGAAGCATCGGTTGACAATTTCACATCTCAAAGTGATTGTTGTTTGTTTTTCAATTTAGAGTTTGACATTTGCACCTGTCAAATTAGTCTCTGGGATTAAAAAACGAACTTTAGTTCAAGGGGCGCGGTGAAGGAGCGATTGGCATTTGGGATACAAGCCAAAGTTTCATTCTAACAAGAAAAATGTAATAATTCGCCAAAGCTACGCTAAGCAGGAATAAGAAGAAGCAGAGTCCGTTTTTCGAACTGGGTATTTTAGTATGTTGTGCGATTAAATTTGTACAATTTACCTACAACAATCACTACAATTTAATAGTTTCGTACGTTTTAAGCATATCTCGCTCGCAGTACAGATATTCAATAGGGTCTAATGGTTCTGCAGTGGCGACCGCATACCTGAAGGCGAAGTGGTGGAAGGTGGAGCGATGACCTGGTGAAGGCCGCGGGAACCGGACCGGGACCGGTCGATGTGGTGACACTTGGGCGAGGACTTGAGGCGGTGGACGTCTTTTAGCTAAAAGGATGATGAAGATGCGCCAGTAAAGAAGCTGTTGGCTCGTAAAGTTGTACTTGGTGTGTGACAATGTCATATGGCCACTGTACTCACAGGGGCCAGCGCTTAGTTATCTGTTACATACGCCGCACGTAATGACCCCATCTACTTTCACATTGCCTAATACAAGTTCCCTCTTGGATGTAGGTTGTGATGTGACCGGAGTGTTGCAGACAACGTAAGATTGTAATAATCTTCATTAGATTGCTAACCCTCGATATATTGTGAACAGATCATTTTAAACACAATAAATCCCATCCCAATAATCTTATAATAATATCTATTTGTTTGCAATGATCTGGGGACATTGTGCGGCAGTGACAACAACAACAACTAACTTCAAAATCTCTCTGTGTCTTCCAGTCGGGCAACCAAAACATAAATCTTATCACTAATACATCCCACTAACATGAGGATGAACAACATTCCTTTCCGTCCAACACGCACTATGTCAAGTGACCCTCTCTAAGCTGTAACGTGACAGAGTGCGTGTCGTGCCTCCGTCCTCTCATCTGTCACACCTAGCGATCTAGGCTAGTGATCTGAGGATCAGGCAGATTGCACTCAATGAATGTTGCAAGAGGTGAGTACGGTCAATCATACGTCACTTTATCGAAATACAAAAGCCGCTCTTACTGCTTTAATATAACATTTTGCGGCGCTGTCAATATATTTTGTTAACATCAACGTGGGGCTAATCGTACCTACTTAGCAGCAAAGAGGCTCTCGACGGCTGAAATTCGGGGCCTATTTAATAAAACTGACAAGTGACAAGCGACAGTCTGAAAATTCTACAATTTTGTGAGTTTATTTCATACATTCTCTGCTTTACTAAACAATTATGTCAGTTTTCAACATTTTTTTCAGATTGTCAGTTATATTATACAGGGCCGTGTCAGCGGTAGCGTGGCGAAGGTGATTGTCAAAACGTCACTAATGTATGGGATTGACAAACGCTGTCGAAATGTCACGTGATCCCTTATAATTTGGCAGTTCGTTAAACGCATTAGCTGATGGAATGGCAGTTTGTCTAACGCCTGTCTTTCACAATATAATGGCTATTTTGAGAAAGATTTTCAAACGAATGGATTGTTTTTTCGCTTTCTGAATTACGGGGAACCAATCCAGGTTACTAAATCAAATCATACTTTAAAATTCGGAAAGACCTGCGAGAGTGATTGATGAATATTCATTTGAGTTTGAAAGTTTAGCATACCCACGCCACACTCCTATGAACATACACACACAGTTCGGCAATCAGCGGTCTATTTTCGATTATACACTGACATTTTTGTGGGTAGTAACTGACTGGTTTCTGAAACAAACTGAGCCCTGATAAATGATAAAGTCATTCTTTACTCTCGACTTTGATCCTTTCAACATTAAATCCTTATTTGTTGTTATTTATTCTTTCATGTTTCTTACTTTTATTCAAAACCCTTCATCGAGCCACTTAGCGGTATTAGCAGCATTTATCGGTCACATGCCGCCGTTGCGAACTCCAATCAATCATGAACAGCGCAATTAGCGTGAACTAGTGCCGCGTCACGAACTTTGATGCGCGGGCTACGTACACATATGCTACCAGCACACCCGGGTGTTAAGGAGTTATCCAAATAACTCGGGCACACAGAATATGTAGTGCCTTGAACCCGCTACCACTAAAATGGCACGTTCAGATTATGATATTCTTGTAATACGTCTGACCAAGTCACTGAAATAGGATTAAGAAGTGTTTTTTTTTTTAAGCATGGGAAATCATCAAATGACTTCTTCCGCTCTGGGTGGAGCGGGAGGGCGTGTCAGACTCTTACTGACTAAAACCCATCCGTGTTCCTTCTAACGCCCTTTACGTTCCAGAGCCGCGGTGACTCTTTCGAACAAATTCTGCAACCCTGGCAGGAGGATTAAGAAGTGATGGCATCTGGCCAACGTCTATACTACGTTAAATACGTTTGACTATAGCTTCTGTCCACGACATCGTGTGCGTGGAAAAAGGATTTTATGTAACTCTGCCATAGATTTTATCGATAAATGTATGTTTTTGTAATCGAATTTCCTGAGATTACCTCTTACTAAAAATGCTTTAAAAAGCTCCTTCCATCCAATAACTCCCAAGTTATACGATGTTTTTTTATCAACAGACAAAGAGCCATAACTTCCATCTCTTGACATACTCAAAAAAAACGACTCCCGCGGGCACAATTATTCCGGCACCACAGATACAGTTAATTTCAGCCCGTAATAATTTTATCTTATTAACTATTTTACCTCACCTCGTACATTCTTTAAGCCCCTACGGCAGGGGTCCCCAAACTGTGCGTCGCTACTCCCCAGAGCGTCGCGGTGCTTTCCCAGAAGCGTCGCAATCAACGGAAATAGAGGAAAGAAATATTGGGATTCCTATTTTAAAAATTAAAAATTGTCCACATTCAAAGTGGACGAAAATTCTCATCGTCAGTATCGTGATTTGACTTGAATAATGTGGTGTTTTTTTTGTTGGCATTATGTATGGCCTGGCCTACCCTTACTGTAGTTTACTGCACGCCCATGTCATCTACGTACCTTCTCGTTTTCCCAAACGAAGCTACCGTCGGTATCTTTTTTTACAAGGGCGTCGCTAAAAAATGATAACACTCAAAGGGAGTGGCAGTATAAAAGATTGGGATCCCCTGCTCTAAGGTACAATTCCGATCTTGGCGACCGGCATACGCGACCACGACCGCCGACAATGGCGTGCGACCGTGACCCACTGCTTTGTATGAATTACTATAGGACACTTACGGGTGCACGCTACCGAGTCGCGCGACTAATGGGCGTTGCCTGCGAGCGACTGGGCGACCGCGACACTGTCACGCCGGGAGCAGTGTGGCCGCGCGACACAGCCGAAAATCACATCAAATGGCGGCTTTTCCTTCATTCGAGGTCGAAATGTTGGTAGAATTTAGACGAGATGTTAAGTGAAACCCATCTATGAATGATGCAAGACTCCAATGAATAAATATATGTAACATCGTGAGGAAATATGTTTGAAAAAAAAAATTAAAGTTCATATAAAAAGCTTCATAATAATGTCAATGGTCGATGGCAAGCGCTTTATCGACCAAAAAGCTATTACGTCGTTTAGCAACTGCAAGAACACTCAGCCAGTTTCACTGGTTGTCTGGTCGCAGTCGTGCGTCGCCGTCGGCAAGATCGGAATTGTACGTTTTTATAGCCAAACCATAGCGTGTGTGTACATTCAATACCCATTAATACTTTCATGTCGATAATACCGCGTGGTGTGCGCGAACTCTAGTAGCTTCATTCATTATATTCGGTCAACGCGCGTCAGTGAATGACGGCGTCTCACAAGTAATTTTATATTATCGTTAAGCACAATATAAAGTTTTGCGTACGTAAGGTCCACTTAACCAGGGTGCGAGGTGTCATTTTCGGAGAAGATGCATCCTCCCGAGTCGTGTGGGAGCTAAAAGAAAGTGCATACCGAGATGATCACAAGTTAACATGTGTGTCTACCGACATCTACCGTAATTATTTTATTTCATATGTGGCTGAGAGTCAGCACTTTTGGAATACCAGTTACTGTTTAAAGACATTCCCCTAAAACGCTCACCCGTCATTTTGTCAATTTCAATTTATAATCGTAATTTATAAAGAGTTAAACGCTATAATTACATTTTATTTATTACCGAGCCACCGTGAGTGCAACTTCTTATAGTAGGTACTTACAATACTAAACAAACCGCTACAAATTGTAAAGAAAACAAATCAAGAGAGCGAAACTAATCACGAAAGCCGTAGCTCTCCCCCACCGCAACACTCACAGCTTAGCTAATAGTTTTACCGCCATCCGCCACTCGGCCGCACTCGGCTCTGCTCGACATCGCTCGGAAGTCATCGGCAATTGTTTGCTTTTTTTGTGTAGCTCAAGCGAGCAATCAGTCGCTCGGGAACAACAATTAGGTCAACCGCAGACTGGCCGAGGGCTGGCGGATACTTTGTGAATGCACTAATAAATGAATAGTATAAGATTGATGAAATTGAATAACATTGTGAATAGGACTTTCTCTTTTGTTGTTTACGTCGCGTTTTTGTTTACGAGATGCCCCAATGCATAGCTTTTTTAACTGCAGATTTTGCAGCCTACGACACCTGCCCTGGGTATATAGGATTACGAAGAGTCACCTACTTGAGCCTAAAACTCTGCCATGCTTTGGCATTGAAGTAGGATTGTACACGTTCTTAAATCAATATAGTCATTTCATAACTCGTATTTACCCGATGCCGACAAAGTCGTAAAGAGAACATAAATATATACAAAATTTGGTTTAATTTAGAACCCGGGATATAATATTTTAAATTAAAGCCCCAATACCAAATTAAATTAATACCAGTACTAACGCGTAATACTCACATCCCAGCTAATATAATCCCTGTAATTACCTCTCCCCCGCAGTCGTCTGCCGCAGCCTCTGATTACTCTAACTCCTAATAAAACTCGTTACCTGTTACCTGTTACGATGGTTTCGACTCACACACGCATGAAACAGTTACAGACGTGGATATCCAATAACACTTTGCTAACTCATATACTGGGACGGATTTAACATTGATATCAATAGTCAACTAAATCTACTAGCTGCTACGATGGGTCTACGGCGTAGCGCTACGCCGTAGCACTAAACTTCAGCGGATTAATATGACTGCGAAAAAATAAGGAAGCAGCGAAATTCCTTATTTTGACGTTAGTAGTTTGGGCTGCTTCGTTGGTTTAATGGTTGCAAGTGCTACTAATTAGCTTAATGATATCTTGGATTCAATTCCCAAGTCGGGCAAAATTGTATCGGATTGTGACGCAATTCCGAATTTGTACCCGGTTGATGGTAGTAGACTTGAATCTGATTACCTATATAAAGTCGCCCGTCTCTTGCTAAGTAGGATATACACGGAGAGGTTTGCCACATGAACAAATTCGTGCAAAGCGAGGCTGTGGGTCGCAATGGAGTAGTACTGAAATACTACTACTAAATTGGCAAAATTTAACACTGCAAACACGTCAAAACATATTTTTATCAAAATCTCCTAGTAAACAGTTATGCCTACTTCCCATAGTAAATAATTTCACACATTGATTTTTAGTGAAAATGGAAAACACATAAAACCTACACCCGGGTCGTAAACAAATCCCAGTCTCACATGAGACAACATTAACGTTCAGTTCCTCGATCACTATAAACACTATCACCCGGCCTCCCGGGATTACCGGAACTCCCGGGATTGCTGGGATCCCGTCGTGAGCAGTGTTTACCGACGTCACTTATTACATAACGGGATCAAGTCATACAGGCTGTGTGTGTAGAACTGTAGAGCGAGGCTGTTATCGTGAGCTGAGACCGAGGAAGGCCGTATGTAAATGAAGACATAAAGCGTATCTTATAGTTTGGTGTAAGCTGTGAGCCCGCCTGTGTCGCAGCGATATATATCGCTGGTGAAAGTACACCATACAAATAATGTTTAGTTGAGTTTGGTTCATATCTTGGAGAAATTAAGTTTAAGCTTCCGTAAACCTAAGTTTAATTTTTTCAGGGTTCCGAATGGCCGTATGGAAAACTGAAACTTGTGTTAACGAGAACATAACAATATTATTATTCAATGTAGTAGTTATCCTGGCATTTTGGTAACGGGTTTCGTGTATTTTAATGCAATAACAAATCACATAGACGGTCTAATTCTGGACGCTACTATTTTCCTATTAAATTCAGTACGTTCGACTAATTAGAATCAGAAACTAATGTATATATCACGCAGCGGTTACACAAACATCTCTCCTGAGAGGGCAGTGTATACGTCTATAAAGAAAGCACAGCGTGTGTTCACAGAATTTACTCGAAGTTCTACAGCCCCCACTTGTCCATAAATATAGACAAGTGAGGGCTGTAGAACTTAGAGTAGATTCTGTGTCGAATATAGAACGTACAAGTTTCTAGCAGTTGTTGATTAGTTGTGAATAATGTGCTAAATATTGTAATTTTGAATAGAGGAAAAAGCCTTTAAAACCCACGTTTTATATATCTATTGAATTGGTCCATCCATCCATTGGTTCAACATTTATCATTGAGCGTATGCTTTTGGTCACTGAAAGTATCCTTCACTTTCATCTTATTTCTTCAAACATGTTTAGGGGTACAGTTTTACAGATTTTTTTATAATTATCAAGTAGAGCCACGGTTTTATGCTAGTATAATATATAGCTCGGCGCGTGCAATTAACTCATTGTATGGGATTACAGAGGACATCGACTAATTAAACAGATAATATCGTGATATATTAATCGCGCGGACAGCAATATGCAGTATATTAACAGAACTGTGTGTTTGTCTGTGTTGAACATTATGGCTTACGATGATGAGCTAATAGTTGGTAAGCAATCTAAAATAAATATACCTTGAGCTAATCATAATAAAAAAATGCAGCTTTCTGATAATCCCGTATAAGAGGCTGGGGTAGTTTCGTTCAATTCCAATGCCATCTGAACAACAATATTCATTGCGTTACTTCATCGAGCAGAAGACTTTTTCAAATAAACAAAGCTATGGAATAGGAATTTCTATTACCTTTACCCAATGGTATCGAAAGTCCTTTCTGCTCACTCTAAGTGAAAACTGTTCACGTAACTCGTGTCTCGGTAACTCAATAAGTGAACTCCTTTTTATAAGCTTCGTTAGTGCAAGTTTGCAAAAGAAAGATTTTGCTACATTTTTAATTTCATGTTAATACACTTCCTTCGCACGGAAGTCTATAATTATTTCACGGGAAACTGCGTTCATGGTTATATCCATGCTACGGTCAACCTGCGTTGCATGAACAAATAGGTCGTGGACGTACTGTTGCAATTTACAATATTTAAATATTCAGATTTCCACATAATATTTAAATGTAGCATGAAAACGTTATAACCCATCGCCGTCTACCGTCACATTTACACCAGCTCTACAAACATATAAGGTTGTGAGAAATTAAATAATTTGGGAGGTAGTCACCGGTTACTGGCGAGCTAATACATGAACCTGGAGCGTGATTTGTAATTATTATTAAGTGAGATTTTGAAGACGATTCTATTAAGGAGTTTGTCACCACAAACTCCTTAATAGAATTTTCTTCAAAAACTCACTACATCTACTGGAGGTTTCTAGGTTACCACCTTGAAACCTCTATAAAAACATAATACTTTTACTCTTTGACTTTAGTTATCTCTGAGCCATATTTTTTTTTTCTTCGCCATACTAGTTCCCTATTCAACTTAATATTTATTTCGTCGTCTAATTTTAGTGATAACAAGCAAAAGGTTCAAAACAAATTAAATAAGTTGCAGAATATATGTAGTTAAAAAATAATTACAGCGGTCCATATTTGCTTTCCAAACGTCTCTGCCTAAGCGAGACAGCCGCACTAAGATACTTTACCTACCGAAATAAAAATGTGTGTGAATTCAGTTAAACATTTTATCACCCAATCGGCAGCTCGAATAGTTTTTTGTAAACCATGTTTGTGTAGAAATTTCAACAACACATAGAACAAGGAATACATTACTTGGTATCCTAAACGTAAATGTAGTGAAAGATGCGAGAGTGATAAATTAGATGAGGCTACAACATCGTGAATGTTTACCAAAACTTTCTTATAACTTAGAAAATGTTTAGTTTTCCGACGGGCAGGTTGCTACTAAGCGGACTGGTTTTTAACATGGCATTGAATACAGTACATACATTTGGTTAAAAGGGTCACATTGAGAGTTTCCTAATCAAGGACATCATTCTTCAAAAAGTGGACATTCTTGACCTTTATCTTGAGATTTCATAGATTTTTCAATCGATATCATGACCTTTAAAAAATGGCACCTTCGCTTTCCGTTAACAAATCTCAACAGCTCTGACCTCACTTGAGCTTTCTCCAAGTCCATCGGTCACTCGACACTTCAGCGTGCACGATATCTGCTATATCGGCGACCAACACCGCCGTGTTCGAGATCAAAGCAGTGTGATATATGAGGGAATTGATCGCGTCGCGTCCGAACGTGACGACTTGTTGAGAGGCTGATGTGTGCGCTCCGTGGAACTGTGTTGTGTCGAGAACAGTCTTATAAAGGAAAAAAACTTTTTACATTATAAAACTATAATTTGGAAGTCGGTTGTATTTTTTTGTAAAAAGTTTTTTTTTCACTTTTTAGAGGTTCACATGTGCTTACGCCTTCACAGTGTACCGGCGTGATTTTATGTAATGAACTGATGTAAACAATAGACAGACATGAGATTTCAGCAATCCCAGTCCATTTGCTATCATTTATTGAGGAGTTCCGTTGCCTATATCCGAAGTCCTTCATCAGATCTTCACCACATTGAAGTGGGACCACTCCGAGAAAGTATTCTTCCAAAAATTACTTCAAGTGTGCCTATAAAATTTGAAGAGTTCTCTCTATTTCTCCAGTATCCCATTATCCACCTGGGAAGTATACACCCTTTCAAACAAAAAAAAACCAAATTTGTCCAGCCATTTTCAAGTAATCGGGGCACATACATAAAACAAAAAAATAAAGGTTCCGATGAATTGAAAACCTCCTCCTTTTTTGAAGTCGGTTAAAAAGTACTTTAGAAAAGGATAAGATAGTTTAGGACTGTAATTTGATTGTTGGGGGTTAGAGAATGTAAACAATCTAGTGAAGAGAAAACCCAAACAATTCATTTAATTCAGGTTTAAAACCAAACGTGACTTCAGGAGCTGTAAGTGTTCCTTACTTACTTAGTGAAATATTGAATACCAATAACTTTATTCTAGGAAACGAAAATGTGGTCAGAAAATCCGAACTAGTAGCTGCTCTTCAATGTCACCCGTAGCGTATTTAGGTCAATTGAAGCTTAGTTTTCTAACAAGCGTAATGAAAATGCCTATTTTTAGTATTCTCTGATCCCTGAATTCCAAATTATGTGTGGTTTGTGATAAAGGCGAGTCTATTATATTAACCAAAGAAAGAACTTAACAATATTATGCGCCATTCTAACTCTCAGGACCACACACAAGTAGACCTGACAATATCGATATTGATTTAATCTGGCTCGCCGCCAATACATTGTCGACTTCACAGACAGATTCCTCTCAAAACAAATCACTGCAAATTGTTCGTGAAATGGACACGTGTATCTGTCTGTCAGTACTTCAAACTCTTGGTATATTAACGAGGGCTTCAGGGAGAAGTAAAACATGTATTAAAAGAGAAAGAAGCACTTAGTATGAACAGGTTTGTGTTTAGAGTTACTTCGTAAATTTACATCATAATCCCGGGTCGAGAGTGAGCTTGTTAGGGATGAGTGCGTGTCACTTATCTTTGTTTACTGTATATTTTTATTCAAATGTAATATAATTATTTTATTTGTATTATAAATTCAATTTCCTACTGCATTTAATCAACTATTGTTTGGGAGAAGACACTGAGTCCTGTTACACAGTCCTCTAGCACAGAAGTTAGGACCTCAATTTGTTTGTACACATTTTGATGCCAGTGAAATTTAATCTTATATAATCTAGTTATGTGCAGGTACACATAACGTATTCACATTACGCCCGGTACCCAAACATTTCGCCAATACAGTATCCTTCTCCTATCATCTTGTAACCATTCTCGCATACAAGAAATAACCTTATTTATTTTATTTATTTAATAATCGTCTAAATGCATCCCACATTTACACCATTTTACCCCATAAGTTTTCAATGGGATTGAGGTCTGGACTTGAAATTGTTCAGAAGCATCTGGTATCTCGTCTGCTACAATATATCTGTCGGCGACTGTACGTAATAAAATCATGTTTTATTTTCATTATTATTTATTGATACGGTGTTCAATTCCATAGACACGTTTTTCCAGTTAGTTTGATGTAAATGCTGCAGTAATAAAAAATCCACGTTTGGCAAAATATGATTGGGAAATATTTTAATAACGTGTAGTATTCAGATTCCTGATGGCTATAGCGCACCTGAAAAAAAACAGATAGCAAATTTAAATCATATTGTGTTAGTTACGAAACGCGAGTGACTACAATTACACTACAATAACCACTTTAGCATCATCCGAATAAAATGGGTTTTAGCAAAAAAAAGGCGTCGCGTCAATGAGTTAGTGGAGTCAGAAAAATGCTTTGTTATTTAGTTATTTCTTACTGATATAAGGCTACACTATAATTGGGCACTGGGTTATATTTTATCTCGAAAAAGCCATGCCAGCGATGCCCAGGGGCTCATGTAATAACAGTCTCGTTACATGAGACATGACTAACTTCGCAGATGTGTTCGATTTCATAATAACAAGTCTAATTGTTGCTCTAAAAGTTGTATTGTTAGTTGTGTAATAATTAATTAAATATTCAAAGTATTGTTCAAAATGAAAGTTGAAACTTTCTTGTTATTCATTTAGAATACGCCTTTGATGAAGTTCAGTTAAATATTAAATTTAGCGAAGTGAACTCGAAGTTAAAGAGTCCAGCAACCGATAAGAATGGTTCCCTTTGTAATGAGGTAAGTAAGAATTATTATGTGGACGGAAGATATTTAGCAATTAATATTTGTTAACACCGATTGATAGATTGGAGATGTTATGGAGGTATGCGGTACAGAGAGTAAAGTCCCGCACACCTCCACTGAAATGGGAAGAAACGGTCCGACCAAACGGTTGTTGTGTCTGGTGGGCAACTGCCCGATAGTTGATATTCGGACTGTTGTATGTGTTCAAATCGCACGGAGAACTTTTCTTGCGCGATGCGATGCAGGATTACGTTGTTAGTTCGTCGTGGATGGCGCTGCGGTTCTTTTTGTTGCCGTACAAATTTCACTTCTTAGTTTCTCATGTGGTGGCATTGATGCCGCTACAAAGTAATGCAATATTGTGTTCCTCTGTAAGGCCAGTCTTTGTAAAAAATGACATGCAACAGTAACTATCATGCGTGGAACAAGTTTACTGAACTCGTATAGCCCCAAATTGCACTTTGTGTTATGTTTGATGCGTTCGGTCACCAAAAAGGGAATGAGATGAGAAATACTACTGTATTCAGGTTACCCAAAAATCGATTAAATATTTAATTGTTATTTTTTAACCATCATATTGTGTGGAACCTCGTAGGTTTCTTTTCAAGGAAGATCAAAAACACTGTCATACTAAAGCTACCTAAATAAATCTAACCTTATCTTGGCGACCCAGAACATTATCATCTTATTAAGTTAACTGAGACAACATAGCTATCGTATATATAAACCGTGTAGCATCACATATCTGCCATGTTATACTATTTGTTATGTAAACAGAGGAACAGACGGAGTACCGGAGTGCGGCGGAACACTCACGCTGTACATATGTTAAGCAGGGTACATGATAATGTGATGACATAGTGAGGGTCGGATCTAGTTGACATGTGTGAACATTGTGGATCAACAGAAGAAGTAGTATCCGTAACGTTTCCTTGAGAGGAACACTGAAAAATAGCTCTTTATTTTTTAATGTTTAACCGACATCAGAAAAGGAGGTTCTGATTCGAATCGTATGATTCGATTTTCTCAAAAACTACTGATTCGTTTTGGATGGAGTTTTGAGACGGGAACGTTTTCCTGTAACTATAACGGTTAAGGTAGTTGCCCATACTGTTCCGTCTCAAAAATCCACCTGTATAAATGCGTATTTTTCAGGGAATGTTTTAGCAGATATATAATTGTATGATGAAGATCTTTGGAGATAAACAACGAAACTCTTCAATAACGACTACAATTTTTTTTTATTATGACCTAACCTAACATAAAATTACGCCTGTGAATGAATGAAAAGGTCGGCAAATCACAGTACACCCCTACATTCACACTAAAAAAAATATTTCAAAGAAAAAAGAACCGCCTTAAAAAACCACGAACTCACAAGTAAAAAATAATTTAACCTTACCCTTCGGATCAGGGTGACGTGAGTGTAGATTGTGGACCAACCGAGGTTGTAGTAGTATACTTGAGGTAACACAGAAAATATTGTTCTTTAACTTTTCACCAATGTTTTTGCTTTTCTTATCAGTCGGTCCTTTCATTTTCATTTGGTGTTATATTTTTTTGTAAGACTTTATCTTCCTTTTGCATTCTGATAGAAACTAATTGGATCTGTGTTTCTCTTTGCTCCATCGTTTAAAGAACTACTATTATAATAATATATATATATATATTTTTTTTTAATGCTTACATTTTGTGTACTTTGTGTGTTAATGTAATTGGTCTACAAACCGTGTTAACATTATAAATAAATAAATAAAATAAATAAATAAATAAAGTTGAAAGGAAACACTATCTATTCATCATATATAATCAGACCAATAGATATTTTAAATCATGACATAAAATATCTATTAGTCTGATTCTAGATACTACAAAATCATTAGCAATTGTTCTTATTAATATATTTGTTTTTCTCTGAGTCGGCAAACAGACAACATTTACTTAATATCACAACAATAAATCCCTCGCTCCCCACGAGACGCGCCGAGCAACAGGTCGCGGCGACGATCACGCGCATAGTCTACACAACACACAGACCGAGCTCGACGCCACAGCTTCCTCCCAGTGTGCTATACATACCCGTGTAGCTAGACATTGTGTAGACTGGTCGGCGCCGCTTCTAATATCTCGCCTGACAGAGCTCACGCTATAAACTAACAATAAGTTGAACGCCGACTCAGTGCTTTGAATCTGCGATATTTAAGCTAACATTAAGTTTGAGTTTGTTTATTTATTTACAGGTAAACTACTTATTGACTGTATTTTGCGATTTAGACCGGTTCACAAAACTATGCTTAAACTCGTCAGTATATTGTGGATGATCATGTCAGTTACTGGGAGTGTAAAGCTTTATAAGATGTCTGAACGGCGTTATCTCCAATTTTAAGTAGACTGTTGTATGATGTCCTCATAAGTTTAAATAAAAAAAAAATTCTATTCTTGCCTGAAACACAGGTTTAAAGTTACCTAGATCGGGCGGATCACTATCTAACATTGCAATTCTGAACCACCGTTAATTGCACATTTAATAAAAATATCTTAATTTTAGTTTATTTCTAGGCAATATAATTGTATGGAAAATGTTATTACTGTTGGCTAAATGTACACTTTTGTAAACGTTCTTATTTGAATAAATTATAATGATTATTATTATTCTGTTCACTTATTACAACATTGTAAAATGTATGTTAATAAGAAATCAGTTCAACTAAGTATTTTACGACAGAACCTACGCAGGCCGTCACACGGTGCTCCAAAGCCGCAGATACAATATACAATTACTTTCGATTTACCAGTCCTCACTAGCGGAAGAACCTCTTACACCCCACACCCCCTGGCTCCACTCCCTAGCACCCTCGGGAACCAACAGATGTTGTTATTATTATTGTGAAGATAATATAATCCGTGAATGGTAAGTAATAGGTATCAATAGAGCTGCGATGTAATACAATGCTTGATCAGTTTACAATAGACGGCAGATATTGGAATGTTCGGATAATATCGAATGTTCATGAAACCGCAAATAATGTGCGTCATTTCGGGAGTACGATGTGGATTCTGTTAAGGCTGGTTGTCCTAGTACAGTACGGGGGTGAGTGTGGAATGTGATTTGCGCGTGACTAACCCAATGGAACACTTCATCAGTATTGAATGTCCTCTCAATCAAAGATCGTGTCGCTGCATAGTAATATTAAGCACACCGACACGGGCTCGAGGAGGACCTGTACGTGTATTTGCTCGGCGAGGTCACTCTGTCCACACTGGTAATGCAGCCAGGGACTGCGAGGACAGAACCACGGTCTCAAGGAATGGAAATCAAAACCGTTTTTGTCTTTTTGACGTTTGTTGTTGATGATTTTCATATTTAATTTGTAAGCTCCAAATTATAATAATTAATGTAAACTACGTAGGTACTGGTGACGTTATATTTTTCAGCAATTTATTGTGACACAAACAAAATGATGAAAAACTAGCATTTGCTATGACAAAATAACCTTGTATATTCACAGACACAAATAATATGAGCACGAATAGTTATTTGAAGCAGATCTTCGAGACTTCGTCTGCGTGTATGTCGGCAAGAAAGGCCGGCCGCACATTGGACGTGTTTTCGTTCGAATTTGGCTGGTGCAAACACGTGCGAACACGCACGAACGATTCCGACTCTCTAAGTAGGTAATACGAGAGCGCGCAGACTGGAAACGAGATAGACGTAAGTATACGCGCGTATACGTCCGACATCCGAAAACAATCCGAACTTGTATTATGAACGATATTATTTATAATACACATTATTATATCACAAAAGAACATTGTATTATAATATTTATTGGAATCAGCCTGATACAGTTATTACAGTCTGATTAGTTCCTAATTGTCTCTATATTCATAATATCATATTTCTATTTCGATACGTTTGATTGAATAGACACAATGGTATTGTTAGTTAATGAGGGATTGTTCTGTTAAGGCTTCGAATAGAACACATTCTGGCAAAGATATAGTATGTTCTTTGCCCGTAAAATCATATCTAAAAAAATTTAAATATAAAGTCTATGCCAACTTATTCTTCACCACTGGCTTTGCCCGCGGTAGATTGTCGAAAATTATTGCCGCAATGTAAAGTGCTTAAAGTACGTCTGGTCTATGATTTGGTCTATCTGTAATCCAGAACCATTCAGTTGTAGAGGCCTGATTGATAAAATGTCCGAACAAACAGATATTGATTACGAATATCGCTGACTGAATATACCTTTGGGAGATACAGGCTTGTTGCGATGCATTCCCATACTCCATCAGTGATACAAAGTACAACATACAACCGTACAATTTAAATGCTCGGTGGTATTCCGCTGTGAATAGCTGTGAATTCATTGGGCCGTGACAATCGCGGGCAGGTGGCACGTACCACTACCTACACTTACGTACCTCTAGTACACATAACACTCCGGTGCTAATGTATGAACTGCTGTTGGCGCTCCATACCGCGCGCATTTCTATTGTTACAAACGAATTTTGGAGGAACCGAGTGTCCGCGTGACCAAATCACTTGGTATCGATTATGGTGGAGGGATGATGTGCTCTATTATTTTATACAGAGGGCCACACAACATTACTAAAAAAACAGTACAAACTGGACTCTTGTTCTATTAAGAATCAGGACTGCACTAAACCAGCTGGGGATCAAAGTGTTATTGAGACGCGGTCAACTGTATATAGATATGAAGAAGGTTGACTGGTAGAGAATGCCCTGATGCATTAAGTCCGCCCATGTACCACTATTGTACATAAAGTATAAATAAATAAATAAATATGAGAGTCTGCAAGTTAAATCATGTTTTCAAACTTTATCGCTGTCTTCTTAATCATGGACAAGTTTACGTGACTCGAAAATGAACGACAAAAAACCAAGAAACTTCACACTAGTCCGTGAAGTCAATATTCATGAAAGTCTCATGAGGACCAAAAGTTCCTTCCTACGTAGACATTTTGGGCCTGTGTACTATACTATATATACTATACTATACTTGTTACCGGGGCGACATGCGACGCCTTGTACTTCACAATATTGTATTACATAATTATTATATTCGTTTTTTTTCTATTGTGCCAATAAATGAAATTTTCGTTCTATGCAATGCAATGCAATTTTCTTTCCTTGAGTCACAGATTGGATACGTACAGGAGGACGGCTACGTACGCACTCACAGCCGCGTATATGCGGCGATCTCAATCGTCAGCCGGTCGCGAGTGCACTTACACTGGCAGTACGTGAAGCGTGTTTATGTGTGCGTGCGTATTCGTACGCGCAGCGATCTCAAACGTCAGCTGGTTGCGAGTGCGCTTGCACTCGCTGTACGAGAAGCGTATCTATCGGTGCGTCCATGTTCGCTCGTTGTATTGAGCCGACCTTGTGAACCTATCAATTTCGTGGCAGCGAGTAGTACATCTGTTGGCCCGGGACGAGGCGTCCAGGCGGCTACCTGTTGCCGCACCTGATTAAGCAATTAATGACGATGTACTTCTTGAATTGTCTTTAAGAAATACTGTTTTTTTTATTAAAAAGATCACAGTTCTTAAGATCGAGCAGATTTAATGAAAGTTATGTGTACCCTTTCTTAATTTAGTACTGAGTTAACTTCTGTATCAAATGTCGTTTTTAAAACTCAGCTCTAAATTCCCCCGCCAGCAGTAACACTTGAGGAAATTCTTTATTTAGTGAAACATACCACCAGCACGGGCTGAAAACGCGTCATAAATGAGCATATTGTCCCAATTAAGACACTTCGTTTTTGCTCGTTTTATTTCTTCTGAGTAACGAAGCGTTTTTTTTTAGGGTTCTGAACCTCTGCATGGAAGAACGAAACCCTTATAAGATCACTCGGTTGTCTGACTGTCACAGTCAATTTTCTCGGAAGCTACGCGACCGATTCAGTTGAAATTTGGTACACATACCTCTGTAACCCAAACACGGACGCGTAAAAAAAAAAAAAAGCTGAGAAATGGTGTAAGTTTATGAAGAAAAAAAAATTACCGACTGTATCGTGTGCCATTTCAAATCAAAGGGCTCATCGCAAGGGTCTCAAAGTTATTCAAGAAAATAGATGATAATTGACCTTTCCCCCCATTATCTCCGAAACTTCTACCCTAAAATTTTGAATAAAATACAGGTCTTTGCAGATTATAGGAATACCTAGAAGTCTATGATTTTAAAGTAACCTGTCAAACAAATATTATTCATTCGGAACCCTTTGCACGCAACTCGCGAGTCCGACTCGCACTTGGCCGGTTTTTCTCTTTTCATCCCACGTAGACAATGACAGTGCCTTGATCTCGAAGGTCAATAAGGGCGGTTATTGAAGTTCACATATAATTGCGGTTGACGTTACAATGCGATTCAGTTCTCTGTCTTCACATACATACATGCAAAAGTATATAAATCTACGTTGAGAGCAAATAGTTGCAGTGAGCGGAGATTTGTGTCGCCGGCGACGCGCGACGACGCCAGCACGACTAAATGAGGTTGTTCGAAGAGGTTCTTTTATTTGACGGATATCGGAGCACTGACATACATACATTGATTGTGTTGCTGCAAATATCTTGAGCAAGTCTCTTTGCAACCAATTTAGAAAATACTGTTTGAACAGATTGAATCGTTTTGTAAAACTTTTATTCTATTTTGCCCAGCTATTTGGGTGAAAAAGTATAAGATTCGATTTTAAAAGCAGCGTGGGAATAATTCCAACCCTCCATGTGTTTACTTATTAGCGATGCTTGGTAGAATTAAACAATAAATATCAAACATAACAAAAGTAATCCAAAAACATATCCTTCAAAATACCAAGACGTTTTACACTGTTCATTTTTAAGACTTCTCTAGTAGGACGACCTCTTCAAGAAAAACCTACTTAGTAAGTACAAAAGGAAATAATTTCAACAATTGCTAAGCTTTCGCTATATTATAAGTACACCTTTTTAGGTGTACTTATAATAATGTTTATTTAAACAAAACATTATTTACATTTTTGTCTCACATCAAAATATAATAACAACACAGATAGAAGTCAAAGAAACCACAAGTCCCTCATTATAAAGCAAGCAGAGTAAAAACCTCAAAAATTGTCAGACATTTTCTTCATCCTTTGCGTAACATGTAGAACAAAATGTAATCAAAGCGAGTACAGAGTAAGCGATGGAACGTAACATGAAAATATAACGATATAGTCGTCTCATTGTGGGAGGATTGTGTAAGCGTATGCTGTCTTATAACAATGTTATAGGCAAATTGTTATGATACTGAACAGTAAGATCACAAGAAAGAATTAAAATAGACTGAAATGAGATTCACCAAATATTTTTGAAGTCGTTTAAGTTATGGGTTGGGGTTGTACCTTCGTCATCAATGCCACCACATGAAAAACTGAGACACGAAATTTGTACGACAACAAAAAGAACCGCACCGCCATCTATCCTGTCAGCAACAAACTACTATCGAAATCCTGCATCGCGCAAGCAAAGTTCTCCGTGCGATTTGAACATATACAATAGTCCGAATATCAAGTATCGGGCAGTAGCCCACCAGACACAACAGCCGTCTGGTAGGAGGATCCTTCCATTTCAGTAGAGGTATGCGGGACTTTACTGTTTGGACCACATACCTCTGTATGTCGTAGCTAGAAATGGGCGATCAACTGGATTTAAATCCGATTATTTGGGCTTAATATCTTCTCTAACCGTGCTCAAGTCAACGGTTATCTAAGGTATTTAAACTAAAACGCAGGCTCGGGTACGATGGTACCGACTTTGAGGGCCCTATTTAATAAACCCTTTATAGAACCGAGAAATTCCTTTGCGGTCCTTGGGAGCACTCATTGGTACCCAATACATTGAAGAAATCTTTTATTGAGAATCCTTTTAGGTCGCCTACCGTTCCCATTTACTCACTCTTTCTTTTATTTGTTGGTGACATATATGGAATAACTAGCTATCGCCCGCGACTCCGCCCGCATGAATGTCGAAAATTATCCCAAGGGAACATACTTCCGGGATAAAAATATATAAAAAAAAACAATCTCCATACCAAATTTCATCTAAATCGGTCCAGCCGTTTGCACATGAAGAAGTAACAAACAGACACACACTCACAAACTTTTGCCTTTATAATATTAGTGTGATAAAATTGAAGTTAACGGTGACCTAGATTTAAGACTAAAATAAGACGAAAATGTTTTCTTATTTCAGTTTAAATATATTAAAATATCATAGAACAAAATAATATTTTCGTGTTTCAAGAGAAGAGAAACTCGAGCTCCCGACGTTATTAGCAGCCGGTAATAATTTGTTTCGTGGAAATTTCTGAAAGAGAGAAACTTAATGAAATGGTGCACAACAAAACATTCTGATCGTATCGAAGTGGCAGGAACCGAATGCTTTGAAATTATAGCACAAACAAAAAGATAATATTCAGCGTTCATTTTAATTTATATTGATTTTGATGTAGACAATTAAATTTATATTATCCGATTTAAAACAATAGGCGACATATGAGTGTAATGTCTTACTGAAAGCTAAAAATACATACATAGTTGACGCCTGCCACCAATAAAAATTATACCAATTTTATTATGGCGGTATAATGGGTAGGTAAGGAACCCTCGGCGCACGACTTTGACTCGCACTTGACCGGTTTTTTTAATGATCAGTGTTTGTTTTATTTTTTGTACATGTTTATTTCAGTGTTTTGTTTTTATTAATAATAGTTTTGTAGTTACTGTAATTGGTTTTCAACCGTTGTAATCAACACTCTGACTGTAATCACACGCAGCAGGGCAGATTTATTAGATACTAACTTCTGCCCGCGGCTACGCCCGCATCAAAAGTATTATCATGGGTTTTATTTTCTTTGCATGGAAGTCATATTTTTTTTTCAAAATACTTGTTACATCTGCTGAACCAGTGCAAATCTCGTCGAAATAGGTCCAGCGGTTTCGGAGATTAGGTGTACAAACAGACAGACAAACACACAAAACATTAAAAAAACTAAGAGTTCCGTACCATAAATCGAAAAAAAAATACACGTTATTTGTATGGACGCCCTCTGTCATTTTTAATATTATTTCATTTTTATTATACTTATATTGTTATAGCGGCAATAAAAATAAACACTGTAAAAATATCAACTGTCTAACTCTTGCAGTTCTTGAGATGCAGCCCGCTGACAGACAGACGGACAGATGGATGGACGGACGGACGGATGGACAGCGGAGGATTAGTAATGGGGTTCCGTTGGTTACCTTTCGGGTATTGGGTTATGAGTTTCGTTTAAACTTTCATAATTATGTATTTAGTAAAAAGCTGTTATTTTGATATTACAAACTGTTATTTTATTTATTTGTGTAGATACAATTTAAGTGTCGCGCAGTATTAATGAAAATGGGCATTTCATTTAAATCTAATACCTAGTTATACTTCTTCGACTTAAGTCTTTAATACGACTGTTAAGAGAAGCACACGAAGCCACGGGCGGCAACATAACGAGCTTCTGAAACAATAACAAAATAAATACTTAGCGCTAAACTAAAGCTAAAAGCTTTCCATTAGAGAGGGGCGACGGCCTCGAGCATATCCGTCCGATGTATCCGAAACTAACAGATATTCGGATGGTCATGATTGCAGCTTTTTGTAAAAAAAACCTTATTGAAGCTAAATTAATGTTAGGGAACTAGTTCCTTTATGTTTCTGATAGTTATATTTTTTGCTGGAATATTTACCAGTTCATTTGTAAATGACAGTTGTCAACAAATAAGTATCGAAAGATTACTAAAAAATTTAAATAAAAGCTGCCCTGTGATTTGTTTGTACATGTTCTTGTTTTGTATGACATACTAGTGATCTTTATCCGAAAACCAGCTGGTCTATGTCACATCACTACTCAGATCCGCGAGTCACACTAAGCACGACTACTGTTACATAAATAAACTGTTTCAACTATTTTTCTACCTGGACGCGATGCACTGTGATAATGATAACGTTTTAAAACAAAACTTGAAAGAGATTATTTAACGTATTTGTAGTTTTCGCTCCACTTACCCTCAATAGGAAATTATCAATTCAAATAATTCTTCGCTGTGGTTAAGATAAGATGTTAATGATAAAGTATTGATGTTTTTTTGTAAATACTTTAATCGAGCAACCTACGAAAACTGAAACTATGAGTTAAGAAAACTTCGCTAACGTCGACTGCTGCATGCACGAACAGAAACATTGCTCCACTTTGAGAACTAGTTGCAGTTTTGTTTGAATTTTCATTTGTCTGCTAATAACATTACTGTTAAATTAAAAATGTTTTTTTTTTAATTTGACGACCGGAGCGTGTCTGAGTTCTACAACTCAGTTACAGGGTAACACGGTACTTCTTGATGACAGATTTTCTGGCTTCTGACAATCCGAAACAACTGCCAGAAATCTACAAATGACAGCCGGGATCAACGGCTTAACGTGTTTTCCGAGTCACGAAGGAGTGTTGGTATGTTAAGACCCACCCAAGCTGTAAGAATTTATAAAATAAAATCCTACTTTATTACTTTCAGTAAGTTACAACGATGTACAATAGACCGATAGGGCCTGATCATTACTCCTTACGTTATGATTTACATTCCAATCCATTACGCGCTGAGTAGCCTCGCGAACGAAACACGCATAAAGCGAGCGGTCAGTGTATCACGCACATTTGTCTTTGCACGCATCGTGTATTTTGAGAGATATTACATTAGCTGATTAATATCTGAACCTTGCAACCTAAATAAACTTGAGTGTGGTATCAATGGTCACTATGAGGTTATTTGATGTGATTCAATTAAGGGCAGGCGGTTAGTTTGGTCGTCAGGGACGTGCCGGGAAAGGTTGTACTAATATTACAGGTCTATTTATTTACACACACATGGATACAAAATATTATTTTATCAGAATATTAGTTTTGTCAGCATCTTTGCTTCCCAAGAGAACGTCCCTATTAAAAATAAAATTGTCTGGGTATTAAAGCCTTTATCTTAATGCAGGTCATGTTCTGGTCAACCAATGCTAAGTTTATACTAGATCCAATCACCCGTTGGATTAATGTTACAAGCTGTTTCCCCCAAGATATTAGCAAGCTAATATAAATCTAAAAATTCAAGTCACGAACTCTATCAGACAACTTAACATTCCTGATAACACATAATAATATTATTTCACAACAAACCGACACTAATGTCCCCGTATCACAAGTACTAGGCGCACAGCGTGTGACAGGAGCTACGGTAATAACCAGCGACAGTGAGCGACTAACAGTTCTCAGTACAATAACTGACTCAGTGCGTGCTTAATACCACAGTGCACTCCGCTGCTATGCGCCCCGCGTCGTGTGTGCGGGCTTTACTTGCTACATTAAGTTTTAATTCGTGAAGCCCATTGTTTTCTAGACTGTAAAAGATTTTATTATTTGAAAGGAATGCTGCTGAGTTGCTTCAATAACTGGAAAACTGTGTTCTTGCTTTTGAAAGCGTGTGTTTTTACTTTAAATTCTGGAATCAAGGATTTTCTATCGAGAATGTGTTCGCACTAATAACATATTTTCTTGTTTTCCTAACTGCATAATGATAAATTTTATAGGAAGCCTTGTTCTGTGGAATCTGTTCCATTCCGTCGCCAGCTAACTTGAGATACAAACCCCTCAGGAAGTAGAGAAAGCTATAAAACTTAGTTCTGACACTATAACCGGAGAATTTGTGAGAAAACTTGCGGAGCAGCGGAGTTTAGTCACAAAACACGGACATTCGAAACTAGCGAGTGCACAGACGAAACTGAAAATCTAGGAGATAACGAAAAAACAATTATTTTCTACGAATTAAATGATTGGTACAGTCCAATAGGACTCCGCTCCGCCGTCACTGGAAGTGGACGTGTGTCGCGTGTGCTCGGACCGTGTACAAATAATTAATTATACTAAATTCCTATTGGTCAAATTCCTTAAAATAAATTCTCGTTTCCTCCTACGGTCTTTTTACGGAAGGTCTCCGCCCCTCGAAAGGGATAGAATTGGTTCTCGTTGTGCGTCGCCTGCGCAATAAAGTGCGCCTTCTGTGATTGGTGTTTGGTGAGATTTGAACCCGGGACCACCGCGCGGCGGGCGCTTGTCTGTTGCCTCGAGCCACCGTAGCATTAGCGCAGAAGCCGAATTTGCAAGATACAACGCGCGGTGACATCCCCACCACGGGCCGCTCTCTGACGCATCGCCTACGAACTGAGTCACTGATCTAGTAAGCGGCTACGCGGCTACGAATCAGAAGGTGTGCTACGTGTGCTACGTTCTACGCGTCGACCGGTTTGCTGGTATTTATTGTCTTATTATAAAAATTGCTCCGCAATGCCACGGATTCAACGGTCACCTCCTGCAGGCACGGGTATGGATACTCAGCGGGTAATGTCATCGCCTGATATTTCGAGTATTGGTAGCGAGCCAGAGCATGCAAATAGCAATATAACTTCAAGAAGCAAGCGTCCTCGGCCAGACTTTTCGCCGGGTCACTCCCCGCAAAGTGAGTTCAAGACATTTGAGGACAAAATAATGAATTTATTGACTGCCTGGAAAAGTGATCAGGATAAGTTATTAAGTAAATTAACATCCGATATCAACGAGGTAAAGCTTCAAAACAAGGAAATTCAAAAAACAAACGCCGAGATTGAGAAATCCATCGAACATATAAATTTGGCGTATGAGAGCATGAGACAGTCAGTACTAAAACTTGAAAAGGAGCGACAAGAACAGTACTCTTATATCTTGGAACTAGAGAAAAAGGTGTCTGATCTGCAGAACGGTTCACGCTCCTCCTGCTTCGAAATAAGAAATATCCCGATTACTGAGAAGGAGACAACAGAAAACTTGACATCCTTAGTATTACAAACATGCAACGTTCTTCAGGTCCCTTTAAAAGAGACGGATCTGCGAGATGTCTATCGTATGCCGGGAAAAAAAGGATCAAGTAGGCCAATCGTTGCAGAGATGATCACTGTTCCTATTAAGACAAAGATTCTCGACTCTATCAGGGCTTTCAACAAAGACCGCCCCTCCGCGGAAAAATTAAATAGCACTCATATTGGCATAAGTGGTGAGTCTAAGCCGGTTTACGTGGCCGATCATCTGCCTAATAGTCTGCGACAATTATTTTATGAAACTCGTAAGTTCGCCAGCGCTCACGATTACAAGTTCTGTTGGTCGCAAAACAACAAGATTTTTCTTCGCAAGCGGGAGGGCATGGACTCAGTCATCGTCTCCTCTATGTCATGTCTGGCTAAGCTGCCCAAAACCTTGCAGCAACAACTCTGATCAACACTTTATAACTGTATCTTGTTCTATTCCTTGGGCTATGGCCTTATTTTATATTTTATTATTGTTTGTTTTTGTTTACCTTTTAATTATCACACCATGTAAATGCTTATCTACATTTTCCACACTCTCACACTACACCTTTACTGTGACACAGTTTCTTTTTATCAAGTGTGCGGTACGGTTCCCGCAACAGTCACTTTGTCCCAATATCGACAACGCTAAATATGAAACTATTTTAAGAAAGTTATTTATACGACTTCACTCTTTCCTGGGCTATTTATTCAAGGTTTGTTTTAGTGACGCGTCTTTACACAGTTTCGAAATAACTACAGTGTGCCAATATGACGTGTTCTTTTGCTTTACTACAAAATGCTGGACTTAACATCAATATCTGAAGAGCTGGATGCCATCGGTGCAACCCAGTCTTATATTTGTAAACCAGAACAGTGCGCAACCATCCTAAATGATACAAGTCATACAGTAAATATATTACATGTCAATATACGCAGCGTAAACCGAAACATGGACGAACTTACTGTGTTCTTACATACCCTGCGTATACTACCAGAAGTGATTACCCTAACTGAATGTTGGCTAAGTAAAACACCACATATTCCACCTCTTGATGGCTATGTAAGCTATCATACAGGGAAAAATATCAATCAAAATGATGGTATTATAATTTACATTCGCTCTCCCATAATGCATACCGTAACTGAACCTAACATATTGGATTCTAATTGCATGTTATGTAAAATTGAATCCATAGACCTGATAATAATAGCCCTATATCGCCCGCCCTGCAATCGCAATATTGATAACTTTATAAACGGTTTAGACAACGTTTTGACATCTATTTCTAACAATAAAAACACAGTATTAATCGGAGACCTCAACATAAATATTATGCCTGATCACTTAAGTCAGCAAGCCAATGAGTACCTAAACTTAGCCGCACTTCATGGCCTTTTACCTACTCATAAGCTGCCCACTCGGGGTAAAAACTGCTTAGATCATATCCTCCTGAAATCAGAGTTAAAGAATATTACCCTGATCTTTGATTCCCACATTACTGACCACGCGCCTATTCTCCTAAATATTAAAGCTAACCAGAAAATAGTTCAACATAAAACCAAAATTGCAAAAGTGGACTTTCCCTCAGTTTTTACTGCTATCTCAAAGACTGACTTCTCGTCAATTATGGATAATACAAATGCTGAATTGGCAGCTGAAATGTTAGTTTCGATTCTTGGTTCCATAATTAAAAAACACACAATAGCTAGGTCTATTCCATCAAAATGCAGAATTCTTAAGCCATGGATAAGTAATGGTTTACTTCGTTGCATCCGCAATCGAGACGCTATGTGTGGACGGTTAAAGACTAACCCTGACAACTATACCCTTAAACTCACTTTTGTACGATACCGCAATTTTTGTAACAAACTGTTAAAACGACTGAAACATTCTTACGAGAAGAATGAATTCGAAAAAGCCAAAGATAATCCTAGAGCAACTTGGAAAATAATTAAAAATATTATACATTCTGACAGCTCCAAAAACCCACCAACTGAACTTCTGAAGATAGGACCCGACAAAACTACATCTGTAAACATGGTAAACAATTATTTCTCCAGTATAGGTAGTCAACTAGCAAAGAAACTTCTGTCCACCACACAGACCCCGGCCCACTTGTTAGATGATAAAACTGTCACCAACTCCCTCGTTCTCCTGCCAACGGATGAATGTGAGGTGGAGCGAATTATTCTCGGGCTACGTAGTGACACCGCTATTGGATGGGATGCTATCCCTACGCAGTTGTTACAGAAGTGCTCCAATAGTCTAGTACCGGTGATTACACATATTTGCAATGTCTCCATGTCAAGCGGAATCTTTCCCAAAGTTTTCAAAAGGGCCATCGTCCACCCAATCTACAAGAGCGGGAACAGAGACAGTGTAAATAATTATAGGCCAATATCCGTGTTGTCTGCATTATCAAAAGTCCTTGAGAAATTGCTTAATATTCGACTGCAAAATTTTTTGAAAAGTAATAACATTTTAGCGCCAAACCAATTCGGCTTTAGGCATGGCAAATCTACGGAAAATGCTGTGGGCTCTCTTGTCGATCAATTAGTTACTATCCTTGATCAAAAACAAAAATGTCTCGGCATTTTCCTTGATCTCACAAAAGCTTTTGATACTGTCTCTGTTCCACAGCTTTTGTTGAAGATGGAAAGGATGGGAATTCGTGGATATGCCCTCCGGATTTTCAAAGATTATCTCTCTGATAGAACTCAGTCTGTTCAGATCGACTCTTTTGTAAGTGAAACTACTTCTTTAAACTTTGGGGTACCACAAGGCTCGATCTTGGGTCCTACTCTCTTCCTCCTATATATCAACTCCCTCTGCTTGCTCCCCCTTTCAAACTGTGCCATTTTCACTTACGCTGACGATACAGCGCTTCTCGTCTATGACAAGAGCTGGGCTGAGGTTTTCACCAGAGCCGAACAGGCACTAAGTCAAGTTTTGCATTGGTTGTCAGGCAATCTCTTAACCTTTAACCCAAGCAAAACGACCTACATGACCTTTTCACTGACATCTTCCTCTCAACCATCTAATGAAAACTTTACTCTCAAAGCCCATAGCTGCGACCCAATAACTTTAAGTGGCTCCTCCTCACCTTGTGATTGTCCCACCTTAATCAGGTCTACACAAGTAAAATACCTTGGAGTATATATTGATCCATTTATCAGCTGGAAAAATCACCTAACGGTTCTCACCGCTCGAGTTCGTAAGACTATCTACATATTTAAAAAACTTCGCTATTCTCTTGAACTCAACACTCTGATGATGGTATATTGTGCCCTATGTCAGTCCATCCTGACATATTGTATAACTGTATGGGGAGGTGCCGCAAAGACCCTTCTACTACCTCTAGAACGTGCACAGAGGGCTGTGCTTAAGGTCATGTCCTTTAAACCCTTCAGGTATCCGACAGTTCAGCTTATGGAGGACTGCCAAACTTTATCGGTGAGACAGCTATTTGTTCTGGGAACGGTTTTGAGAAAGCATAGTACTCTAGTGTACGACAAAGCTATAACAGCAAAGCGCCGATCATACGTAGTGTGTGAAACCCAACGGTATCGTAGCTCCCTGGCTGCACGGCACTACAATGTGATTGGATGTCATTTATATAATAAAATAAACAAATATTGCAACATCTACCCACTCACCAGATTCGAATGTAAAAGGAAGGTGTCAATCTGGCTCCTAAACAAAGCATATGACGAAACTGAGAACCTCCTTAAATTATCAATAGCGTAATGGGACCCCTTGCCTGCATTATCACACACCTCAATCACGTACACTCATCATCTACACGCAAATTTACACACCCTCACACATCACACACACCACTTACACACCCCCACACCACTTACACACATACACACCACTTACATAAATTACTCACTCCTACATACCACATACTTTACATCTAGTTTTTAATTATTTACTTTATTTCTCTTTTATTTACAATTGCAAACAGTTTTTATTATTTGTGTACAACTTTGCTCACGTGAACACGTTCCGCTACCTAATATTATAATATTGTAATAGATTAATAAGTGCGAGGGCCCTGGTACCCATAACACAAGTTAAATCTTAATTTGGGTACCAGAGTTCAACTAAATTAGCATTTAAATTGTGTTCTCTATAACTATTGTGTTTTTTATGTGTCCTTATTTGCAAATAAATAAATTATTATTATTATTATTATTATTATAATAAGTTATTCAGTAACAGGCAATTAAATTGATAATACAGATTTATTTCTCTACACATTTACAGGGTTAATAAAAAATAAATACATAGAACTATTGAAAAGTATTTGCTGGTTTATGTAGTCCTTGTTGGGTAAAAGCCTCCTCCAACTTGAACCATTCTTCGCGGTTTTTGGCAATTTACATCCATTCTTCTCCTGCTGTGTTAATAATGTCATCCACCCATCTTTTTCTTTGCCGACCTACACTGCTCTTGCCAAATGGGCCCTTCCATTTTGTTGTTTGGTAAGTCCATCTTTTGTGCTGATATCTAGCTATGTGTCTTGCCCATTTCCATTTTTGTTTTTGGCTATGCTGAAGTGCATCCGTTGATTTAGTTTTCGTGCGGAAATCTATACTTCTTGTTTTTTTGTATTTTTTTTTTTTACTTTAGGTAATTAAATTACAAGTTAATAAATAACTCTCTCTGTAACTCACGTGGATGTCGGAAAAAGTTTAATTGTTGTGCTTGCTTACCTCATGCAATTAATTACATAACCCACTTTATTATAAAAACACACATTGTAATTATAATGATGAGAGTATAAACAAGCAATCAGTGCGTTAATCGTTAAACTTTAGTAATTAATTCGAATTATGTGTTGTTCAACAAAGGTAATGAATGCCGTATTAATTAAATATTAAACAGTGTTCATTGGAACTGCCTGTCGAACTGTTGTCATAATTTACGGTTCAAAGTTATCCCGCTAACTGCCGATAACTCCACAACTCCGTTTCAAGCTGAAGGGCTGTTCATTGACTATTTATCAACAAACAAAGTTACTGCTTTATTGCCCAATCGTATAGTTTTCAGTCAGTTCAAGATTTTTTGTAATCGGATCAAAACAAGATGTAATGATCCGATTGTATGTTTCTACACATCCCTATTCCAGAAAGTAATAGCATAGTTTTTTCATCAAAAATCTACATGCGAGTAGAAGAGAAAACAATATTATATCCTAAGGTAGGCTGTGTTGTAAAACCTTTTTTTTTTTTTTTTTTTTTTAAGGATGGGAAATCATCAAATGACTTCTTCCGCTCTGGGTGGAGCGGAAGGGCGTGTCAGACTCTTACTGACTAAAACCCATCCGTGTTCCTTCGAAAGCCCTTTGCTTTCCAGGGCCGCGGTGACTCTTTCGAACAAATTCCGCAACCCTGGCAGGCTCTGGCCCTAGCGGGTCCCGTCCTCTATGCTGACATCTCTTTGAGGCGCGCGTGAAACACAACGCGCCATCGAGCATTTGCATAATATTATATTTCTTGCGACAAAATGTTCAGTATTCGCCCGCACCAATGATAAGATTCCACAGATACGGTTATCATACAAAGTGTCTCAGCGGTGCTCTGAACGTTTTGTAATGCCGCAGCGCCGTACAGAAACTTCCACTAAATGTTGAAACGGAAGGTAAAAGAAAGAAGACTCGATTAGAATCCTCGATAACACAAGGTACGTCACAATACAAAGAAGTTACAATAGCTTCATACCTAATATTGTGAGGTAACACAGGTACTGCACCTGTCCATCAAGATGGCACGCTCACAATCATGATATAACCACGGCAGGCAGAGCGCCTGCTTTTTTGCCACTCTTTGACGTAAATAAGCGAAATAACTTCTGGAATGATACAACCAGATCTAATTTATCTACAGTCTATAGCCACTAAGCTAAACTATGATCGAGTGAGTTCAATCATTCTGCCCTCCAAATATATTCTAAAAAAAGAACTGATTTTCGGCTCAACTCTCGCAATTAATAATAATAGACTTAATAAAGTTAAAGCACTTCTCCTATAACTCTAAATTATTTTCAGTAATTCTACTGTGTTTGAGACTGTTGTAGTTGACCTTCTATAACTAATCCGTGTCGTGACCCATAGAGTGGAGAGCAAAATTGTGAAACCGTTTAGTGTTCTAATCTGAATAGACGTCCTGCCTGCGCGGAGTGGAACTGAGTCTTCGGGATAACATGCCGCGTACGGGATTAAGACATGCTGATGATATGAGCAAGGCTGGTATACTACACACTATCTAGGTCTCTCTAGTTCTTCATACGACCCAACAAGAAAGTTTTCTCAGTCTTTCATCATAAACAACTGCGCTCTGGAATATTCCACTAGCTTCATCTTTCTGACTGACCGCTCCTTGCTGTGAGCTTGTTTCGCTCTATAGAACGCAACACGTGTTACAAAATCTATACAAAAAGCTGTGTTCATACTAGAGTCATGCGTAGGTAGCTTTGGCAATCACGAAACTTTGACGCGAGGGTTTATAATCACAACTGATAAACGTTAACAGTTTCTCTCGCAAACGCTAGCATAAAATCTTGATCTCGATTCCGAAGTCCGAAGATCACATAGACAAGTGAGAGTATATAGGACTTAAACATAACATTAGTACTACATTTGTGCACACCTCTGCCTAACTCTTCGGGGAATTCACACACATGATGGTGTTCTACTTCCCAGCATATCTGAGATTTAGTTGTCTATGATAGAGCTGTGTTAAATGATAATGTTATTCAACTTCGACCGATGCGTGTGCGTGAGACTACTGCGGTGATTCCCCGCGGGCATCGTAACGTGACACAACTAGTCTGTGTCTGTTTACTGAGCTATAAACAAAGAACGCTTGAATAAATAAAAAAATTACGCGGAAACGTGAAAAAATAATAGGAACACAGGTCATCCCAAGTAGACCTACAGTTACCCTAAATTTACGTAGAATAAGTCTGAAGTAAACATTGACTAGTAGCGACCATCAAATAAACTGATATCTCAGCATGACTGAGCTAATACTGATACTTAATCCAGCTGTGAAAGTGAAAGTCAATAATTGATTACCTATGTCACACGTCTTACGAGCTGGTGGTACCAGGAGTATATAGTGCGGAGCGACTTAATTAAATGCCGGCTCAGAGCTGCTCGCAGAACTAAGTCGCACATATTGAGTGTACCTAACACTTATACTCTATACTGTCCTTTCATAAGTTTCTAAATTAATCTCTAAGTTTGTTGGACTAGTTATCAGATATTGAAGAAAATAATGGTTTGATAAATTCGGTCAGATTTGTTCAAAATAAAATTTTCTCAAAGAAAAACAAACAACTGAATCAAAAGATGACGTCATTTGAACATTGAGCGGACGACAGCTACGCGCCTGCTACGAAACCCTTAGCACGTAGCACCGCTACGACGCCGCTACGAAACTCGTAGCACGTAGCACCGCTACAACGCGCTACGCCGCCTACGCGCTACGAGCGCCGTCATCATAATAATTCATAAGTCTCTTGTCAATACTCTATTGATATAAATCGCTCGGCACCATTTGCATGTAAATTAAACCACTATACAGTATAACTCTGTATCGTATGGCGAAGTATTAAAGTCCACAATTCAGCGGTCGCTAATCGTCGCCGCGTACGAGATACAACGCTATAATAAGGAGTAATGGAATTTTAGCGCGAACGAGAAGAGGTGTTCACTGTGGAACAGTCTACTGGTGCGACGAAATGTTCTGCTGTGTGTGATGTGATGACGTCATCACATCGTCACTGTGTAACACACACAGTGCATGTATGTATGGATGTGTGTGTGTGTGTGTGACATAATTGGCTACGCGGTGCACAGCTCTCCCGCGCTCAGAGTACCCTCAAACTGTAGAGCGACATATCTGTCGGTCCGTCCTTGACAAATATACAAGAATCACGTTACGAGTGCAGAAAAGAGCAAATTCCAGGTTCTAATTCCAACATTTATATGCTTTAAACGAATCTTAAGGTTTAAATTTGTTGCTGTTGTTTTTGAATCAGAATGTTTTGGTACACAACAATAATTATTATTTATGAAGCACAAGCAAAACCTCAGTAAAGTCGATTTAGGAGAGAGGTCAATACGTCTCTTCTGTACCATATTAAAAATGGATAAAGTTTGATGAGCAATAAAGCATGCCTTACCGCCACGGGAAAGGTTCCATAATTGCTTGAACCCTAAAATTCGGTTTTTGCAGATGTATTTGTTTATTCAAAAGCAAATACATCTGTCTACCAGTTAATACGAAAGAAGGGTCATCTCCTGATGATATCAGCTGCTTTTTGCGATAGTAACAGAACCTACGTGGACGAGGGTTATTGCATGTATTGTATACTTTATGTTGATAGGACGTCTTCCAACAGTGGAGGCTTATTCTTAGCGGCCTAATAGTGCGTCCATACGACACCTACTTTTGTCCGCGCAGACTTTGAACTCTGAATAGAATAAAAAATGTCTCCGCAGACTTACAACACGGTCTGCGCAATCAAATGTTGGTGAGATGGATTTTGTTTATTCAGAGTTCAAAGTCTGCGCAGACATAAGTCTGTATCTTGAGGCCGCACTAAAAGTGTTATGTTTCTAAAGATCTCGTCTTTTATGCTTTTCTAAAACAGTTCGGTTTTCATGGACTGTTCTAAGTATTCGCTTCTAGAATGATCTTCAGTTTTCACTTGTTATTACTGGGAATTATACCGGATTTCATGGATTCTATTTTCTGTGAAATTATAGAATTCTCCACATCAATCGTTTGTTGAATATTAAAGTACACTTATACATTAAAAGCACAGTCTTACATTTTAAGCCTGTGGTTTCCGCAGTACGTACTCGACACTCCTTCAGCTAATCAGAAACTGTGTAATCTTCTCTTTGTTCCGTTCTTCTATATCAATCAACATCTGACTCTGTTCTCTCGTCAGCTGTCACAGATGTGGTTTGCACGCACCTAATGCTCGCTTTTCTCTTCAAGTCTTTGTAATACAAAATTAGCTTTATTTCGAAAATCATAACGTTACTTTTGTATTGCACAAGTACGAACGCGAATATTTTGGCGCATACGCCCAGTAAAGTCCCAGCATTAGTAACGCTAACAGTTCCTCAGTACTTCCAAACAAACTAGTACAAGGTAGCCGAGGCGTCAGAACATGTTGACTAGTAACTCCGGGAAGATCGCCTTAAACAGCATCTTAGTTTCAACTATTTACATCCTTTAGACGGTGAACAACAAAATCAGCTTGATTTATTCTGATAAGTAACTTCAAACAGGAACTGAATTCGAAGAATCTAGCACTTCACCTAAAATTTAAAAAATAGATTATCAGTTTACTATCACTTTGGTAAAGGTTAATTAATTCATTGGGTATGTTATAGCTGGTCATCCAGGGACTGACCCTGGTAAGTGTAGCATAACCTCGAAGTTCGTTCTGAGCGGCTGTTATTATTTACCACGCCACTAAAAAATGACCAGAGCAGGGCATTCGTCCAGTGGTTGTTGCGGTCGGGGTAATGCACGCGTCTAAGTGTAAGTTGTGGTGTCTTTACGGCGTCTCGAGGTGAGTGCGGTAGTGTGGCGGCAGTGCGGTGTAAGAGCTTGTGTGTTTACGAGCTCGTCGTGCTCTAACTTAGCATTAGGTCGGTTTACTGGAACATTCGGTGCCGCTATACAACTGTGTCTACACAATGTAAGAGCGAGGTACGAGCTCATTATGCTTGTAAGAGAGTATGAGACACATTTCAATGTTTCGAATATTTCAATTTGAATAATTTGTTAAACACTTTTTTTGTCATGTCAATGCTACTGAGACCCAGGCGTGTCTTTTTCCGCTAAAAGGAGCCAATTACTTTAATCTTGGTGTTACGTTGATATTTGCCATCAATGTTTGGGCCTTTCATAGAGGCAAAGGCTCAAGTGGATGCCAAAAAGTTGGGGATCCTAGCAAAGGTGAGACGGTACTTCAAGCCGGAACAGCTGTCAAACTTTATCAAGCTGAAATTCGATCGTGTATGGATTACTTTTCTCATCTTTGGGATGGATTTGTCAGATACCAACTTGATGCCCTTGAGTCCATTGAGAAACGAGCCAAGAGCATCATCGGCAATGAAAGGCTTGTCGAGTCGAAGCTACAAAGTCTTGAGCATCGACGCCGAGTTGCTAGCCTGTCGGTTCAGTGTGCGACGGAATTGCATAGTTTAATTCCGCGGCGCCCGTGCCATCATCGGACCACAAGACGTACGGCGATGCGCAACCGGTACACCAAACGTTTTGGGAACACATTAATTGTGCGTACAGCTACTCAATACTCAATATTTATTTGCATTCCACAATGTTAGCTTAGGTGGTAGGTACATATAAAATATACATAATTTGAGATCATTGTGGACCCTGTCGGGCACAGCAAGTTAGGATAGAGGAAGAGGGCTATCATTATAGGTATAACTATTATTCGAAAAAAAAATTAAATATTTTCCTACTACTCAGTTCGACTTTGGTGCGTCAAGCAACAAACCAGGCAGGCTTGCTTGTTGCGTGGTTGGCTTTGGTGTGGTTTGGCTTTGGGCTAAGGAGTGTAATTCCCTGCCAGAGTCTGTGTTTCCTGATAGCTACAACCTGGGAGACTTTAAGTAAAAAGTGAATAGGTTACTTCTAGGCAAGCGTGCTCCATCTTCGACCACATCATCGCTTACCATCAGGTGGTAGGCTCCGTAAGGAGCCGCCTGGCTCGCGACCACCATCCCACCGGATTCCGGCGCCAAGCAGCTTGCTGTGTTCCGTCGGTGTGTGGGAGTGCCAGTGCCTTTGGGGGGAGAAGGAATTTGTCAGTTGCGCTGTTCAGAACCGGTGTTGGTCTCTTGGCAACACTTGCCATTTTGGAGGGTAGCGGGATCCGAAGCATGGTGCCAGCCGTTGGCCGACCGCAGTCAGTAGGGGGCCCAAGTAGCACGCCAACCACGTGCCAAAGGCTGCCCCGCCAACTCGCGAATAATCCCGGTATGCTCCACCGTGCCAGCCGGCGACTGGATGGGAGGACCCGGTGGCCATATTCGGGGGGGTTCGGGCGTCCCCGCAGTGTGTGCAATGAGTTCCCCATAGTGCCCATCAATAGTAAAAAAAATAAGTTTTTTGCAATACATACATAATGCGGGTCGTACAATATCTAAGTAAGAGAAAAGTATTTATCGTTTGAAATAAAAATAAAATACTCTTTGTGTTCACCACATAAAGAGTATTTTACGGTAAAACCCTCGAAGTTAAATAAAGTGTAAGTATTTAGTTTATAAATGTTGCGCCCGGTGACCGCGGTGAGCTGCGACTGTTTATAGTTGTAGTTCTTTGTACGAGTTTAATAAACTTTTAAATTTGTGCGACTACTGAAATTAATAAAATAAAAACTGTTTCTGAAATCATCTGGTGAATAGTTGAAGGCCATATTCATGATGGGCTATACAATCTTATCAAAAACAATTAGAAATGCATTCGAAGTAAATTCAAATAATTTCTCGTGTCCCTGCAACTTGAGCCAATGCTTAAACGACTGAAACACAACTTAGTAACAGTACATTACATGAGACGAGCACTTGATCTTAATCCACGTTTTACAGTCATTGCAAGTGACTGAAGTATCTGCTTTATGCACTTCCGTGCGACTCCCTCTCTTCCCACACATACAGATGTAACTCCATCTTACTGGCATGGTGTACCGCTCTTTCTGTGACTTTGTACCTGGGTGTGTAATGTTAGGTATATCTATTTTTGATATAACAACGATCGATATTATTTCGTTTGATATTTTGAAGGGAGATTTCGGATGTAACAAGGTGATTGTATCTGATCACTGAACTGGAAGCTTGCCGATTGGTCAATAGTTTAATTATTTAGTCATTGTTTGGCAAAGCTTTGACATAAATTTGGCAATATTTATATTTGTTTTGTACAAGTCTTTCTGTGAAATAGACCTTGGGCTCTAGACAAGTGTCAATCGCTACGAAGCGTTTCGATTTCGATAGCGTTGGCGTGACGAAGGATCGCTTCGGCTTCGATTCGATGCCGCTTGTCAATATTTTGGCGATTGCGCTTGTTCAATAAAAACTATTGTTCTAGTTTATGGTTTTCGATGACGGACATGTCAAACATTGTTCAAAACATTATTTTATATTGCGAAATTGAAAATCCTATACTAAATATAATAATCTAGGTAAGTGAATCGTTTGTGCATAATTTAAAAGCGGTACATGTGCTTAAACTTTTATTGTGAAACCAATTTTTTCTAAGTTTCTGCCTGTTTATTTATAGAAAGAAAAGGAATATAAAGTACGCGCCAGCTATTCGTAAAATTAATCTACTGGAGCCTGGTTTCGTCTTTTCACTGAAGCCTGGAAGGTAAAACGTTTAAGTTGCTGGTTCTATCCCAATATATGTAAGTGAATTTTATAAACGCAATAGTCCATCGTATATTTAGTGTTGATTCGCATAGTAGGTACGTGTAAAGCGTGTTATTGGTACACTGCTGATGATGATGATGATCCCTTCGGGGAAAGGTAAGTTAATAACGGTTGCGTTCCGTTACCTTCGTAACTACTATTTAAACAAGTTGTAAAATGGTGCTAGTTTTAAAGATTAAATTAATTGCAAAGTCAGGAATCCCATTCTTCCGAATTGTAACCGTTTCTGTCTTTCCTTCCGTGTTGCAGCTATGCATCTCAGAACCATTTTCCCGAAAAACCTTGAACATGAAGAACCTTTGTAAAATTGTATTGTTTTTCAGGTGTACGCCTCCATCACCTGAACCAATCGTGCCAACCATCTCTACCATAAGTACACCAGCCAGTCAGTAACTGATACTAGTGCTATTACAAATATCGTGAAAAAACATTTATTAATGACAGCAAGAATAACCTCTAATAGAAACTACAGGTTTCTCATTCCTGGAAACCTAATCTTTTTCATACAATGCATTTGAAGTGGATACTTTAAGAAAACCTCGATATTAAGGGTTTACTTTATATACCTTTTAATTATTATTTTGTAAATAAATATAAAAAAATAAATGTTTAATTTTATTCATGCTGCATAGTTATTTGTAATGTCCATAAAAAAATCATTCCATTCAACATTCAATCTAGTTCAGTCATTCCTTAATAGTCTACCTGGACCTCTAGGGGTCTACACAGATTTGCATCGGAGTGCGTGACAGATAAATGGGGGCCACGATACTCGATCCCATTTATGCAGTTCGACACTCACTTAATAATATTCTTATAGGGTAAAAGCCGGATAGTTGCCACACTTTTTGTAAAAATATATAATTATTATATATTTAGTTAGTTGTCACTTTATTCATAAAACGGGTAGGTACTTTGGTTTATTATCTTCAAATTTGTGACAGTAAAGAACATTATTTTTCATATTTCCAGAATATTGGCGATTTTTGTCGACCTCTAAATTTTGTGACATCTATCCCATATGGGGGATAGTTGCCTAATCCATTTAATTACGTTTAGGATAGGTGCCCCGCCGAGAAAGAGGACTTTTAACGCGCAAAAACTTTGATCGCACCTTGCCTTCCCATGCAATCGCACAGACACATGCAACACGGTCTACTTAGTGGTTGTTGTAGAGTGTCACGATTGATAAATAAAATAACATGTTATTCATCCGCGAAATTAGAGTAATTAAAATCGAGGCAACTATACCCCTGGCGCAACTATCCTGGTTTTACCCTATATATGTATTTGTTTAGAAGTATAGAACCGAATTAAACAATATGTACCTATGTAAAATTATCCACTCAAAATAGAAAATTCTCCAAGCGTACAATGCGACAACAAAGTTTGTGGACCGCTGTGTTAGAACACAGCGGTCCACAAACTTGGCCAAATTCTACGATATCGCGACAACAAATACAGATATTAATTGTCGTCGCCATATCGTAGAATTTGACAATTTCATGATGTGACCGCTTCAATCTTAACTTGGAACACAGGGTTTAAAGGAACCTAACATGAATTGTATGATGCCATCCAATTTGAAGCTATTTAACCTATCCGTGTCGGGGTGCCCTAAGTTCCCTCAAATGTAACCTAAACTAACTTCGGCCATACAATGAAGTGGCCAATTCTTCGATATGGCCACGACGTACACAAACCCACATCCCATAAATGTCAGTAAATGTCCATGTCACCGGAAAATGGCAAACTCCGTACGATTTTAAAATAACTTGAGAGATGTAAACTCTCGATAAATTGTCCACTGAACATTTGAAGTAATTTTTTAAGCATCAAAATTTGATAGTCTCGTAATTTATCTGTTTTGGTGTGATAGTAAACCTGAAAACAAGGTTCTCATTGGTCTGTTCAGATATAAGCTCACACCAACAAAGACCAATGTGGCGCCAAGTTTCCAGTTTTACTACTAACTAAAACAAATAAATTGTAGACCAGAGTGCTGATTGGTCGCCAGTTTATGTCAGTCCAAAATTTCTCGGACCGGCACGGAAATAATATAGACTATCAAATTTGATGCGTAAAAAAAGTATTCCAAATTTTCAGTTGACAATTTTTCGAGAGTTTGCAACCTCTCAAGTTATTTTATAATCTTACGGAGTTTACCATTTTCCGGTGACATACGTCAAACGTTATCCATACTTCAACATGTAAAGGTGGGTACTGACCAGTCTTACGGGGCGTAATGTAATGCATATTTTTTTTTTATTTAATATGGGATTGCTCTTGACTCTAGTCTAGGTCATAGATGACAGAGACAAAGTCGACGATGGAGCGAGCCTACCCAGAAGAAGCCTGTTACAAAGAGAGCATTTGTGAGGTCAGTTCGTGGAAACGAGCAAGAACATGCGAGCAAAGAGCCGATCGTGGCTCGTTTTGAGTGCTCCGCCTGTTGTCGATTTTTTGGCAAATCTCTTCGAGTGTTACGTGGTTTAGTCAGTACACTGCGACAAGTCGTGACGAGTGCAACTTGAGCCACACGCATCGATATTTGGCTACATTGTGTTTATTTCTTGTAAATTATAGAGTAGGACAAAGAAAAATTTAACAATAATTTAGTAGAATCAAAGATCCCAACAACCTCTTCGCCAAACATCGTGATTGCCAGTGTCTTGCGAATCATGAGCATGGGCGAGCAAAGAGTTTGAAACGAGCATGTTGCACGGATTTTAGGACACGGCTTAATGTTACATGCTCGCCTAGAATGGTACGTTTTGGTGGATATCCACTATGTTCGCGAGCCTCTTGCGCTCCGCGCTCCTTCCTGCAACTGCTCCACATCGTGGATACGTTTGCGAATTAAGTGCGAACCAAGTTCGCAAACACATCCACTATGTGTAATAGTTGCTAGAGCGCGGAGCGCAAGAGGTGCGTGAACATAGTGAATACACACCATAATGGCCCGTAACACTGGTCAGTACCCACCTTTAGGGATCATGTGACTTTTCGATAGCGCTGTCAAATCTAAGAGATCACGTGACTTTTCGATAGCGCTCACGTCAAATGTAAGGGATTGACCACGTGACTTTTCGATAGCGCTTGTCAATCTCATACATTTTTGATATTTTGACAATCGTTACCGCTGACAGAATGTCATTTGGCTGCGCCTACTGACATTCATCAGCGAAAAAGATTGTCAAAAGTTCAAAATGTTATTTGAATATGTAAAAATTGTATGAAATTAAGCGCAAACACAGAAATATTAGCATTTAATACGCAGAATTATAAATGCATTATGTATCTATAACATTTTCTTTAGTTAAATTAGGAGGCCGACGTACGGTTTCTTCTTACACGAGTTTTACCGCTGAAGCTTTCCAGCACCCATGGAGTAGTGCAATCCTGTTGGAATAGGTGCGACTTAGTGGTTGGTGTAATTGAGTTGTTGCCTTTAGCCGACGTACATCGTCAGCTAAAGGCAACAATCCAATTAATATTGTTTTTCACCAAACCATTGCAAGCCGGATGATACGGTGCTACAAGACGACGCTGAGCCCTTCCGGTCGTTCCCGGTCGTTTTTCACTTGCTCCGTTTTTAATTAATTATCTTCACTTTTTAATATTGGCAAAAATTAATAGTATTTCCTCAAAATCTAAAAACATCTTCCAGCATTAACATTGACAGAATAATTTTGGCATTTACCATCAAATTCAATAACCATGACAAAGACAATATTTTGACAAAGAAATTACTCTTTTCGCTTTTCTCCAAAAAGTATTTTTCTGAATTACTATTACGTTTAATTAAATTGCAGTGTTACAGATGCATGCTACTCCGAATTCGTTGCGTTTGGCACTTTGGAGGCAAAATGTACCTAAATTATTATCTATTCTGTATGCCAACAGTTTCATAATTAGAAACATAGATTAACAGCCATGGTTAAAATAAGTAGTACCTACGATTAACTTATTTCTTGGTTTTTCAACCATGTCCTACTTCTTTTCGAGTAAATACCTCTTATAAAAAACTAGACAAGTGCGAGTCGGACTCCCGTGCCAAGGGGTTGGAATGAATTTATTTCTTGCAAAATGATATTTCAACACTATAGACTTAGCTTTCCTGTAATCTATAGGTAAATAACTATTACTGCATTTTTTCAAAGTGTTAGGCCCAGTAGTTTCGGAGATAAGGGGGATTGGTCATTTAACGTCTAATTTCTTGAATAACTGCAAAACGATTTATTTTAAAATGATGAAAAAAATATAATTAGAGCCCTCAAAATAAGCCCTTTGATTTTATATATGATATATACACGGTACAGTTTGAAAAACTTTTCTAGTTAGCCCCAAAAGTTACCCAGTACTCAAAATTGATTTATTCACGTACCGCGTACGTGTCTGGGTCACAGACGTTCAAATGTGTACGAAATTTCAACAGCATCGGTCCAGTAGATTCGGAGAAAATTCGCTGTGACAGACGGATACACAGACTGACAGATATACAACTGAGTGATCCTATAAGGGTTCCGTTTTTTACGGATGTTCGGAACCCTAAAAACTACTCTAAAGCGAGTCTTTTTCATGAAAGGTTAATTAACTTGAAAAGTAGGACTCGATAGAGAAACTGAGAAAAATTGAATAGTAGGTACTATGTACTTATTTTCTCCTTGCGTCAGAGATCAAAAATTTTGAAAAAAGTTTACCACACCTTATGGAGGTATGCGATACAAAGAGTAAAGTACCACTGAACACTGAACCAGACGGTTGTTGTGTATGGTGGGCAACTGCCTGATATTTATGCATATCAAATTGCACGGAGAACTTTGCTTTTTTTTAAGGATGGGAAATCATCAAATGACTTCTTCCGCTCTGGGTGGAGCGGAAGGGCGTGTCAGACTCTTACTGACTAAAACCCATCCGTGTCCCTTCTAAAGCCGTTTGCGTTCCAGGGCCGCGGTGACTCTTTCGAACAAATTCCGCAACCCTGGCAGGCTCTGGCCCTAGCGGGCCCCGTCTTCTATGCTGACATCTCTTTGAGGTTTGCGTGGAACACAACGCGCCATCGACTCGGGCCAGGTGGTAATCGGACAGCGAGCCACCCAACGCTCGCCGTCCGCAGGCCCGCGCCTAAGGTGGAGGGGATCGCCCTGCGACTCCCGACGCCCGGGGCGTCTTCTCCTGTAGCGGTGGTTGGGGCGAAGGCCTTGCCTTTTCCCCGCGCGGCACGCCTCCTCCTTCGCTAGCATTACTGCTTCGCAGAAGGAGGAGACCGCTTCCCAAGCCTCATCGCTCCGGACCATGGATTCAACCAGGGCCGGTCGCGAGAGGTCGCCGTCGCTGATCGCCTCGACAAGGACACGGCGGTGCTCAGCCCAAGCAGGGCAGATCTCCACCGTATGCTCCACCGTGTCCTCCGGCTGATCATCACAGTGCTGACACCCGGGCGTGTCCTCCCCCTTAATCCGAAACAGGTAACTCTTGAAACAGCCGTGTCCGGTGAGTACCTGCGTCAGGCGGAAGGTGAGGACGCCGTGGCGCCTCTCCAGCCACTCCTCAAAGAGGGGCCTTACCGCCGCAATAGTGGCGTGCCCAACGGAGAACTTTGCTTGCGCGATGCAGGATTTCGTTGGTAGTTCGTCGTAGATGGCGCTGCGGTACTTTTTGGTGCCGCACAAATTTCGTTTCTTGGTTTTTCATGTCATTTTATTCATCGGCATTGATGCCGCTACAACCTTTTAGGTTTTTTGTAAGTGAGTTTTTCTCCATTCATTAACGGTAAAATCAATCATGTAATTGATATTTCGGCAAATCTCACTAAAATTGGTTTACATGATCATTTTTCGAAAAATAAGGTCATAAAGAAGTTTAACTTCTTACGTGTGTACCTAGTGTACACGCACACATTTTTTTTAAATCAAAGGTCTACGCAAACAAGCCCACAACCACCAGAGCATTGAAGGAGGAGATTCAACGCTGAATCAATGAAATTCAGCAAATTTAGATAAAATAGTGCGTATGTGTGTGATTTGATATTTAACCCCATCCAGTGTACTAGGTTAAGAAAAATAAATACAATTTTATGAAGAATAACCATGTTTTCTATTTAAATCAAATCCTGCGTAAATTTTGAGACATCCTTTATGTAACTAATAATTCCATACGGTCATTAAAACCTAGCAGACCTCTCATAGAGCGAGGTCAATATATGGCGCTTTACACATACAACCTCAAATAAAACACTTATTTAGTAGCTAGTGGGTTTTTTCCATGAAAGATTCCGAAGATTTCCGAAGTGAAAAGTCTATATTTTAACTAGAAAAGTAGGGCACAATAGGAAAACCAAAAATAAGTTAATAATTATATGTAGGTACTATTAGGTTTTTCCATAGCTGTAAATCTATAGTTCTAATTATTTTATTGTTGACAAACGGTGCAAAGGAATCGTGCAATCGTGCGTGTGTGTGAATTGGCACAAGAGTCCAAAACGCAACGATTTTACGTGCTACAAACGATGCATTCGTTTGTTGCACTTAAGCCTCAATTAATGAAACGTAACAGTTATTCAGTAAAATACTTTTTGGAGAAAACCACAAAGAGTAATTTCTTTGTCATAATATTGTCTTTGTCATAGTTATTGAATTTGATGGTAAATGTCAAAATTATTCTGTCAATGCAAATGCAGAAATTCCAAAGATATTTTGATTTTTTGAGAAAATACTATTATTTTTTACCAATACTCAAAAGTGAAGTAATTTACTAAAAACAAAGCAAGTGATAAACGACCGGAAGGGCTCAGCGTCGTCCTACAGCATTGAGTCAACCGGCTTTCAATGGATGGTCAAAAACATACATCGTCAGCTAAAGGAAACATTCAATCACACCAACCACTAAGCTGCACCGATTCCGATAAGACTGAACTACTCTCTGGATGACAAAAAAGCTTCAGCGGAAAAACTCGTCTACAAGAAAAACCCTACGTCAGCGAAGCAAATTCAACTTAGTATAATATTATGAACAATGTATTTATAATTCTGTGTATTAAATACTTATATTTCTGTGTTTGCGATTAGTTTCATACCAGTTTTTACTTATTTACATCATTTTGAACTTTTTACAATCGTTTTCGCTGATGAATGTCAGTAGGCGCCAGCCAAGTGACATTCTATAAGCGATAGCGACTGTCAAAACTTCAAATGTATGAGATTGACAAGCGGTATCGAAAAATCACGTGGTCGGTCCCATACATTTGACGTTAGCGCTATCGAAAAGTCACGTGATCCTTCCCTTACATTTTCAACTTTTGACAATCACCAACGCTTGGGACTAAGTACTTAATAATCCCATGCAGTGAACAAATCTTTACACGCCCTGTCACAGCGGTAGATAACTTTATGGCGCAATACATAGACAACCTCAAAGTAGAATATTAATTTTCCTGCCTCCACGGCTTCATCACACACAAAAAGCTTTTCGTTCGTTGGTTTTCATCCATCGTCCCGTATTAACTTTTTGGTCTAATACTGAGCTCTTTGTTTTCTTACAGGCCTGTATCTGTAATGCACAATTTCAATTTGGACCGGTTGCCAAATCGAGGGGCAAATTTAACTATCTTTATGTAACTCTTCTGAACATGCTTGAAACGCAGAAACTGTCCACCTTTTCCTCATCATATCAGCCGAAAGACGTCTACTGCTGAACATAGGTCTCCCCCAAGTGTCGCCACAAGAACTGGTCCTGCGCGCCTTACATCCATCGGCTACCCGCGACCTTCACCAGGTTATCGGTCCACCTTGAGGGAGGCCTTCGAACGCTGCGTCTTCCGGTACGCGGTCGCCACTCCAGAACTTTTCGACCCCATCGTCCATCTGTTTTGCAAGCAATGTGTCTTGCCCACAGCCACTTCAGTTTGGTGATCCTTCGGGCTTTGTCGGTTATCTTAGTTCTTTTGTGGAAATCGTCATTCCTGATTCAATGACGCAAGTAAACTCCGAGCATTGCCTTTCCATTGCCCTTTGGGTTATTTTATGCATTCTGATGAGGCCAATATTGTGAGCCACCACGTTTTAGTTCCATGAGTCGTCACTGGCAAAACGCCCTGGTCGTAGACTTTCGTCTTGAGACACTGTGGTATGTGAGACGAAAAGATACCACGTAACTTTGTCGTCAGGTCGGAGTCGAATTCGACGATTGACCGGTTTCTCGAAGTTACCCCTACCTAACTGGACCGTTAGTCCCAGGTAGACGTACTCGTGTACAACTTCGAGTGTAATGTCTCCGATCTTGATAGGTGCTACATGGGTATTTGTCCATATTCATTTTAAGACTCACTTTTTCGGAAGCTCCACTGAGCATTGTATTGGGGTCCTCCGTAGTTTCTGCCATGACGACTAAATTAGTGTTGCAAGAGAACTCTGCTTCCGCTTCCGCAACTGCAGAAGTTCCGCATGTTTTTTCACTTCTGTTTCTGCTTCTGGTTCCGCAAACTTTATAACAGAACTCTTAACGGAAGCGGGGAGAGAGCGATGAGGAGCGGTGCAGCAGACGCGACGGCGGCACGGCGCGGTCGGTTGCGGGTGCCGCGCGTGGACGAATGTACACGAGCGCCAGGCGCGCGTGCTGCCGATAATTGCCGAATCCCTTCCGCGTATTTTGCGAGGGAGGGGCGCGCGGTAATCAAACGACAAACGTGTAACGACGAGTTCGTTTATTTAATTATTGTTTTTAGTTCACTATGCGCATCTCCGCGCCTCGTGACTTTGAGTAGTGACATTTTCAGTTGTTTTTTCTTCTGTTATTGTTTGCTTAATACCTAGTTGTATTTAGTGCAATAAGAGTGCAATTATGAAACCAAAAACAAGTCCCATTTGGAACTATTTTGATGAAATCGGCGACTCGAGTGCCAAATGCAAACTTTGTGAAAAAGTGCGAAAAGGCCGCACAACTACAGCTTTAAATATAACTTGCCGCTGTTTAATTTTGACTACTACTAAAGTAAAAATTTAATTTAAAAAAAAATTAAATGTAAAATTGTGCTTTTTTTTCATTGTGTTAGTTAACGCTTCCGTTTCCGCTTCCGTTTCCGCTTCCGTTTCCGTTTCCGCTTCCGTTAAGATTTACTTTTGACATCTGTTTCCGTTTCTGCTTCCGTTATGCCAGTTCCGTTGCATCACTAGACTAAATTGTCGGCAAATCGAAGGCGAGTAATGTACTCGCCATTAATATTGATGCCTAGCCTTCTCCAGTCCCAAACCTTGAAGACATCCTCTATTGCAGCCGTAAACGTAGATACTTAAGGCTCTGCACTTGCTTCAAATTACTTCTGCTGATTAAGATGACTGATACTAAGTTAACAACTGGACTCCAACGTCCATAGGTAAAACTAGACTAGAACCAAACTTACAAAACACAACAGCCCTTTTTTTTGTTCTCTCTCAAGCTAGCATGTAGACAAAGGAGTGTGCACATGTTTGTGTGCGACTGTGCGTTACCATTTTACCTTAGCAATAATATCTTTAAGAACGTTTTCTAAGTAGGTACTTACTGAATTCAGCCCTCATTTGTGAATGTTGTTCGTATGCTCTCTATAAACTCTGTGGTTTGTCGTTGCTATAGCAACAAAAATGTGTTATTCACTTAATCGTTACGTGAAATGTCAATCCTATGACACGTATTTTGACAAGCGTTCGACGCTATCGCTTTGTTTGATGGAACATTTTGTCTATCAACGATCGCTTGACCACGTGACTTTTCGTTAGCTAAATGTCATTTCCATACATTAATTGATATTTTGACAGGCGTTTTCGACGGCTGACTGTTGCTTTGTCTAGGCCTGGCGCTATCGTTTCGCTTAGCGAATTGTGATTAACGACACTTTGTCTAGCCACTTTTGATCGACCACGTGACTTTTCGATTCAAAATGTCATTCCCATACATTTTGGACTTTTCGATTGGCGTTAGCGTCAGTCGATTGACATCTTATCTAGAGGGCCTTATCATAATATAAGTAAAAAGGAAGGCTCTCAATTATTCGTATTACTTAATTTTAATAAATATTCCGGTCTGTCATTTTCGGAATTCATTAAAATATTTCCCTTGGATCCTTTCGAGGAGTGGGTATCTTCGGAATTAAAACGCAATGAGATTCTTAGAACTGGTCTTATTTATTTAAATAACATACTTAATTGTTGTACTTCTTGATGTTATTGAGTGGGACTGGAATAATTCATTATTTATTAGAATACTGTTTATCATAATGTTTTGAAACTTGCACAAGATTAAATTCGGAAATAAATTAAAACATGTATTGGTTTCTTTGTTTGGTAAACAGATTAGCTAGTAGGTAAAATGAAACGTGGGCAGACTGTACCTCCCCTGCCGAAGGCTCCCCAAATACACTTCAATAGTCAAATACCTCTATCTAGCTTTTACTATCCCAGACACACACGCACAGTCAGGCCATGCCCCCCTCCCCCCTCCCTCTTCCTTTTCCACACAATTATATATTTTTCTTACTTGGTTTGCGTCAGTCCTTTAGTCAAAAGTAGAGCTCGTCCTGCCATCCAGCCAACAGCCAATGCAGCTGATTTATTGGGCTGCAATCAGTGAAACCCAATACTGCATACAAACTATTACATTGTAAATATAACAGCTCGCATGACGGCGCGGCGGTCGTTAGCGCGCACAAAGGACGCCATTTTAACATCAATTACCACAACGCATGTTTCACGTGAATGCTGACAGGGGGATGTCTGATTGGCTTGCTGTGCCTAATTATATAATTGGTAAAATATACAATTCGGGCTTTCATTATTGAAATTGATTTATTTAGGTGCTAGCTGTGCGCGCAGCTTCGCTAACGTGACTCTGCTGTTTTGGTACAACCTGCATTGAAGACTATTTATGTATTTATTGATTCGATTCCAATTTAACGTTATATGCGGTTTCTGATGTATGTTCATGACTATATAGAGGTAAGTAAAGTCAGTTGATAGCATGTCACTGATTGGATACAAAGTGCTTCAATTTTATCACAATCGTCAAAATCCGAGACAAATTAAACGTTTGTCGGAGGTCATGACATAAGTTAAAAGCCTACTGCGTGTCGCTGTTTTCATTGTTTTCAATTATTTAATTTTGTAAGTACTTTCATCATTCTCTGCGTGAGGTTTATAACAGCTTCTGTACTAGGTAAAAAAAAATGTTCTCAAATTATTTGACTGTGTAGAACTCAGCGAGTAAATATAGAGTTATACTGACTTGAGTATAATTCTATTTTTACAGCGTTTCGTTGCGCCCAAGGACAGATACGGTGTATTAGAACATCAATAGTTTTGTCAGCTATTTCTTGAACTAATGGCTAGCTTGTACAGTGCGAGCTGCTGCCTAGAAAGTAAACAGTTACTCGGATTGTCTTTCAGTCTCAGATGCCAGTAGCTCGGCTCGCCTTAGCTGTCTTCACGATGATAGTAGCTCCCCAGTCTGTTACGAGTCGCAGCACACAAAAAATACAGGTTCCACTCGTCTGTCTGACACTGGCGAGCTACTGCCGAACGCGTCCGAACAATGCGCTATTAAACGCAGTCCCCGTGTAATAGGGTAACAAGTCTACTCCCAGTAACCGGACACGATTTCAGAAGCGTGCTACTGAGAGCCTAGTTAAACTATTTCATACATAGAAATCAAACCTGGTTTGATTTTTATATCCTCTCGCAGCGGAGGGACCAAACCTATGAACATTTTATTTTGATATCCGACACAAAAAGTTTTCCCCAGTACTCCATGTTATCCCGTGTAACATTATTTTGTGATAAATAAGTATTATTTAACGGTACAGCGTCGGTCGCGGCACATTATCAGCGTCGCGGAGGTAATTCCTTAATGACAAGCGGCAACAGGTAGCCGCCACGACCCGGCCCTCACACTGTGCAGCACTTACAACAGAAGAGTCACTCCGCGAAACGCAGCCTTGTTGCCGTCGCGGTCATCAAGTGTGGGAGTAAGGGGGTGAACAGCAATGTCTATAAACTCTCTCATGCCGCTCGTGCGTGTAGTGAGCACGGCTGAGACGACTGTGTGCGTATACTAAAGTTAATTTCTACAAAATATTAGACACAAGCCGTGTGGCCGGCGGGATCTTTGATATTAATTTCAAACGAACTGTGATTGCCTATTGGCCTATTGAGGTAAATAGGAAATTACAGTTCGTCTAACAGGTGATACATTTTGAAAAGTTTTATTCTTAAGGATGGGAAATCATCAAATGACTTCTTCCGCTCTGGGTGGAGGGGAAGGGCGTGTCAGACTCTTACTAACTAAAACCCATCCGTGTTCCTTCTAAAGCCCTTTGCGTTCCAGGGCTGCGGTGACTCTTTCGAACAAATTCCGCAACCCTGGCAGGCTCTAGCCCTAGCGAGCCCCGTCCTCTATGCTGACGTCTCTTTGAGGCGCGCGTGAAATACAACGCGCCATCGACTCGGGCCTGGTGGTGATCGGACAGCGAGCCACCCAACGCTCGCCGTCCGCAGGCCCGCGCCTACGGTGGTCGGGGATCGCCCTGCGATTCCCGACGCCCGGGGCGTCTTCTCCTGTAGCGGCGGTTGGGGCGAAGGCCTTGCCTTTCCCTCGCGCGGCCCGCCTCCTCCTTCGCTAGCATTACTGCTTCGCAGAAGGAGGTGACCGCTTCCCAAGCCTCCTCGCTCCGGACCATGGATTCAACCAGGACCGGACGCGAGAGGTTGCCGCCGCCGATCGCTTCGACGAGGACACGGCGGTGCTCAGCCCAAGCAGGGCAGATCTCCACCGTATGCTCCACCGTGTCCTCCGGGCGATCTTCACAGTGCTGACACCCGGGCGTGTCCTCCCGCGTAATCCGAAACAGGTACCTCCCGAAACAGCCGTGTCCGGTAAGTACCTGCGTCAGGCGAAAGGTGAGGACGCCATGGCGCCTCTCCAGCCAGTCCTCAAAGAGGGGCCTTACCGCCGCAATTGTGGCGTGCCCAACATCTAGAGGCTTGGCAGTGCGTTTTCTGTTTTTCTTTAAGTAAACATCGTAGTACCTATACATTTTGTATTACGCATTCACTTCTGTGACAATGTGTTTGGACACCTCATTACCGCGCACTGAGAAGCCGATACGTGAAGTCCCCTCACACACCGCCTGTGAGCCAGAGAGAAGTAGTAGTAGTTCCGATTTGTGGGGAGAGGTTAACAAGCTTTCAACCCTTTAAGGTTAAGTAAATTATAGTCTATAGGTGGTGCCTTCGTCAATCAATTTGTTAGCCAACGAGTATGTTGTCTTGTTGTTCCATGATGGTATAAACTTTTCGATTCGAGGAAAAAACCATATTTGTGAGATTGTCGCTCTGAAAACATAGGTAGGTACGTAGCACAAAATCTCATAAATCTTTTCCAGAAAGGTTTATAGAAAAATGTTGAGCACTTTTATGGGCACTGGGTACCGTTATTATAGCAAAAACGCCCAAAACACTCAATCTGTCGTTTCATTAAACAATCGTGTAGTATACATGAGAGGAGTATTTAACAAAAGCCACATATCTACATGTCTGGACGAATTCCACATGTTCCTGTAATTCAGAGCGCGCGCGAGCTACAACAGACATTCATGAGATATTTGACACACCCAGACTGTATAGACATAATGTAGAAACAAAATTGAGGACATTTAATTTGAAAGCATTTGCACCAAATAGTTCCACTTCAGCAAAATTCCAAATAACTAGTACTAGTCCGGCGCTGGTCTGCAACTGAACCTTGTGGTGAGTGTATCGATGCAAATCAGTTTTGAAAGGTCCACAGATACTACATGAGTAAGACTTTCTCAGAAGAAGTGACCGCAGAGTTATCACACTAATAATATTATAAAGGCGAAAGTTTGTGAGTGTGTGTATGTTTGTTACTTCTTCACACGCAAACGGCTGGACTGATTTATTTATGAAATTTGGTATAGAGATTGTTTGAGTCCCGGAAAAGGACCTAAGATACTTTTTATCCCGGGAGTATGTTCCCTTGGGATAATTTTCGATAATCACGCGGGCGGAGCCGCGGGCGGCAACTAGTTACTAATAATCCGTAGCTGATCTAAACTCTCCTAATGAAACAGTCGAGACAAGTCCGCAGCATCCATTGAAACAAACTAATAGTATATCGGTGTCAGTTCGCGCGCTGTTCACTGTGACCGCGACGTCGCCAACTGTCGGGACGTGCTCGGCCGCGCGCGAGCTACTCGCGTAATCGCGTTATATTCACGGCGCGCCTGTGTGACTATATGATATAATTGTATGTACAGCTATGCCTGTGGAGTGACTCTTTTTATTAAATGTACCTTCTACAGGGAGTTCCAGAATAGCGTGGTCATATTTAAGGGTGGTTTTCTATATCTGCTATACGGTTAAAAAAAAAAAAACAAAATAAATAATAATGAATTATTTTCAAATAAACACGTGTCCGGTTTAGCAGTAACCAGCCTTACAGTGCTGAACTGCGAGTGGTCATCGTCAAAAAAAAAAAAGAAAAAAAAAGCGGCTAAAATGTAAAGAAAAATGTTGAAGCAATCAGACGCAGTTTGTGTTGTTTATTTTAGTTCAATGACAGATATTTGATGTCAGGACCTTCATCAAACTGCTTGAAAAGTGATTTTTTTGAACTTTCTACTCGTTTTTTGAGATCGAGTTTTCTAAAAAGTCAATATTTTTAATTTTGGTATTACACGTATTTCTTGACTTTATATCATATACAGGACACCAGCCTTGAATATGACCATGAACTTCTGGAACACCCTGTACCAGAATGTTCTCGAAAGAGGAGGTCAAGTAGCTTCTACACCTTTAATAGATTATGCGGTGATAAACCCAGGGCATTTAGTTCATCTATCAACTGGCGCTTATTATGTTACCGAGAAAGAGAAGACAGGGGACAAACACTGAAAATTGGCTTACTAACGAGCGTTCAGTCATGACGCATTTATTTCGTTTCGCTGCACTCCGACAAGGACAGCATCTCCAGCATCTCTCCTTTGTATAGCTTTACCAGTCACAAAGATACGGAGGAATACTCATACTCTTGCTACACTATCAGCTGCTACTCCTAACAACACACCATCACAGACTGTTCTCACTAGTTGAATGTTGACCTCTCAGTTATTTGTTCAGAGATATGGGGCAAGTGAGTAAACAAACTCGGACCGGAGACGTTATTAATATCAGTCGCTGAATGGAATCAATACTAAGTAAATATGTCTATATGTGTACTGTTGGCTAACCAGACCTATTGGTAATATTGGACTTGATAACGTCTGTTATCAAGTTTGATCTGATATTGTTTTTATGCTTGAGTTTTGTCTGTTTATGCTGGCATAATGGAGTGTGCTAGCTTACAAGTAGCGAATTATTAAGTTTTATGTTTTTACGTGTTACCTTTGTTGTATTGTTTTCTTTGTAAGAATACTGACTACTTACCAGCTAAAACACTAGGAAGTGGTGACGGGGGGGCGTTTTGGTGGACTGTCTTTATGTAGAACTTTGACGTTCAAAAAGTGCTGGCACTCAGCCTAATTTGAATAAATGACTTTTGATTTTGAATTTTTTTTTGAATTTTGTCTGGAAAACAGTATTTATATTTTTTCATCAACACAGAGGGAACCAACGGCTTTAGTGTGCTTTTCAAGGAATGGAGGAGTCTTGGTATGTTATGATGGTCACCCATCGACGGGCCGACCTCGGTAAACGTTGCTTAACCTTGATGATCGACCCGAGCGGCACTGGCTGTTATTATTTAGTTTATTATGAGTATAAGTCTGACTGACTGCCAAAAATACAGGGAGCTCTATCTATCTTAGAAGCCCGTGTCAACTCACCGACATTAGTTCTGTACAGGCTTGCTTCTTTACAACTATTGCAATTGAATAGATATTACTTCAACTTTTTATTATTATTTATTATGAGCCCGTACTGTCTCACTGCAGGGCAAAGGCCTCTCTTCCCTCCTTCCACTTTCTCCGGCCTTCTGCAATTTTGGGCCGTCCTTTGAGAAGGAGTCTAGCTCATCTCGCCATTTCTTTCTGGGCCTGCCTCGTTGTCGTTTCGTTGCATTTGCAATCTTCACTATGCTTAAAAGTTAATATAACTTGCCCAAATAAATCAACACAAGGCGCCATCTCGCCATATACTTTTAACTTTAACTCTCGCAGAACATAAACTCTGCTTAGCGGCGACGTTAACCAGAGTTAAGTAATCTAGGAGTACAAGTTAAGCGAACAGCTGCTCTTCATAACTCTCACGTAGCTGTAGTCTATGGCTCAGCGTCCTCTGTCTATGGTCGGAGTAAGGGGAGGTATTTAGCGATCCTAAGCAGAAGTGCGGGGCGTGAGGAAAGGCATTCGGAAGGGAACGGACACCTTCATATCGTTCATTTACCAAGCAGCCTGAAAATATAATACTATTCCTATTTTTGAGGTTACTTAGGTTTGAAGTTTTCTGTTACCTGAAAATTTGTGAAACAGTAGAACGTTATTGTGTGCTATATTATCTCTATGGTCTAATCATCTAAGTTACGTGTGTAATGCCGCTGTCACCTGACGGTGACACATGCTGACGTAAAAACATGTCGGTGATGGATGCCATTTTAGCTAATGTGCTGTGATTTATTGGTCCTGAAGAATAGCGGTTATCGTCGATCGATTGAAGTTACCGCACTAATTTTGTCTTGATTTAAAATTGAAATAGGAGAACATTATGACCAACTAGCTGTCGCCCGCGGCTCCACCCGCGATATAGTTGAAAATTATCCCACGGGAACATACTTGTGTGATAAAAAGCATATTTTGTCCTATTCCATGGTCTACCTGCGTACCAAGTTTCATCCAAAATAAAAAAAAAGTTTACTACTATGAAAAATGTGAAATTGCTTTAGACTTGCCTTGAAGAAACGATACGTCATGGGTTCACTAACACAACATATATGTACTTTTTTCTTGATACCCACAACATTGTGAAGTACCTATTGTGCATCTACTACTTACTTGAGTGTATTTGAGTACATACCTACATTTCTTATGTCAACATATTTAGTATTTAAGAATAACTTGTAATTGTATTCTTTTTGAGAAATAAATGTCTAAAACCGTAAACCCGTTCAGCCGTTAAGACGTGTTGAGGTAACATACAAACAGACTCATTTTTGTCATGAACCAAAAATATACTTCGGAAAACGTAACATGTCACTTTTATAAAGAAAGTAAACAGAGCCACTTATATAACAAAACGAATAATACGAATGCAAAGGATATTTATAAAATTGAACTGAAACTCTATTCGCTATTGAAAATATGAATCGAGTGTTATTACTCGATTCAGAAGATACTTTCAATATAACCTCGCTATTTTGCAATTGTTTAACATTTGCATAAAATAAGTTTCATTTTATCGAACTCTTTTCTATTCAATGTGTGTGTGTGTTATTCGTGTTTTATATTGAAAGTCTAGTAATTGTATATAATGCGATACTATTTTATTTGAAGTGGCTGATATGGGACGACATGACTAAAGTTTGTTTTGAAGTTATATTTGCTATGCTATTTTACAGTTATAGCTGACAATACTTCTCTGCAATCGTTTCATAAATATTTACAGCCTGTTCACGCTCTGTGTGACACTACCCCCCATGTTTACGACCTTGTTTACAGTTACACAAACGTTACAACACTCATAATGTGTGTCACTGCCGCCCGTCGACTTCGGGCTCTGTCGGAAGTCGTCGGGTCACCGATTCAGAGATTATTTTTCACTCACAGCTAACTCATTCTCAGTGACCACGAAAGATCGTTACTCCTAAAAGACGGTTGCCGCGTCCGACATAATTATATTCTAAACAATTTAGTATTTATTATCATCACCTGGCGAGACATTCCGCAGCTGTATAGGGATCGGTTTCTATATCTTCAGCCTTACTAATATTATAAATGCGAAAATGTGTTTTCTTGTTTGATTATTACGCTGAACCGATTTTAGGGAATTTGGGTACAAAGACAGACCCTGGAGACGATGAAAATTTGTATTGTCACGAATGCTGGTATTTTATACTTTCTACTGCCGAAGAACCTTGAAATACTTTTCTACTCATTGTGTTTCTTACTTAGAGCATTGGAAACAAAAAAATCTTGGCACTTTTTCCGTAGTTAATTGGAGTTTAATATACTCGTACATGGTCAATACCAAAATACGGATTTAAACCAAAATAGAAGTTTAGCCCCATAAGTTTCATACCTTATTTATAGTCATCTATTTACTTATTAATTTATTTATTTACGAATACTTCCGCCGCTCATCAAGTCTACACACAGCACACAACAACAGCCTCAGCAAGTGCCCCTCATTCGCAAACATTTCGTCACAGTTAACGAGGCTACAGTGAGCTGAACGTTTAACATTGATCGGCGATACCCTGAGGCTCAACAAGTAGCTTATGACATGTTTTTTTAAGATAAATATAACATTTTGCAAAACGTGCCAAAGCCAAGAGAGGAAGGTGTGTCTGTGAGTGTCACCGCTACTCATACTTACTGACGGCACGTGACAATTCTAACTTTTTTAAATAAAAACGTTGCCTTACATTAGGAATTTCTCCTGTATCGTGGATGCGTTAACAAACATATAAACTCTCATACACAAACAGCCAGATCCGGAAGAACTATCTGTAGGCCATGCAAATATTTGTTCCGTGCGGGGATCGAACCCGCGACCAACCGTGTCATTGAAAATACTTGACAGTTAAAACTTGCGCGGACACTGATTTTATTGGTGAAGCCGTCTGTAGTAACTGTGGACAGAACGAGTGCATTGTGAGTACAATGCGCATCAACTTTTACTATGGGATCAACCCCGAAATCACGAAAAAAATCAGCTGTTCAGTACCTACATTTTGACGAGTTTTGCGAACGCAAATGTATGGGGAAGTTGATATTTTTTTCTCAATTTCAGTGTTGGTCCCATAGTAAAAGCTGTTCATAATGATCGGTACAATGACCCCTTTTCAAGTATTGCGTTTATTCTGTTACACGGTGTATAGTAAGCTGGACAGTTTTACATAGAATTCTAAGAAATAACACGCATAATATAAGAAAATTGGCTATTGGCACAGTAACCTAATTATGTCCTATTCTAGAAATAAATTAAGAAAGTAAAATAAACGACTAAAGAACTATCGCTCAACATGCATCACTTTGTAACTGAAGTCCAGTAAGTTCATTGTGGTGATGGAGTTGTCGATATCAACCGCACGCGTTCTATCCGAGTACATGCGAATAGCACTGAGATGTGCCGAGTGTAACTAGTTACAGCTTCAGTTATACTGGGGTGTTTTATTGCTTGACTATAAAAACAAACTAATTATATAAACAAACTAATTTATAGTGATGTTGTTTCTTAATTAATCTGGTACTCTGCGAGGATGTTATGACGCAATTTAATACTTTGAAAGAAAACAGACTAATACTGACTTCACACCTTCGTAAATATTATAAAGTAGGTGTGACGAACTAGCATGGATATTGCTCAGATACTTAAGTATACCTTACCTATGTATTATATCTGTACACATTCCTACACATTTTTTTTTTGCGGGCTGTGAATCCATCAAATGACTTCATCAGCTTTGGGTGGAGCGTAGGGGCGTGTCAGACTCTTACTGACTAAAACCTTATTATTTATTTATTTAACCTTTATGTACAAAAGTGGTACATGGGCGGACTTAATGCATCAAGGCATTCTCTACCAGTCAACCTTTGGGTTATAAAGACTATACTGTAGTAGGTGTACAATAAATAAAAATAAGATTCAAAATTGAATTTTAACAATTCGGAAAGAATATACAGATAATATATATAATACTAATAAAATACATATATATACTAAAATAATAAACTAATAAATATGATATATAATAATCATACCGATTAAGAGAATTCATAGTAATCATAACGAAGAACAACTAAGAATGACAAGCTTTTAAGTAGTGTTTTCGGATTTTACGCTTAAAGGAAAATTTTGACTCCGCCTTCTTGATGTCAAGGGGTAGCATATTCCAGAGTTTAATTGTAGAAATAGCGTAGGAATTAGACAAAAACCCGGTGCGGTGAGAAGGGATATGAAGAAGTAAGTTTTTAGATGCTCGAAGGTTGAGACTGTGAGAACTGCCCAACACTTTAAAGCCTTCCGTGTTCCTTCTAAAACCCTTTGCGTTCCAGGGCCGCGGTGACTCTTTCGAACACATTCCGCAAACATTCCCACACTTACATTTGGTTGCTGCTAATACATCATTCATGATAACTGGAATTTGAACTTAAACGACTATGTCCTTGGTATAAAACAAAACAGGAAAATTAACTTATTCATTTTCACTAATTTGCTTTTTCCTGAAGTGTACTCCGCGCATATTTGAGAGTTTTTAATCTATTTGCATAAATTATACTAATTTACGTTCTTTGTGGAACAATTATACTTACTTGTATTTTCCGTTTGTAACATCAAAAGAACCAAATATAAATATTCATAATTCCTTCCGTACCCACCGTATGAATGTTTGTAATTGAATAGCCTCCTCCATAATGAACAGTATGGATTTACAAAAGGTCGTTCAACCACAGATGCAGGTGTTGCTCTCCTGAAACACATATTTAACGCATGGGAGAACTCGCAAAATGCAATTGGAGTTTTCTGTGATCTCTCCAGGGCCTTTGATTGCGTACACCATGATACGCTTTTGCGTAAACTGCGTCATTATGGTCTCCAAAAGGAAGCTCTTAACGTAGTTGATTCATATTTGCATAATAGGTTTCAATGTGTAGATATCAATGGTGTGAAGTCCTCCGGGCTACCAGTTCATTTAGGGGTGCCTCAAGGTTCTATACTGGGTCCATTCTTGTTTCTGGTGTATATAAATGATTTACCATTTTTCTTAAAGGGTATCTGTGATGTAGATCTCTTTGCAGATGATACCTCTCTTGTCTTTAAAGTAGATAGAAATAGACAAGATTTTGATGACGTAAACAGTGCTCTCTCCATGGTTACGGATTGGTTTACGACAAATAACCTAGTTCTCAATGCTAAGAAAACAAAATGTATCAAGTTTGCCTTACCTAATGTTAATAATCTAGGACCGAATATCATCTTAAACAAAGAGATGCTTGAAACTGTGGACTCAGCAGTATTCTTGGGAATAACTGTTGATTCCAAACTACAATGGGGCCCGCATATATCAAGCCTGTCAGGAAGGCTCAGCTCGGCTGCCTACGCCGTCAGGAAAGTAAGACAATACACTGACGTTTACACAGCTCGGTTAGTCTATTTTAGTTATTTCCATAGCGTTATGTCTTACGGTATCCTATTATGGGGAAGAGCTGCAGACATACAAAATATATTTGTGTTACAAAAACGGGCTGTTAGAGCAATATATCAGCTGGGGTCAAGAGTTTCCTTAAGAGAACTTTTCAAAGATATTGGAATTCTCACGGTAGCATCTCAATTTATTTTTGCAAACATATTATATATTAGGCAAAATATACATTTATACACTAAAACCAGTGATATCCATAACTTTAACACTAGAAACAAGCACAAATTACATGCACCATCCCATCGTCTTCGGAGGGTCCAAGGCTCATTTGTGGGGCTCGGTATCCGTTTTTACAATAAGCTACCTCTTTCTTATCTTGAGCTGCCTTTTAACTCGTTTAAAGCTAAAGTTAAATCTAACCTTTGTTCGAAGGCATACTATTCTATCAATGATTATATAGACGATGATAATAGTTGGTCGCAGTGTTGAACGCAAGACATACTTCGTTTTTAATGTTCTTTCATAGTTAGCTTATGACATATGAGTTCATATATTTGTTAATTTATATGTCCGTAGAGGTCAATTATTTGTTATTTTTTTTTTGTATTGACTTAATACTCTCATAACAATGTTTTATAATGAGTGTATTGCAACATGTGATTAACTAGTGACTTCGACAGTTTTATGATTTTATTCTATCCTGAGCAACCGGCAGCAAGTTCGTCATGCTCCCTTAGATTTTACTGCTTGCGGTAGCGTCGGGGGTCGGGTTACCTCTTTCCCTCAAATATGGCGATGGGGGTAATGGCTGATCTTTGCGTTATGCTCGTGAACGGGTGCTGCTTGTGGTGAAAGGTCGTCTTGTTAGCCATGGATTTTACTATTGTTATAACGATTATATGCTTAATGTTTAATTTTGATGGCCCTGGTTTATCACTTGTGGCGTCGAGTCACAGATCTGTTTATTAAATTCTACCCTCTGCACGTGTAAGCGGGCACACCCTTCATGTCTGGAGGCTTATTTAGTTTGATTTGATATTGTTTTTATGCTTGAGTTTGTCTGTTTATGCTAGCATAATGGAGTGTGCTAGCTTACAAGTAGCGAATTATTAAGTTTTATGTTTTTACGTGTTACCTTTGTTGTATTGTTTTCTTTGTAAGAATACTGACTACTTACATACCTTTGTATAAGTGATAGTTCTTATAACTCAACAGACAGATGTGTTGCTGGGGAGTTTGTTGCGCCACTTCTTCTTCCCAGCTAAAACACTAGGAAGTGGTGACGGGCGGGCGTTTTGGGGGACTGTCTTTATGTAGAACTTTGACGTTCAAAAAGTGCTGGCACTCAGCCTAATTTGAATAAATGACTTTTGAATTTTGAATTTTTTTGAATTTTGTGGGCAGGGAGCGCTTGTTGGTTGGTTCTTGTGTTCTCATGGGAGTCAAACTCAAAGTCAAAGTCAATTAATTTATTTCAACTAGACCATTGAAAGTACTTTTGAACGTCAAATTTACAGTTTGAAATTGAAATATTAGTGACTCTAGTTGTCTATTCGCAAAAAGTAGATTCATATGGAGAAGAATGGACAAGAAACTCCATAGTTACTCTTTTCAAATATATGACGAGATGATATCGATTACTTGGCTAGTTTAGCTTGCGTGTAACAGAGCCTTACAGTAGTGTACAATATACATTCGAAAGTAGCCGATAACCGATTAATAAACCGATTGCTATTGCAAATAGCTTCATCTTTTTGACCGACAGACCTTGACAATTCAAAAGTGCCTGTAAATGGTCTAATTGAAATAAATGTTTTCAGTTTTTATTAATGTAACGGTAGAAGCTAAACATTGAGTTCAATTTAAACGTCGACAGAATAATAATTCCGGTTAGACGCGTGAATATAAATAAATCTTTAAACCAGTCACCAGTCAGTAGAAGTAATAAGACTAAATACTTGACCGCGTCATGTGAAACATTAACCTTTTGAACCGAAAATATCTTTTAAAACGACCTTTTGATTGAAGTTTGACACACACTTGGTTCTGAGCATACCTACATTTCCTTTTTTTATTATTTCTATGTATCGTGCGAGTTTCATGTAAGTGCTAAATAAATATTATTATTTCTTTTCTTTCTATCTTTAACAACTTCAATGGATCAAAAGATCGTTCTAAAAGATATACTCGGAAAGATATTTAATACCTCGTAGTATGATAGCTGAAACACACTCTTCATCTTTATTTATTTTTCTTTATCGTAATGCAGTTTCCGTGTGACTTACGTATCGTATGAGTGGCCTCATGGGCGACTATGAACATATTATCTGTATCTCGCGACCATTATCAAAGTATGGTTGGAATGAATTTGAATCATCTGATTTGCAAAGTTAGATTGTTAAACACCAATTATATAAACGTAGGATGATTCAATAGCTCTACTGGATTTCTGGAATGTAATAATATGAAGTCCAGTCCGATTCGAAGTTGCGAATTTAATGATAAAGGTCATAGTACACATATCGACACGGACAGGGATCGTCACCGTATTGCCTTTTTCGCTGTATTGCCCCGACGCGAGGTGATTACGTTACGATTCCGATTAGTGTGCGTTGCAGTAGGGAATTTCATAAAAATAATACTGCACGACTCGAGTTGATACGGTGACGATCCATTTCCGAGTTGATATGTGTGCTATAAACTTAATGGTAAACAAACCTTTTCTTACTCTCATCCTCATTTCCTAGAATACATTTGAAATCAGTACCTTTTACAAAACCTCGGGGGCACATAAATAAGAACAAAGCTAGCGCAGCATGAACTGCTATAATGGCTACGTTCAGGAACTGCACCGACGGTCTTCATTCCGTTTAGTTTCACGTTCTATTGATTAACTCTGACACAGGCTTATTAATGTCCCGAAGAAGGTTTATTGGTTTGATTTTGCCCGATCCGAAACAGTTAAATTATCCGTCCATAAAGCTGAGTTTTAGTTTGGGCAAAAGACAAAAAAAAGTTATTTTTCATGAGAAAAGAGGTTATGGTTCCTGACATAATTTCCCCGTATATATTCGGATTTCAATCTGTTCTTGTTATACAAACACAATAAATGTGTAACTCTATGAATTTTCAAAAATCTTTCAAATGGTCAAAATCGACAAAATTAAATGTATTTCCCCTCCTAGTTTCTAAACATTATACGATTTCACAGCACATAGCTACGAAGGTCTACGGCGTAGCGCTACGAGCTACGAAACCGCGGAATTATGCGTTTTCTCTTTTGTGAACAATATTGCTTAAGTTAGTGAGACACATGGGAGAACATTAACATTCATTTTTATTCATTAACTATAAACTGTCGTCTCGGGATATTCGGGATAAACACGCGAGGGTCGGCCTGTGGGTATGAATAAAAGTAGTGTTTAGATTCATCGTCGTTCCAGCACCAGTGATCGGCCACGGACCTTGGTTATGTGTTTCTTTAAGTCGCAATCTGTCAAAAATGTGTGCAAAAAAGAGGTGTTTTTGACGAATTGCGACTGAGATGCGAATATGAACATTGCTTAAAAAATAATAGAATTGACCCTCTGTTAGTGTTTCTTTGTCATCGATATCTTATCTCATTCATTCTCAAAGTCTCGCAGATATAGTGATGTCGCTGACGTTACTGGTGACGTCACTACGCCCACGTGTATATCAAAACGATACTGTTTATCCTGGATCTAGCCTGAGATCAAGTTAACTCCTAGCTATATACATACAAAATTATGTAAATGCGCCTGTGTATCAGTTCAGTACGACGTTGTACGGTGTGGAATACTAAGGCGACCATTTGTCATTAAGTCCAAGGTTCGATGCTCGATGCTGTTCGTTAGTAAGCAAGCTGTAAGTTGACATAGAATTTAGTTGTTTTTACGGCTCAGTGGTGATGAAGTGCTTTGTATGTGACTATATTTTGAATGTATAAAAATCCGATTGTCTTTCATCCAAATAGTTTTTAGGTTACACAGACAGCCCTAAGATAAACCTACTCAAATGTTACTTACACCCACGTCACGTGAAAAAATAATGATTAGTTGAGTTAGTAATGAGCTCATTACTGTACTCATAAACTGACCCACCCTCATCGGGCTATAATAACCTTTTGAACGCCAGAGCATAAACTTATCGGCGTACCTCCGACGCCAAGCCACTAATTCGCCGAATTTTTTGTCACATATTTGTGACGTTTGGCATTTAGGGTAAGCTTTCGTTTGTCTAAACTATAATCTTATTTATATTTATATTTATCTTATTTATCTCTAATAAAGAGGAAATATTTGTTTGTTTGTTTGTTACTAAAACTCAAAAACTACTCAAAGTGTTTAAAAATTCTTTAACCGTTAGAAAGTTACATCTTCAACGAGTAACATAAGCTATATTTATTTCCAGAAATAATTAGGGATCCCTACTAAAACTTGAATAATGTAACCCAAGGTGTAAAAAAAAATCACAAAATGTCTTCCATCGCATGCGCTGCGAAAAGAATTGATGATAGAACAAAACAATGTACTACAATAATAAAGAACATATCATACCATACCTATCTCCGACGGATAACTCACAATAACTGCTTACCATTAAAGTTTTAGATTAAAAACAAACTATAAATTGTTTCGATTAATTTTCAAAAACTACTCGTTAAAGTCTATCCCTTAACGGCGCGTTGAAGTTTCTGGAGTTTCTGCTAATTCCGCGAGAACGAAGTCACGAGCAAAGTGCTAGGTCTGCTAGTCACATATATGTCATAGTGGCGACATGGCGTTCAAAAGGTGAAACGTAGTCAGCATGTCTACCTACTAATTAGATGTATTACAGAAAGGGTATCGTGGGTAAAAGTTGTATCATTGTGTAAGTTCAGCGAAAAGTTACTCCAGTATGCTGTAACTGCGAGAGAGCTTGATTGGTTGACACAGTTTTTTTTTTTTTTTTTTTTATTTATTTGGGAAAAACAAACAATTGTACAATGTGTGTTACAATAAAATATGGTATGAAATATGGTTAAATGCACAATCCACAACGTTTCCACAGATTACTTGTGTACATTATTAATTAGTTAGGTAAGTACAATTACACTTAAATACTATCTTAAACATTTAGCTTATATTATACCAATCAAATTTTAGTTTTGTTTTTATACATCGCTCAAACTATCAATAATTTTTTTCTTGAAATTGCTTTGAGACAGAAAGAAAATATCCAAATGACAAAAGCGGTTATTATAAATTTTAACTAGTCGACGGAGTGGAGCTCGCTCACCAGCATTTGTACGGCTAGTAGTCGTTGCAAAAAGCGGGTAAGCACGCGCCTCCCGTCTAATTATAGATCTAGGCACAACATAGGAAATTTTATTAACTAGTTCGATACAGTTAAACTTATTATGAACCAATCCGTGAAGCATCATGGTTTGAAGAAGTAGGCGTCTTGATTGCAAAGTGAGCAGTTTAAACTTTTTTAGTGACTCCACGTAAGACAGGCGTATGAGGTGACATTTATACTGCATAACTCGTATATATTTACGTTGAACGCTTTCAATCGCATTAACATATTTGTCGTAGTAGGGGTCCCATATTAATCAAAAAATCCCAAATTAATCTTATCGGTGTGTAGGTTTAAATGTAGTTTACAATCCAAAAGTATTCCTAGGTCACATATTTGAGTTTCATTTATGAGATTTTCTGTACATAGACTATAATTAAATCGAATAACATTTTTATTTTTCGTAAAGTTTAAGCATTTACATTTAGATATATTTAATGCAAGTTTATTAGTATCACAATATTCAGTTAATCTATTCAAATCCTCTTGGAGCAAGGCACAATCGTCAAAAGTCTTAATGGATTTGAAAATTTTGAGGTCATCAGCATATAGTAAGAAATTACTGTTATGGAAACAGTTACCAATATCATTTATATAAATAATAAATAACAAAGGCCCAAGAATTGATCCCTGTGGTACGCCAGAGGTGGCGATAAATGTATCAGAGTGATATCCATGGGTTACTACTGTTTGAATACGGTTGCTTATATATGAGTGTAACCAGCGCAGTAAATTACCTCTAATCCCGTTGAAGGCTATTTTATTCAATAATATTTCATGGTCCACCCTATCAAACGCTTTTTTAAAATCTGTGTAAATTGCATCCGTTTGTGTCCGTTTGTCCATGTTATTAAATAAAAAGTTAGTAAAAATCATTAGATTTGTAATGGTTGATTTACGTTTGACGAAACCATGTTGTTCTGATATTAAGTTTTGCTGAATGAAAGGGTAAAGCTTGATGTGAATAAGTTTTTCAAAGAGTTTAGCGGCTGCACATAGTATTGAGATTGGCCGATAATTCTCAACTTTCTGCCTGGCGCCGCTCTTATAAACTGGTATTATATTAGCCTTCTTCCAGAGTGTTGGAAACATACCTGCGCTAATACTCTTGTTAAAGATTAAGTGAAGTGGTACGCATATTGTCTCAGCTGTATTCTTAAGAAAGCTAGGAGGAATGCCGTCTGGACCCGGTCCTTTTGTACTATCCAATAACTTTAATTGGTTGAGGACTAATGAGAGACTGAAGTATATATTGTCTAGGGCTACATTATTGTCATGAATTTGATCAAGTGCAGGACACCAGCGATTAGTGAGTGTCGAGGTTTGGTACACTGATTGAAAGAATGATGAGAAAAAATTGCATATTTTATGTGGATCATTAGAGGACTGACTACTATAATACATTTGGGATGGAATACCGGACTTACCTTGTCGATTAGCTATATAAGTCCAAAAATATTTAATATTTTTGGGGATGCTGTCTTCAACAGTATTTATATACTTACTATAGCATTTGTTACACTCAACACTAAAACGGGTGCGATATAAAGAAAATACCTCGTAATCTGAAATGTTTCCGTATTTTTTCCATTTGGTCCAAGTTTTTTTTTTATACTTAAATATGCGAATAAGGGCTGGTGAAAACCAAATAGGAGTAGGAGAGACAGTTATTTGGTTTTTGGTATGAAAGTCATCGGATCAGACTTACCTTCTATGTGTCCTCGGAAATTAGGTTAGATTCCTTGTGTCAAAATAATCTTCTTTTTTGTATTCTTTTGCGAAACACAAGACTACATATTTTCTTAGTACCTATTTTCGTCTAAGATTAGACGGTATGTACGCTTGATGAATGTTTAAGAGCGCTGCTTAGTTCATCTTAGATTGACTCCAGGGAGCTACAAATAATACAAGACCAGAAAAACTACCCGATTGTTCATATTGTTGATTGGAACACTATATAGAAGGTTGCGATCGTAAACCTTCGGCATCGTCTGCGATATATAAGAGAACGAACATAAAACTAGAGGAAATAAGTCGCTTGAGCCACGCCATTGAGAAATACAGTAGGTCACATGGAGTGGTGATGAATCCAGAATAAGCTGGCCTCGCATTCAATTGAAAATCCGTGTTGAGCTAGGCTAATTTAAAATTATAGTGTACGGCCAACTGTGCTACTAATACTAGATTTACTAGCCACTTCGCTCGGATATTTGAACTAAACGATGTCATGCGAAGGCTTCCCTTTCGGGGAGACTCATAAAGCTGTCATGTAAAATATCGAGAGCATTTCTTAAACGCGGCTCAAGTCAATATGTTAGGTTTTATAACCGAGGGAAAATGTTCCTACGTTATTTTATTTATTGGAAATCAATTGGCCAAGTCCATGTAACGTAAAATAAAGTATCATAAAATACATGTTCTTTTTGTGTTTCTTCTAGATAATATGCTTTATGGTAATTTTGTATAATTTCATCATCCACAGCCTGACGCCTTCACCCATTGATGGGCATAATCCTTTCTTAAATTGTGCTGATACCCACACGCCTGTGCCAACCTCATCCAGGGTCTTCCTTGGATGGCATCAATGTGGTCTGCTCATCTCGCCGATTTTTACGTAATCATAAGTATTCGAATAAAACAACTATGTTTTTCGACCAAACTCATAAGATGATCGTAATATCTATCTATAAAATCTGAAAGCATTTAGGTGATTGGTTCGGAAGTGTCGGCTCAGACTCCACCTAAGTGTGATTGGCAATCGAGTGTTCTCGTTGAAACTATTGGAGGTGGAACATGAGTTCATCTCGAAGTAAACGCTAGAGAAATACTCGTACTAATATCACACATTTTCTTACTTTCTATCCTATCTTACTTTAGCTGAGTATTACAAAATGACGCATAAACGGATCATCAGCCCCTTCTTATGTCGTACCAGTGTCGTCATGTTTCCTTCGTGAGAGAGAGACGGAGCTATCTAGGACGAATCACACGTCATAGTGGGGGGGGACAGATTTGAATGTATAGGTAGGTAGACACTAATCCCGGCGGACCATCATATCCTTTGGATCATTTTGGACTTTAAAACTGACAAAACCGCCGGAAAAACCTGGTTTAAAACAATACACAATCTGTAGTGGTAACTGCGCTTGTCTGCAGATTTTTTTTTAACCACACGTTCTCATGTAATTAACTGTTAAACAGTAAATCCAACAATATACCTAATCGTTTGTCAACTTCAATCACCGCACCGAGACTTCAAGTGCAATTCTAATCGGATCAACTGAGCTAACTCACTCGTCTAGTAGGCTTTGGTATGTTTGGTATGTATACCTATTGTGATTATACGCTGACGCCGGGAAATTGAATGCTTACTGCATTCTGATTAATTCGGATATACGTTTAAATCACCCAAAGCAGTACACTGGAACAACACGAAGCAAAGTTCTGGGAGCTACACGTTGTGAATTCAAAACGTTTGACATTATTAGGTACTCTGTAACAGAATAATTCTAAAATTATTTCCATGACTTCGGAAACAGAGAGCAGAGTAGAGTAGGGTAGGTACTCCATTTTCCGCATTTAGACTCCCATTCGGTCCGTTGTGCGTGTGGTGTCCTGGCTAAGTTAGCCAGCCTAGCTCCGCCCAGAAGCACAGAAGCTTCTGGGGAGCCTCACAGGCTTCACGGAGCGACCTCACCGTTTCGAGGGTTCATTTTGGGTAGCCTCGGCCCCGCATTCCAGGATGACGTGGGCATCAAAGCAGCCTCTGCAGAGTGGGCTGTCTGTGGCGCCTATGTTAAAAAGATGTTTGTTCAGGGGGCAATGGCCCGTAATTGTCCCTATTATTGGAAATAGAATGTTGTGTACATTGTGTTTTAAAATAGCTTAGGAATACGCTCTATCTTCTAACCATTTGATAGCCATACTTATTTATTAATAAAAAATCACAGGTATACACTATTCCAGGCGCAAAAGGATAAACAAACAATGCTCATTGTGTCATGCATGTAGATATTTAGCTAGGTAGCATACAGAATACATTCTATGTAGACACGTACACATGCCAGCTATGTGTACCATATACATGCATGTATGTATCTCCAACTCTATCATTCAATTCAGTAGACTAGAACGCTATCAATCCGGTTATCTGCGCGGCCTGAGTCTTCGATACACACGTGTACATATAAACTGTATTGTTTGTGCGTGCGTGTTCAATGTCACAGCAAGAACACAGCCATCGTCGGAAGATTTGATTCCTTTTCGCGTGAGAGTTTTCTGTGCTCAGGGGTATAACCTCTTCGTTTTTTATAAAATTGTTATTAGTCATTAGTATCATTTAGCATTAAAACCTTAATCAAAGTTTTTATTGGTAATTTTCTGTACAGAATATTAGAATACATTGGTATGGTGATGCTTCAATTAATAATATCAAGAGTATTTCATTCACATAATCGTTGTGAAGAGTCAATGTAAGTTATAAGTATCCAATCGTGGCGAACAAAGGAGTTACCTTTTCCGTTTCACCAGCATTTTAAGTGATTGTACAAAACTTAATCATGTGTACGGTGCACGTACATGGTTTTTAAAATTGTTTAATAAGTAATGAGCAGTGATCAAATCATCGGGCGCTAATATACCTAAACTTCACTTTTATTCTAACGAAAGTATTACGGACATGATTTTCAGAATCCCGAATCCTGGGATCGTTCGAAATTCCTGAGATTGCTAAAAATGTCCGCATACAAAATATAGTTAGAACTCGTTGTGAACTATCATTATAATTCTTTATAGGTATTCCATTTGTTTTGAATAAAATAAAGATACTAAATCAAAATAACCACTGCTATAATTTCATAAGTTTGTTATAGTTGTTTTTACAAAATTGTTCACTGTTGTTTGTTGTTGTTGAATACTAATTTATTCAAAACGGAATGTCCACATTATTTTTTTAACGGGAAGAAGTTTAGGTATATAAGCGCTCGATTATCCGATCACTGGTAATGGGTTGTACAATAAGTAGGCTCGCATCTTTGCACTCACACGCGCTACCTGCATTAGAAAGGATGACGCCCAAGCATCAGCATGCATGGATGGTGCCGTTTTTTATCAACATTTAATTAAGTGTACTAATCAACGAGGTTTAGGTCGGACAACTTGCATTTTTATTTCTTGATTCAAGCCCTTTGGTACTCATTAACATTTTTACATTTCACTGACATTTTCAAAGTCAAAGTCGATTCACTTATTTCAACAAGACCATTAAAAGGCACTTTTGAACGTCAAATTTAGTTTGAAATTAAAATATTAGTGACTAGTTGTCCATTCGCAAAAAGTAGATTCTTATGGAGAAGAACGGACAAGAAACTCCATAGTTACTCTTTTCAAATATAAGTTTCACAATATCATTAACATATGCATTAACTATAATTAATGACGAGGTATATTTGCATTTGCACCGTACATCATGTTTATTAAACTAGTGTTACCTACATTATTATCTACAAAACCAACTGAATTGTTCTCAAACATTAAAAAATCAAATCCGCCCAAAACGCCCTCTTGAACATCTTCCTCTCGAGTCCCCCTCAATTAATCACAACTACTTGAACTTTACAAACTTGCTGATAGGCACCACTTTGTCATTTTTACATCACTTGTGAAGTCGCTGACTACTTAGAATCAACTTATCTTAAAATTAAGTTGTCTGGAAAAAATACTCTCAGCGATTTTATTTAATTATCTTGTAAACGGCAACATGTATAAGTAATTGAATATTTGATTTTATCCTACTAATATTATAAACGTGAAAGTTTTTATGGATGGATGGATGGATGTTTGTTACTCTTTCACGTCTGAACGGCTGAACGGATCTCGATGAAATTTAGCACAGAGGTAGATTAAAGTCTGGAATAACACATAGGATACTTTTCATCCCGGGAATATGTTCCCTTGGGATAATTTTCGACATAAACGCGGGCGGAGCCGCGGGCGGTAGCTTGTTATAATAAATGTGAATTTAAAGGATTGAGAGACAGGCAGTTAATCCAGCATGATATTCGTATCACAAAGCGTTTACCACTCGAGTGAAGTTAATCGAAGAGCTGTATATCACATTTCCTCATAGTTGAGCACATCAATTGTCCCCCCCGCCACCCCGGCTCCGCCCGGTTCATTCATCCCGGGCCGGCTTTGTGACGCCTGTATTGGAAACAAATCCGAATCAGACTCAAACTGGACTCTGAACAGTCGTTCAGTACACATTCATACAAACAAATTACTTGTATGCGGTGTTGATTGCTTCATACCAAATATACGGTATATAGGTTTGCAATTATTTCTCTGTATGGCGTGGAAATGCTTTCAATGAGAATTTGAAATTGAAATGGAACAGAATTAATACGACCCGTATTTGATAGACCAGGTGTGTTTTAATCTATATGAAATGGCAATGAAGCAGTAAACTCGAAAAGATATGTTCGGAAAAACTGGGCAGCTGGGCTGGGCGATTGACTGCTGCGCTGCGTGTCGCGGGTTCGATTCCCGCACGGAACAATTATTTGTATGGCCTACAGATAGTTGTTCCGGGTCTGGCTGTTTGTGTATGTTTGTAAACGCACCCACGATACAGGAGAAATTACTAGTGTGGGGCAACGTTTAAAAAAAAAAAAAAATTTAAGAGAGAGAATCCAAGCATTAGCGTTACCTCGGTGAGATAAAAAATCATGTTTTTGCCAATCGTTGCTTGTAAAGTAAAAATTTGCAAATTATTTTTTGGTGAACTGACAGGACACCAACCAAGACTGCAAGACCAGAAAACTAATAAGGTAAAAAATGGGAAACCACATTGTACCATCATTTGTTATTTGATCCTCGTGGAGATAAACCCAGGCCAGCTTAGGCCCCTTAAAAGCCATGGCACTATATTCACGAAATTTTCACTTGCTAGCTTTTGCTCGCAGCTGAGCTCGCGTTCACGTTTTATTTGAAACTAATAAACCTGTAACTGTCTCCAGGGTCCGAACTATCTTTGTACCAAAATTCATCAAAATCGATTCAGCAAATTAGGCATGAAAGCGTTACAAACAAACTCACTTTCGCATTTGTAATATTAAAGTGAAGATAAATTTAGGAGTTGAGGAAAACGGGCATGTGGATAGCTTTGGAGGCACGTGAATGAGTCCGGGGCGATCGTTGGCGCCGCTTGGCCGCGTCCGGTCCGGTAATGGAACATATGTATACCACGCGGGGGGCGACGATCGTACATTTTATTTAGTTTTGTGTATTCTGCTCAGAATATTGGTCAAGGATATCATGTTTCAGGGCTCGCGATTGAAAGATCGGTATTATCCTCGTAACAGACGTACCGCCTCTTTCACAATACCCAATTTACTAAATCAAAAACCTTTAGACATTAAAGACTCAATTGATAGTAAAAACATAAAGCGCAAGCAGAAAGAACATTACATAGACTCGATTAAAACTTAAAATTTAATAGCGCGTTGATCAAATCTCAGACCATGGCATGCTAGGACGGGGTCTGTCCTAGCATGCCATGGTCTGAGATTTCTTGTGTGCTTTGTTTTAGTGAAATAAAATAAAAATTGTTTTTATCATTTCGTTTCTACTGAACCGTCTTTTATAAGCTCTCTCATCAAACGGGAAAGTGTAAAGTAGGAAAGTAAATAGCGTTTTAATTTTTGAATCAAACCACCCATATATATTGTCTATCAGCTAGGAAACACCAGCCTCATCTAGTTTAAATCGTTGCTTTTTAGAGTTTTTAGGGGTAAGGAAAAACGGAACCCTGTCTCTGTCAAGACCCTCGGGATGCGTGGAGGTATCGAGTTGAAATTAAAACCATATACAAGTCTACAGTCCCTTGTAGCTGTGAAAAAAATGAAACTTGTAAGTTAACTTAAAAAAAGATACGGTCGTTTATCTGAGCGATGACCGTTTTGCGCGAATGTAAGGCGTGTCTTCCCAACTTGAATAACTTTTGTAATTTTGTTTATTTTATTTTTTGGTATGCGTTATGCTTGATGCAAATAAACTTTTTCTTTCTTTCAAAAAACGTATATTTCGACACACTCAAGGGAATCAAAATTTGTAGGGTACTTCCCGTTGACCTAGATTCATGAAATAATTTGTAGGGTACTTCCCGTTGACCTAGATTCATGAAATTTGGCAGATCTTAGAGTACAAGTACAGGAAAAAGTCTGAAAATTGGGAATTTATAGTGATATCATATAAAAAATCATTTTTTACGATTACAAACTTACATTTTGGGTTGAAGAATTGGCCGTGACGTACCGACCGGGACCCTGTATGGGAGAACATTTTTTCAATAACAAAGTTAAGTTTGTACTTATATTTTAACTGCAATATTTTGCTTTCATAGTTTATAAACTATCTTAGGTAATGTATACTCTGAAAAAATCAAGACTCGATCGGAACCTTCAGTGCGCGAGTCTGACTCGCACTTGTCCGGTCTTTATTATTGATAGGCACGCGTTCCATCTCTCTTGATGGTAAGCAATGATGTGGTCGAAGATGAAGCACGCTTGCCTAGAAGTAACCTATTCACTCTTGACTTAAAGACTACTAAAAAAATTGACGTTTTAGTGTTATTTATAACCAATTTGCAAAATCAATATAATTTATCATAGCAGACACAATTTTAAGAAAAGATTATTCAGTAACAGTCATTTTGCCTTGTTTCAGATCATCGAGCGTGAAACACTAGAGTTCTGTTAACTAACTAACTATTGAAACCAGTGACATAAGTGAGTCTTCATACTGTGCGCGCAATGTAAAGCATCCAACTCAACCCCATCGCTCGTAAGAGGAGCGTCCGCAGAAACGTGAGTACATCTGCAGCTAATGAAACACCTCTCACTAATAATTGTAATTTATGGCCCCGACCATAAATAACGAATTTATACGAAGACAGTTTTGCCTGTGTGGCCGAGATATTAATTTTCTAGAGAAAAGTAACGTTAAGTTAGGCACAAAACGAAGTTTTAATAAAAATAACAAAGCTCGCTCCATCGTCGACTTTGACTCTGTCATCTATGATCTAGACTAAAGTCAAGAGCAAACTCATCTCAAATAAAAAAAATATGGTACTTTGCTACATGATAAGAATACTAACAAATATATAAACATTTTATTATTTCGTTGCATCGATATAATCATTGTACCTAACGATTAAGGACTTGAGGTGTTCAGATACAACTGACAGATCATATACTAAATTACTTGGTACCTAAGGCTGTCAAAAATAGCTTGAAATGTTACAAAAATAACTTTCTGACAACACGGTAAGAAGAGGACGCCACCGCGCTGCTTGCCGAGCGGTGGGGTAGGAGGGGGTCACAGGTCTGATTGTGTTTCATAGAAGATTTATTGAGGTACTGGGCTTTACAATTATGTCGTTATTTATTATACTAACTAATTTATTACAAGCTCGTATTCTATTAATTGCTATAAGGAACAACAAAGGTTTGATTGTCAGACCAGTAGCAAATATTTGTAATCGAAGCTATAGTGACAAATTACCTGATTTGGACCTTTTTGTAGGCGATCTCAATAGGCCTAGAGTTATGTTAGTGGTTTTGGTGCCATCAGTAGCGTCCACCAGAGGCTCGAGACAAGTGACATACTGAAAGCGGTAGCGTGGCGGAGGCGATTGACAAAACGTCAAAATTGTATGGGTTTGACAAACGCTATCGAAACGTCACGTGACACATGATCAATCTCTTGTAGTTTGGCATTTCGACTATTGCATTCGCTTACAGAATGACAGTGTATCTAGAGCCTCAGTTGCTCTAACGTGCGGACATGGTTCTATAGCACCAAATTGTGACGTCTATCTAGTACAAATACTGAAACTGCTGGCTTTCGGCCTCATTTGAATAACATTACTTCGTTTTTTATTTATTTTTATTTGCTTTAAAGGATCATGTATACTTGCTAGGCTTGTTAGTACACCCGATGATAGGGTATTTCCCTAGGTGGAAAAATGATCATTCTGATTAGTCCGTCCTTTAGACTTTCAAAAAAATGTGGACCTCGTATTTTTGCCTTTTCGAATTGATAAAAATTGACCCAGGAACGGCGGAACGTGGTTCAGCGGTGGAACTGGTGAGGTTACTTTGTAGTAAAAAGTGCACCAACACGAGAAGTTACATGTTTTAACGCGCTGTTTCGTCTTAATGTTTTGTTTAAGTGAAAAAAGGAAAAACGCTTGTCCAATTTTTTTGGAAATGGTGAGGTTTGTGATTCATTGTAAGATCTCTATTGCCCAATAAGTCACATTAAAACAATGTTTTAAGGGAGAAAAAAGTGTATTGCAACACGATTCACGATAGCACATTCTCGGAAAGAGCTTAGAGGAAACTCTCGCTCAAACAAGATATAATTGGAAGTGAGGATCTGGTGCGTAAGAATTCAGCCAAACTCGCCAACTACATCTAACTCAATTCTAATAGATTACTCGCTTGTGAATTCACCCGGCATGACTCGGCTATATGAGAGCTTAGCTCACTTAGCGACGACTCTCGTCGAGAGTGGTATAACATCTGATAAGGGTGCCTACAGCAAATACCAGCAGCCCGTAGCTTGTGTAGTACCTACCTATGTGTCTATAGGTAGGTACAAAGTTTTGTTTTCAAACAAAATATGTTGATCTTGTTCATGTTCCCTCATAAACTCCGCTAGTAATATTGTTATTCATGAGTCCGCTCCTGGACGACTTCTTTGTGAGGGAACTCAGTCTATTTTCGGAGTGCCATGTATCCTGCGGAGTGACAAATTTACATAAAGTTATAGCTGATGATTTGGATGGCGTGTTTATCTGAAAAAATCTGTCTTCTCTGACAATGCGTTTCCAAGAGGTTTTAAAACAAAATTTGCTTATTCAGAAAAGTAATAAAAGTATATTTCATACCAAACGGGTTGATATTCAAGGTTCAGCAACGCTTTCCGAGGTCGAATTATTGATGAATGGGGACTATACATTACATACCGAGTCCAGCTTGTTTCCCATTGGTAGATCTTTAACAGTGGGTACTGGTTTTCAAGGGGTACCGAGTTACTGAGTTGTGTTCTAGTGGAGTATTTTGAAGCAAATCCCGCTTGAATTTCGATAACTGATCTTATTACTCGATCTACAAACACAATCTTGACATCCTTGAGTTCTGAACTGAATCGAATTACTGTCAAATTACCTCTCATTGGAAGCAAATATGTGCAGATTGATACTCACTTGAAGCGAAGTCGATTTAATTCTACTCGAAGTGATGAAGCCGATGAAGCTGAAGTGAAGTTTGTGTGTAAAACGAATGAGTCTTGATTTACAACTTCTGAATTGATTTGTGAAATACATTACCGCCATCAAGGGAAAATATACCTTAGGATTTGGAAAGTTAAGTTTATTTTTGAACAAAAGATGACAGAAAGATAGAACAATTTGAAGTTAGCATAATTTGAAGCTCTCTATTTCTCCAACAAGATTCTTAGAAATTTACTTTAATTCCATTTAATCGAATTAATCAGATCTAGAGATGATAAAGAATAAAAACAACTCAGTTCGTTCCCATTCTTTTAAAATACAATAATTTGTCATGCAAATTCCAAGATATAGAACAAGTTGGACTTCGACTCTCTTAAGATTAGTTTAATAACATTAATGTTTCTACTTTTGAGATGCGCAAATTTGCGCTTTTCTGCATACGAATTTATTATTTTTATTTATCGTTATTCTTGAATATTGTCAAGGAGGCACCGACAGGCTGTCGCTCGTCATTTGAGGGTACTCTGAGCGCGGGAGAGCCGCGCTATGCGCTGCCCGGCCAATTATGTCACAGATATATATATGTAAGTTCGTAGATGCACAATATTATTTGTGACACAGTGATGATAACGACATCTATACAGCCGAGATAACTGGGACTAAGAAAATTAAATTTTGCACAAAGCCTCCTCTAAAGGTCCTATTATGATGTAATGCGCTAAGAAGAATTTTTTGGAAATTTATCCTTGAAGCGGAAAAAATATATACAAAACCTACGCAGACGAAGGCGCGGACGAAGTTCTAATCATACATACAGCACAAATTTCGTCTATGATTGAAAAGTTCACAGTATCCTCTTCACATTCGCGCTAGAATTCCATTACTCCTTAATATCAGGCGTGGTATCGCGTACGGGGTGATAAGCGACTGTACATTGTGGACCTTATTGCTTTGACATACGGCACACAGTAACATTGTATAGCGGTTTAATTTACATGCGAATAGTGCCGAGCCATTAATATCAATAGAGTATTGATAGGAGACTTATGAATTATTGTGATGGCGGGGCTCGTAGAGTGTAGGCGGCGTAGCGCGTCGTAGCAGTGCTACGTGCTACGAGTTTCGTAGCGGCGCGTAGCTGTCATCCACTCAATGTTCAAATGACGTCATCTTCTAGTTTAGTTGCTTTTTTTTCTTTAAGAAAGTTTTATCTTGGACATAAAATATCGAGTTGATTTCATCGAATATCTTTAGTAGGGTTCCGTGCCTAAAGAATAACTTACGGAACCTATTACTAAGCCTCCGCTGTCCGTCCATCCGTCTGTCTGTCTGCCAGCGAGCTGTATCTCAAGAACCGTAATAGGTAAACAGTTCAGCTTTTGCCGCTATAACATAAAAATAATAAAAATGAAACTTAAATTAAAAATTCAAGGGGCCTCAAATATAAGAAACGTGTTTTTTCGATTTATGGAATAGAACCATTTGTGTGAGAGTCCGACTCGCACTTGGCCGGATTTTTCTCAATATATGTATGCAGACTAGTCCGACTTTTGTTGAGATGTTATTTAGAAACTTAGTATGAAGGAGCAGTATGACTTATACGTGTTAGGTAAGCTTAATATTGGAGACTTAGTTCAGCGAGCAGCTCTGACGCAGCTTTAATTAAGTCCCTCCGCACTATGTACTCCTGGTACCAGCTCGTAAGATTTGAGACATCACGGGTGACTTTCATTTTCACAGCTGGTTTGAATATTAGTATTAGCACAGTTAAACTAAGATAAAAGATTACTTGAGGTTTACTGACTAGGTCTTAAAGTTTGCTCGGACTCATCAGAAGGGTGCAAGTGTGTGAATAGTAACTATACATACGGTTGATTGGTCCTCTCTTACCAAGGGGAGCTGGTTTTCTATTATCTGAGCGCCAGAAGGTCAATTCTACTTATTTTTAAGCAAAGATCACATTCGCATCTCAGTCTAAAACACCTCTTTTATCCCATCATTTTTACAGAAAAATGGCTCTCTGGGTCATGGATTCGTGTTGGATATTTTTTGCTTTTTAAATCTTAGTTCATTGAAGATATCAAACCCCTTCATTACACTTCAAACTATTGAATTAAGATATCAATAGAACAGTTTTCTCGCGCGACACGAATTGTCTGTTGGGATGTTTACAATGTAACATGTAAACATCCCAACAGACTATTCGTGTCGCGTTACATTGCCCGCGGGAAATCACCGCCGACGCCTCACTACCGACGACGCGCAGACACGAACTGAGGACCTAATTAATGTTAACATTGGATGTAGCTCAACAACATAAATAACAAGAAATTAAAAGTGGTTTGAGGGGAACACCAATTAACGAATACGTACATAGTTCACATGAATTTGTGATTTTATAATTCACATGCGGCGTAGCACGTCTACGACGCACTACGCCGTCTACAAAAGGGTCTTGGTTTCCATTGATATAATCTTTTATAGAACGCGATTCAGATTTGCGCTCTGTCAAAGTTTTAAGACGTGTTTTACGTATAGTCTTACTAGCTGTCGCCCGCGGCTCCGCCCGCTTGAATGTCGAAAATTATCCCAAGGGAACATATTCCGGGGATAAAAAGTATTCTATGTGTTATTTTGAACTATAATCTACCTCTGTGCCAAATTTCATCAAGATTAATTCAGTATTTTTTGCGTGAAAGTGTAACAAACATACATTCTTACAAACTTTCGCGTTTGTAATACAAAAAAATACCATAAGACCATGCGTATTTATATGTATATATGCGTATATATATAAGACCATAATATTAGACCATATATGTAATATAAGACTCTATAAGAGTAGAAAACAGTTTGTTGTATTCCTACCTAATACATCTCGAACACATATCATCACCAAAGTCAAAGTCAAAGTCAAGTCAAAGTCAATTCATTTATTTCAACTAGACCATTAAAAGGCACTTTTGAACGTCAAATTTACAGTTTAAAATTAAAATATAAGTGACTCTAGTTGTCCATTCGCAAAAAGTAGATTCTTATGGAGAAGAACGGACAAGAAACTCCATAGTTACTCTTTTCAAATATACGTTTTACAATATTTGTATACATAGGTACATTGATCAATTGATTATATTATGTGAGCACAATGCATCCAACATTACACTAATATACAGCACACCCTTATATACTATAGGTACAACAAAGCAATACCAGCAGAGATAAAATTAAGTTTGCTAGTAAGGGACATGGTACTCACATATTTACAATATAATTAAAAACAATGGATCAGTGTGTGAGTTAAATTACATATTAAAAACCTGAAAGTACACCAGTAAATAAAACAAGTTTGACTTTTTCTACTATACCCTCGATTGTCCTATGGAGCAGGACCAGCATGTTTCCAAGCATTCTTATCTTTAATATAATCATCTAGTTTGTAATATGCTTGTTTACAAAGTGTGGTTTTAATGTAAGTTTTAAATTTTCTTTCATTTAGTTCTAATATGTCACAAGGTATTTTGTTGTAACATTTAACACAGTACCCCATGAAAGATGTTCGTACTTTGGCTAATCTATAAAATGTTTGATCTAAATTATTTTTATTTCTAGTATTAATATGATGTCTATCACTAATTTTGTTAAAGAGATGTCGATTTTTTCTTACATACATAATATTCTCATAAATGAATTGACAAGGTACTGTCATAATATTAATCTTTTTAAAAATTTCCCTAAGAGAATCGTGGCGACGAAGATTATAAATGGCTCTAACAGCACGCTTTTGCAAAATAAATACAGATTCAATGTCAGCAGCACGACCCCACAGCAAAATACCGTACGACATAATGCTGTGAAAGTAACTAAAATAGACCAAGCGCGCGGTTTCTACATCTGTTAACTGTCTTATCTTTCTAACAGCATAAGTGGCTGAGCTTAGCCGCCCCGCAAGAGATGTTATGTGAGGTCCCCATTGCAATTTCTCGTCTAAAGTGATTCCCAGGAAAACCGTCTGATCAATAAATTCCAGTTTTTGTCCATTCAATACGATGTCACATTCGGTGCTTCTAACATTTGGTAAAGTAAATTTAATACATTTGGTCTTTTTTTCATTTAGTACTAAGTTGTTTGCCGTAAACCAAAGTTGGACCTGATGAATAGAGTTATTGACATCATCAAGACTTTGTGACCGTCGGTCTATCCTAAATATCAATGATGTGTCATCAGCAAATAATACCATCTTTGGTTGATTTTGAAGCAATTCGGGCAAATCGTTTATATATACTAAAAAGAGGAATGGACCCAATATTGAACCTTGCGGAACGTCCATTGTCATTTCAGACCCTAGTGAGTTTACACCGTTTACCTGGACTTTAACCTGTCTGTCTTTCAAGTATGATCTAATCAAATCAAGGGATGTATTCCTAATCCCATAATGCTCGAGTTTCAACAAAAGCGTCTCATGGTTAACGCAATCGAACGCCTTCGAGAGGTCGCAAAAGATTCCAATGGCGTCCTTTGAATCTTCCCAGGCGTTAAAGATGTTCTTTATTAGGGTGACACCGGCGTCAGTTGTACAACGCCCTTTGGTGAAACCGTACTGTTGTTCATGAAAGATGGAATTTTTATTAAAGTGAAGTAACATCTGATTAAGCATTAACTTTTTGAACACCTTACTGAGAACCGGCAGGATTGACACCGGCCTATAATTGTTGGGTTCATGACTATCACCCGATTTAAACAGTGGAACGACTTTACTGTGTTTCATGAGATCAGGAAATACTCCTTGATCCACACTAGAGTTAAATATGAGAGCTAAGTAGGGAGCAATAGTTTCAATTATAGATCTACAGACTTTTACAGACATTCCCCAAAGATCTTCTGTTGATTTAATTTTAAGATCTTTAAAAGCTTTTATAATGGCCTGGGGGTTTGTATGTTGAAACTTGAACTCTGATGGACATACCTTGACGTTCTTCCGAAGTAAGGCAGCAGAGAGCGCGGGTGACGAGTTAAGAGCCTCTGTCGTTTTACGAGGAATATCAGCAAAGAAGTTTTCAAATTCCTGAGCTACCTCTGCATCTGAGTTTATGGGGCCATGTACAGTATTTAAATTAAGTTCAGTTTCACGCTTTTTCTTACTACCAGTTTCATTATTTATTATTTTCCAGGTAGTTTTTATTTTGTCATCTGATGATTTTATTTTATTGCTAATAAACAGAGCTTTAGCTGTTTTGCATATATTTTTAAATGTTTTTGAATGTTTCGCAACATACTTATGAAAGCTTATATTATTCACATGTTGCTTTAGGCCATATAGTTTGTATAGCTTTTCCCTACTTATGCGAATGCCTGGAGTTGCCCAATCACTAAATATAAACTTAGTGTAAATACTTTTAGACTTAATTGGAAAAATGTCATTAAATTCAGTGTTTAGTAATGAAAAAAACTCGGCGTAGAACTCATTTGGGTCATCTATGTTATTAAAACTTTGGACACATAGTTTACTGGATAAAGTATTATTAAGTTTTTCTAAATTTTTATCTGTTATCGGTCTAAATTTAATTTGAATTTTTTGTAAAGGAATGTAGGTGCAAAACGTTATTGATTGTCCACTGTGATCAGAGGGCAGCTTATTTACAATTTCTTTATGTAAGTAATCACAATTACAAAATATGTTGTCTATGCAAGTCGCAGAAGTAGCTGTAACTCGGGTAGGTTCAATAAAAACATTTAACAAATTAAATGACTTAAATAGACTCGATAATCTGATACTATTTGAGTTTGTCTCTAGTAAGTTAATGTTAAAGTCGCCACATATAATTATTGATTTATTGCTAGTACTAACTTTTTTTAACACATCTTCCATTACAGAATCAAACACAGATAGATTCTGGTAACTTGGAGGTCTGTAGACACATACTACAACATGCTTATCTAGCTCAACACAGGACAATTCAATGGTGTGTTCAACCGATAGTTTAACAATGTCTTTTCTTTCTTTAGACTTAATATAACTTTTAATTAAAATTAATGATCCTCCATGTATCATACATTGTCGGCTGAAATGGCTAACTACACAATAATTTTCAAAATTAATGGATTCTACTTGGTAATCTTTTAACCAATGTTCAGTTAAGCAAACTACATCAAACCTGGTTTTTTCTAAAAACATTTCTACTTCAAGTAATTTGGAAGCGCAACCTTGTATATTTTGATTAAATAATTTTAAAGTGTGTTGCCCTCCCTTAGGATTTTTACCATGAACTAAATCGCCAGAAGATACCTTGTTATTATTCACTAATAATAATTGGTTATTAAAAGGGGTAACTTCTGTTGTCTTGCAGTTCAGTTTAAAGAGTTATCCGGAGTAATCTCCACAGCTACAATTGAGGAGTCTAAAATGCCTGTATGGGTTCCATCAGGAAGAGAATACTCAATCTGATTAGTAGAGGCCTCCAAAAATGTTGATATTATAGGTGGGTCCTCCTTCGTACAACACAAGGAATCAGAATAATAAGTCCCAATGTTGTTAGTGCAACTAGACAACACAGGCTCGTCACTTAACCTAATATTTGTTATATTAGCTATAACCTCGTTAATATTATATGCTATCAACATAGCAATCATATGTCTACATTTACCGGACAGAGATAAAGCTCCCTGAGTTAATTTAAAACCACTAACAAACTTATTAGTGTTAAAATATAGTAATTTGTCACTATGACAACATGTCAGCAAGTGAATAGTATTATTCAACTTTAGAATATTATTGTTTTGATCAACTGATAAGCTATCAGAATAAGGAAAAGCACATAACATCAGCTTTCCTATGTTTAATTTTAATAAGGATTCAACACCATCCATTATGTCCTTTCTGGTAATACCAGAACTATTACCTAACAGAAGAACCATTGATGAATAATCATCAAGATTTGAATTTATAATTCTTTTAACCATTTGTTTAAAACTTATATTATGATAAGTATGATTAGTAAAACTATGGCTTAAGTAGTTATGTAGTATTTTTCCAAAGCCAGACCCTAGTTCGTCACAAAAAAATATAGTTTTATTTTCCTGTGTTTTGACACAGGTTTCTAATGGGAGAGCCAACACCATATCTTAATCCCGCGCGCGGCATGTTATCCGCCATATCACTTCCACTCCGCGCTGCCAGAACGTTTACTCAGATTAGAACACTAAACGCTACCACAATCTTGCTCCACACTCTGTAAGCGCGAGCCGCGACCCGTGACACAGATTAGTTGTAGAAGTACAACAAAAAATAGATTTTAGAACTATAATTTATAGTAATAGGAAAAGTCTTTGACAGTTGTGCCAAAGATCATTTATTTAGTAAAGTTGTATCGAACTCTAAAACTGGGTACTGACCGGCGTTCCGAGGCGTAATGTAACATGTTACAAAACGAGCATTCGTGCGGTCAGTACGAGGAAACGAGCTCGAAAATGATGCGTTTGTGTTTTGTTTTACATGGATTTTAGGACACGGCGTAACATAACATGCTCGCTTCGATTGTTACATTACTGACTGCACGAATGCTCGCTATGTAACATGTTGATCGGTTGATTTGAACTATTGAACTAAATCGAGCGTAGTTTATATGTATAAGCTATTCGGGCTGCAGATATGTTACAGTCAGAGGTCTGAGGTCTAGGTTGTTTTAATGTGAAAAGTTGTAAGACTTTTTATTCATTGCGACGGTGGTGGGATCAGTCACCATCTTCATGGAAATTTACATTATCTGGGTTACCACTTTAGTATAAAGTATTTGCACATCCACCCTCAACAAACGTCACGTCAGGCCGCAATACTGTTAAGGGTGTGACGGTACATGAAAATTTATGATAAGTTGTAGGAACCTACTAAGACCTACAAGCCTAACAGTCCCTAGGACTCTAAGCCCTATGAGCTCTACCACCCTAACCTATCATATACCTAGTACGTGATAAATAAATATATCAATAAGTTCAGGATACACACGGATAGAAGACAGGATTTCCAGGCAGACAATTTATTTACAATATGTTACAGCTTATATACTTTTTCTTAACCCGCTATAGTACAAAATCTTTGTGTCCTATGCGTGTAAGATGCAACCAAATCATTATTTTAACTGGGCCGCGCGTGAGCCGGCACGAGCGATGAATCAATATTCAAAGGTAACATTGAACAGTATTGAACTTGTTTCTCTGTAATGTGGCATACCTTGTGTTATCTAGGATCATTTCCAGTTTACCTTCTGTTTCTACATATTTTAGTGGCGGAGCTTTGTATCGCCGCGGCGCGTCGTTACAAAACGTTCAAAGCACCGCAGAAATACTCAGTATGGTAACCGTATCTGTGGGACATCGTTTGTGAAATCTTATCACTTTTGCGAGCGAATGTGGAACAAACTGTCGCGACAAATATAGTAATACGCAATTATCTCTGTAGGATCTCATAACAAAGCCCAACTTAGGGTAAAGTACTGTTTTTTTGTATTCGTATGTAGGTTATTGTTGAATAAATACTATGCAATTACTTTCTGGAGAATGCGTAGCAATATTTCGTTAGTCCTACTTATTAAAATTATAAATGCGAAAGTTTGTGAGGATGGATGGATGGATAGATGTTTGTTACTCTGTCACGCAAAATCTACTGAATGGATTTTGATGAAATTTGGCACATTGGTAAATTATAGTCTGGAATAACACATAGGATACTTTTTATCCCGGGATTATGTTCCCTTGGGATAATTTTCGACAGTCACGCGGGCGGAGCCGCGGGCGACAACTAGTAATGAATAATATCGTAACTCATTTATGATAAGAGGTAAAATTGTTTGTTTATAAGTTTGAAAAAAGTCAAAAATTCCTTAAAAGACAGAAATCTGCGTTATCGCTGACTGTCTAATCCTACTTCTATCCTATTGGTGGCAATGGGAGCAAAGTCGCGGGAACAAGCTAGTTTTTATATAACTAGTGAAACTATGAGGTCTACGTGGAGCTGTATTCAACACTATATCATTTTAATAGTAAAATCGTTGCCTTCTGTTGTTGAAATAGTCTCAGGTTTCAACTGGGAACTTTGGAGTTATACTTATCGAAACCACTTTAAACCCTAAATTATCGCTACAGTTCGACGCAATGTACACTGTTTATTTTCAATCAATATGACATTAATTGGTTCTGGAACAACATGTGATCCAAACTAATTGATCAAGTAACTAACACACTGATTGCTTGCTTAAAATTATATCTACAATGTGTGTTTTATAATTAAGTGGGTTATGTAATTATATCTACAATGTGTGTTTTATAATTAAGTGGGTTATGTAATTATATCTACAATGTGTGTTTTATAATTAAGTGGGTTATGTAATTATATCTACAATGTGTGTTTTATAATTAAGTGGGTTATGTAATTATATCTACAATGTGTGTTTTATAATTAAGTGGGTTATGTAATTAATTGCATGAGGTAAACGCTGCTACTTATTATTTAGTAACACAGGGAACGTATTTAACTATACTTTCTCTGTGTTACTAAGATTAAACTTAACCTTTGTTAGTCAAACCAGATTCAGGTGAATACCAGTATTTTACGTGGACTTTCTACAGATCTCCACAACCCAGTAAGAACTGGGTAACACGATACTTCTTGGCAAGACTGTTATCAGATTTTCTGACTTCTGACCATCCATAACGACTGCCAAACATCTACAGAGAACTTTGACGTTCAAAAAGTGCTGGCACTCAGCCTAATTTGAATAAATTACCTACTTTTTATTTTTGATTTTGACCAATGGCTTAACTTCTTTTTCGAGGCATGGAGGAATCTCAGTGTTAAGACCCATCACAACATGTCACCCATCCACAGACCGACCTCGATAAGAATTAACGTTTAACCTTGATGATCGACCCTTGCGGCTGTTTTATTTGGCCGTGAATTTTGCACATTAAGCAGTGAATTTTATCGAGCACTTACTTCAAACAAAACGTCTCAAGCCAATTTTATAAGGTGGTGTGAATACGTGAGGCACACGCCTGTCAACCCTAGGAGTAAAAAGTCAGTGCTTAGAATTATACTTTTTGTTATAACCAGTGACTCTTCTTTCTTTTTTTTATTTGAGATGAGTTTGCTCTTGACTCTCGTCTAGGTCATAGATGACAGAGACAAAGTCAACGATGGAGCGAGCTTACCCAGAAGAAGTCTTGGGATTAGGGTTGTATGCGTTCGGAAACACAGACGCAGGCAGAAAGTTCCACTCCTTTGCTGTGCGCATTATAAAAGATGTTAGTGCGAATTAGTGGAATAGCAACAAGGTAGGGATGGTAACTTGCAGTGCATCTAGAACAACTAGACTCAGCGGTCTCTTCTCTCGTAGCTCCTAACTAGAAAGACATCTGAGTTTGTCTTTTCTAACTTAACTGCTCTCGACGTGGGGCGGTAATGAAAACGAGTTAAAATAATAAAGCACTTCATCTCCGGTCTCGCGTTGTCACAAGAAACTTCCTTGTATGTTACAGCTGCACACTTCTATAGACTTCCTGGTGCAATGCATGTATAGTCGAACAAGCTATTTAATATGGCAGTAAAGTGATGTAAACAGCTTGATTACTACACACTCGCAAAATAGTTTGAGAAGCCGTTACAAAACGCTAACTGTTATGTGTACCAAATAACTTGTTCGACTTTACTTATCTGGTTGTAATTACGTTATCTTCAAGAATTTCTGGTCAAGTTTGTGCATTTTCTAGTTTCGAATGTTCGTGTTTTGCGAGTAAACTCCGCTGAACCGCAAGTTTTCTCACAAATTGTTCGGTAATAGGATCCGAACTAAGTTTTATGGCTTCCTTCTACTTCCTGAGGGGTTTGTTTGTCAAGTTAGCTGGTGACGGGATGCGAACGGATTCAGCAAAACTAGGCTACTTATAGATCCTGTTAGTAGGCAGCAGGTACAGAAAGGAATAATATTACTAGTGCAAAAATATTCTCGTCATTCTGGGAAGAAGAAAATCCCTCATTCAGACTTTAAGTCCCTACTACTTTCAAAAGAAAATCAAACACAGTTTTTCAGTTTAATAGTAATTGAATGCAACTCAGCACCATTTCTTTTAAATAATAAAACCTTTTACAGTTTAAGAAGCAAGAAAGCCCGCAACACACGACGCGGGGCGCATGTCAGCGTGTAGTGCACTGTGCTATTAGGCGCGCACTGATTCTGTTGTACTGAGAACTGTTAGTGGATCTAGTTTAGACTTGGCGCTGGTTGACTTGATTATGACTTGAATTAGGATTTGGATACAATGGAATAATTTTAGGATTTCCATCGGGTAAAGTCCGGCAGCAAGTTCGTCATGCTCCCCTAGATGTCACTGCTTGCGGTAGCGTCGGGGTTCGGGTTACCTCCTTCTTTTTTTTTTTTTTTTTTTTTTATTTAATATGGGTTTGCTCTTGACTCTAGTCTAGGTCATAGATGACAGAGGCAAAGTCGACGATGGAGCGAGCTTACCCAGAAGAAGCCTGTTCACTCTAATTTTGAAGAGATTAGGGTTGTATGCGTTCGGAAACACAGACGCAGGCAGAGAGTTCCACTCCTTTGCTGTGCGCATTTTAAAAGACGTTTGGAAACGTTTAGTGCGAATTGGTGGAATAGCAACAAGGTAGGGATGGTAACTTGCAGTGCGTCTAGATGTCCGATGGTAGAAGGGGGCCGGTGGGATGAGATCGTGGAGTTCCTGGACACTCTCCCTGAAGTACAATCTGTAGAAGACCGACAAGCAGGCAACCTTGCGGCGATGAGCCAAGCTGTGAAGCTTGGCATCCACCAGTCTTACGTCGCCAATGAGCCTTTTATCTCTGTGTTCCACCGAGTCAAGCGCGGCAAGTTGGTATTTAGCTGAGCCATCCCAAAGGTGGCTGCAATACTCCATGCAGGATCGGACTTGTGCTTTGTAGAGGGTTAAAAGCTGTCCAGGCGTGAAGTATCGCTTCACTCTATTTAGGATGCCCAGCTTTTTGGCCGCAGTTTGGGCTTTGTGCTCAATGGTGGCACCAAAGTTGAGACTGGGTGTCAACTCCATGCCTAGGAGCTCTAGCCGATCGGTTACAGGAACAGATGTACCCCGAAAAGTCGGAGTTAGGTCGAAACGACTCCTTTTCGCGGTAAAAAGACATGCTTGTGTTTTGGTGGCGTTAAAAGAGACCAGATTGTCATCACCCCACTGGGAGACAAGACTTAAGGTCAAATTTGTCCGCTCTACCATGGCCTCTCTCAAGGAACGAACTTCTTCCCCGCTGGTTTTTGCGCTAGACAAGTATCTCTCTGAAACCGAACTGTCATCTGCATACCCAACAATACCAGGCTGAAGCAGGTCATTGATGTGCAGCAGGAAAAGAGTTGCAGAGAGAACAGACCCCTGAGGAACTCCGGCATTAATAGCCATGAGGTCAGAGAAGCAGCCGTCAACGACTACTCGGATCGACCGTTCACTAAAGAAGTCTGATATCCAGCTACAAAAATCAGCTGGGATGCCATAAGCAGGAAGCTTGCTGAGTAGACTTGCGTGCCACACCCTATCAAAGGCCTTCGAGATATTGAGCGATACAGCAAGTGCTTCGCCGTGTTTCTCGATGGCTTCGCCCCAGCAGTGCGTGACATACACAAGAAGATCGCCAGTTGACCGTCCCCGGCGAAAGCCATATTGACGGTCACTGAGGAGATCATTGTCTTCAAGGTAGGTCAGCAACTTACTGTTCAGTACCCTTTCCATAACCTTGCACAGAATGGAGGTAATGGCGATCGGTCGATAATGAGCAGGGTCTGCACGGTCGCCCTTTTTTGGCACAGGCTGTACATTCGCAAGCTTCCAGGATTTTGGCACCGTTCTTTTTTCAAGAGAGAGGCGGAACAAGCGTGTCAATACAGGAGACAGTTCAGGCGCACATTGCCTCAACACTCTCGCTGAAATGCCGTCAGGCCCGCTGGCCTTTTTCACGTCTAGACTGCACAATACTCTTCGTACCTCTTTCATGTGAACTGCGATCTCCGACATCGAAGAGTCACAGTAACGAGGTACAGTTAGTGGTTGCTTGGAGCCAGCGTCCAGACGTGAATTGCTAGCAAAGGAAGATGCAAATAAATTTGCTTTCTCACTTGCAGAGTGAGCCAGCGACCCATCAGGTTTCAGCATTGGTGGTAAAGTGGGCCGACAAAAGTTCATTTCAACCGCTTTCGAAAGGGACCAGAACAGTTTACTACCCGGAGGGTGAGATGCTAGTTTGGCCTCGATACGTCCGACATGGTCAAAACGTGCCCCACGTAGAACTTGCTTGCAGAACTTAGCGGCAGAATTAAAAGATCTCTTCCTCGCGCGAACCCTGCGTGCTCTAACTTTTTGGTCGCGGGCCTTGACCCAAGCTTGGTAGGCAGACATAGTTTTTTATTATTGTTACAACGATAAACTTACAGTTTATTATAATAACTATTTTGGCTCTAGTTTATCACTTGTGGTTCTAGTCACAATCTTATTATTAGATTATACCATTGTACGTGTAAGCGGGAACACCATTTATGCCTGGAGCCTTAATTAGTTTGATTTACTTGTTAATGCTTGAGTTTGTTTGTTTTTGATGGCATAATGGAGTGTGCTAGCTAACAAGTGTCAAATAATTTAACTTACTTTGCATACCACTGTTTAAATTCAGGTTTTTAAAACTTATAAGACAGATGTGTTGCTGGGGAGTCTGTTGCGCCACTTCTTCTTCCCACCTAAAACACTAAGAACTGGTGACGGGCGGGCGTTTTGGGGGACTGTCTTTATTTGTAGAACTTTGACGTTTAAAAAGTGCTGGCACTCAGCTTATGTAATTTGAATAAATGACTTTTGATTTTTGATTTAAAGCCGCAACCAAAAGCCGTATTCTCGTAATAGAACATTTTTTATATACGTGAGTAAATATTTCGCCCGAAAACGACAAGTAGTTTTTGTCGCTCATGTAGCGTTTTGGATCTTTGGGCGTAACATACATAAACAAATCTATAATTTTAGTAGAACCTTTTCCCGGCACGTCCCTGAGGACCAAACTAACCGCCGGTCCTTAATTGAATCATATCAAATTGCATCATAGTGACCGTTGATCCCACGCTCACGTTTGTTTAGGTCCAGATATTTTTTTTGACGTGACAACATCTTATAACTCGATGAACGACGGCCGCACGCGCGAAAAAGGATGACTCATTGTAACGTTACGCTCATTGTAACGTTACGATCATTTCGTCAATGTTTTGTTATGACGTTGTCACGTTAAACTATCGTCTGTAAACCGACTTTATTGACAACCATTTTTTTTTTATAATTGGATTTCTTCAAATGACTTCTTCCGCTCTGTGTGGAGTGGAAGAGCGACTTTAACCTGTATTCCCTTAAAAAAAAGGTTCAGATGTTAATCAGCCAATGTTATATCTCTCAAAATACACGATGCGTGTAGAAGCAAATGTGCGTGATACATTGACCACTCGCTTTATGTGTGAGGCGGTCGCGAGCCTACTCAGCGCGTAATGGATTGGAATGTAAATCATTATGTAGGTAAGTAGTACCTAATGATCCGGCCCTTTCGGTCTATTACACATCGTTTAACAACCTGAAAGTAATAAAGAAGGTTAAAGAATATTCTTACAGCTGTTAGGTATGTTGTTTAATTTTGTGCAATTATGTTTAATATCTTTTTCTGGAAAAAAAAGGTTCAAAATCAAAGTTTGATTTATTTCAAATATACCATTATCAGGTATTTTTGAATTGTCAAAGTCAGTCCGTCAAAAACATGAAGCTATTTGCACATTCCAAAGCTAAGAAGGGAAAAAGTTAAGAAGAGAACTGAATGATCCGATACACGCGCCACCATCAGCGAGACATCGGAGTGAGCATGACACACCCTCAACTGCCCCTGCTATTTCATGTCAAACAAGGAAATTATCTATTAACATATTGGTCCAAAATTCAAACTTAGTACATAACATAGCATATCTCTTAATGAAACCAGCATAAAGCTCCGCATTAGGGTAGAGTAGGTACCCTAATGCGGAGCTCTTTGCCTTCACCTTTATCTGCAGAAGTCTCCACACAAAGCGTGCAGAGTAAGGCAGGGACTAATTAAAAGATGCCTCCTCTTTTTGTAATTAGCAAACTGCGTTAACTAAGGGGTTGAGCAATGTCACCAAAGAGAAATTCAGAAGGTCGACTCCATACTATAGTCGATGGTAGTCGCGCGCACACATAGACACGTATTTTTGCGGTGATCTCAAACGTCGGTGAGTCGCGAGAGCGCTTGTACTCGCTGTACGTGAAGATTGTGAGCGTGAGTGTTCACTTGTTGTATGGAGCTAACCTTCTGCTGCTATCAGTTGGAACTTTGTTATTCTGAAATGTTTTAATAGCCTTACTTTTGTGAAGTACCTAAGTCAGTGTTTTAAACAAGACGCAGTGTCTTGCATGCGTAAAAGATTATATCTTGCTCAATAAAGTACAAGAACAGTCTGAAAAGTTGCCGTATGGAGCAAGTTTTCAGTAAGCAACATTAGTTAATATTTCGTAAATGAGTAGGCACACACTTATTATTATTTTTGTTCTTATTGTGTGCAAATGTCGGGCAAGGGCAAATAATGCACCTCAATAACTAGTAACATAGATGTTTTGTGTTTAGAACAACTGACTACTGCAAGTTACCCTCCCTACCTTGTTGCTATTCCACCAATTCGCACTAAACGTTTCCAAACGTCTTTTATTATGCGCACAGCAAAAGAGTGGAACTCTCTGCCTGCGTCTGTGTTTCCGAACGCATACAACCCTAATCTCTTCAAAATTAGAGTGAACAGGCTTCTTCTGGGTAAGCTCGCTCCATCGTCGACTTTGTCTCTGTCATCTATGACCTAGACTAGAGTCAAGAGTAAACCCATATAAAATAAAAAAAGCTACTAACCTTTCATTTTACAGATATATTATTGTAGACAAATAAAACTAGTTAGTAAACTTACTACCTACTTAGTTAAGCTTCAAACTTGTAACAAAGCAGTTACTTTAGTCACTGCACGGTGTAGTCCAGATTTGGTTGTAAAGTTTGGTCTTTTTCAAAATGTTTTTTTGAACTCATTACAACTTTATTTAGTTTTATACAATCGTTATCTGTTCTCATCGGTAACTTCGTTTGGAATTCATAAAAATCTCCCAAAGATAAATAGATTATAAAAGTTATTTGAATTTGTGTGTTCTTATTTAAATAATAAACAATCATGCGTGAAATTAATTCCTTTTGAGGTACGGGAACTAAAAATACGTATAAATTATCCTCTTTCAAGGATTATCTTTAAAATGTTATCTCAGTGCATCGCGTCTAAGAAGAACAGCTGAAGCAATTTATTTTTAAAATAGTAGACGTGCTTAGTGCGAGACGCGGATCTGACTATAGTGATGTGACGTAGACCTGTGGCTTTTCGGCTAAAGTCGGAAATGCCGCAAATCGAAATCATTAACGTGGTTAATCGATCGATCATTTATACCGGCATTATGATACGAATGTGATTGAAAGCGTTCCAATTTTGACACACAACTTCACCAACTTTATGTAGGTAGATACTTTGGTAATTTTTCTAGCAAAATTAAGTAGTAGCCATCTGAAACATAAAGCAAACTGTTCACTACGATTTGCCTGCTTTTGTAAGAATAAAATAATAACACTATTAATTTAGATTCAACTAGTTGCCGCCATTCAGACTATAATCTACCACTGTGCCAAATTTCATTAAAATCCATTCAGTAGTTTTTTCGTGAAAGAGTAACAAACTTCCAACCATCCATCCATCCATACAAACTTTCGCGTTTATAATATTAGTAGGATAAGCTTAAATTTTTGATGTTTCGGATATATCGGATATGCTCGAGGTCGTCGCCCCTCTCTAATGGAAAGCTTTTAGCTTTAGTTTAGCGCTAAGTATTTATTTATTTATTGTTTCAGAAGCTCGTTATGTTGCCGCCCGTGGCTTCGTGTGCTTCTCTTAACAGTCGTATTAAAGACTTAAGTCGAAGAAGTATAACTAGGTTTTATAATTTAAAGCAATTGCTTGAACGGGTGCGCAAATATTAGGTACATTGCATAAAATAATTACAAGATAAAAACAATATTAGGTTAGTATTAGATTAATAGTTCCGAATTAATATTACATAATGAGGCATGTCAGTTAAAAATATCATCCAGGTTAATGTCAAAATAATGTTCAATGTCAAACTAACAAAGAGAGATGTCAAAGTATAAAATTACAATTAAATTAGGATGTCAATGTATCATTCAAAAAGTCGTTTAAATTATAACAGTTTTTACTCAGCAATTCTTTAAGTTCCTTTTTAAACCTATTTAAATTATATCTTTTATTTGTGCTTTAAGTTCAAAGCGTTCGTTACCTGCCCCATTGATATTCAATCATTTTGTTTATTATTATATATATTGTGCGCCATTTCAATAATTTTCTCTCTCCATAACATTTTCCACGAAACGAATTATTGTCTGCAGTTAATAACGTCGGTAGGTCGAGTTGCTCCTCTGTCGAAACACGAGAATATTTTCTGTTCGATGATTTTTAATAGATCCCTCTCGCTAAAAGGAAATTCGAATACAAATCAGTATTATTTAATTTTTTTCCAGGTCACCGTTAAGTGAATGACATTATTCCATGTATGTCGCATATAAATCACAAAAGAGCGAGTGAATGGGGATGGGCTACCGCAAAAGGATTCTCTCAAAAGGGTTTCTATGTGTTGTCTTAGGTTCTATAAAAGGTTTATTAAAAGGGGCCCTTAGTGTGAGTACCTTCATACCAGTGCGTGTGTCTGGGATTAAATGCCTTGGTTAACTCGAGGAACTCCATATCCTATTTAGAGACACGAGTATGAGATAAGCTTAAAGCCAGTCGATTGCCCATCTCTAGCTCTAACGTAGGAAGAGAACCCTCTTCTAATGACTTCTAAAATATGTTGTGTATGAAGGTACCACATTTTAGCCTATTCAAAAGCAATTTCACCTAAAGATATTCAAACTGACATTTTATATCTTCACTAGCTACCGCCCGCGTTAATATCGAAAATTATCCCAAGTGAACTTACTCCCGGGATACAAGCTATGTCCTTTTAAAAAACGTTGCCCCACACTAGGAATTTCTCCTGTATCGTGGGTGCGTTTACAAACATAGAAACTCACATACACAAACAGCCAGACCCGGAACAACTATCTGTAGGCCATACAAATACTTGTTTCGTGCGGGAGTCGAACCCGCGACACGCAGCGCAGCAGCCAATCGCTCACCCACTGCGCCAACCGTGTCATCATAAGTCCTTTCCCGGGACTCAAAGAATCTCTATACCAAATCTTGTCTAAATCGGTCCAGCCGTTTGCGCGTGAAGAAGTAACAAACATACATACGAGTATATAACATATGGGAAACATACACACAGTCACAAACTTTCGCCTTTATAATATTAGTGTGATTCTGATTGCTTGCTCTGTAGGTACATTTTGTTCTACATATTACGCAACGGATAAAGAACATGACAGCCAATTTTCGTGGTATGTACTTTTTTCCTTATTAGGTATTAGGGAATTGTTGGTTTCTTTGAGTTCTGTCAGTGTTGGTATTATATTTTGATGTCAGATAAAACTGACTGAATGTTTCGAACGATGTTTCTTTATTAAGGTGAAACCTTACTAGTCAGTTTGTTGAAATTATTTCCTTTTATACTCTGACTTGGGTACTGAGTAGATACACGCTACTCTTGTTAAAGACTCGTACTACCTGCTAAAGAAGTATGGAAGATGAGTAAATTTTTGGTATAAAATGTCTTGATATTTTGAAGGGCATGTTATTGGCACTTTGGATTACTCACATACATTTGTTAATTTGGTCTACCGAACACTACAAATAAGCAAGAAGGTCTGATAAAGAAACGATCAATCGATATTTATATATTTACTATTTGACAGCTAAATAGCTGGCCAGTGTCATATTTTTTACACAACGATTGAATCAGGTTCAAATGGTGTTCTCTATATTAATTGTTGCGGTGGCCAAATTGTGCACAACACAATCAATACCAGAACCTCAAAGCCCCGATATCCGTTAAAAACATGCGGGGCAGTCTTTGGGGACTGCTCGTAGAAGTGAAAACTAAGTAACTTGTGAATTGTATCGACGAGTTATTAGATTTTTTTTTTTAATTTGGAAATCGTTCTGTGACGATGACGCGAGTTCTTGATTTTTGTTCACCCAAAAAGTACACATAAATACACAATATATGTACAAATAGCTCATAGAAAGCGTTCGGTGAAGATGACGCGAGCTCCATGATTTTTGTTCACCCAATAAAATACTTATTACAAAAAAAAATGTATAATAACTTTAATTTCGGAAGTTCGTGTTCGTTTTTTGACACTAACTTCGGAAATTAAAGTTATTTTATACTTTTTGGTGTTTTTTATTGGGAATTCGGTTGTATATATATTTTTAAAAAGTTTTATTTTTCACTTTTTAGTGGTTCACATTTGCTTACCCCTTCACAGCATACCGGCGTGATGTTTTGTTATGAACTGGTGTAAACAATAGACATACATCAGATTTCAGCAATCCTAGCTTCACCAAATTAAAATGGAACCACTCCGAGTACGTACTCTTCCAAAAACTACCCAAATCGCTTTAAGTGTGCCTATAAATTTTGAAGAGTTCTCTCTATTACTCCAGGATCCCATCATCAGATCCTGACTTGATGATCATGGGACTACCTAGGAAGTATACCCTTTCAAACAAAAAAATAATCCAAATCGGTCAAGCCATCTTCGAGTAATCGCGGACATAATTAAAAAAAATTAAAACAAAAGAAAGGTTCCGACGAATTGAGAACCTCCTCTTTTTTTTAAGTCGGTTAAAAAGTGCTCAACGCGCCTAAAGAAATTTTCACTTCAAAAAACAACTTCTTGGAACGACCATATCCTCATCCTAATTGGGGCAATAATTTGTCGAGCAACGAATCGGTTTTGCCCCGCCCTTTCTGCCCGTAATGGCATATTATTTTACAAAAAAAGGGATTTCATCAAGGACCACGGCTAGAAGGTCAATTTAGAGCTGGATATTTAAAATTGCATGGAATATTGAAGTTTTATATTTAGATGTGCTGGTGACATCTACTTTATTAAGTAGAGGAATACATCATTTTCACATGAAATCTTCTCAATCTTGAGAGTTGTGATATTTTAATTAAAAATCAGTACTTCTTTTTGGATGACTCAACAAGAAAAACTTCCATCATTCAACCGTGACATACTAAATCTTTTTGTTTTTATTCAAAACATTTTTCCAAAGCTCAACATTTTTCCAAAGCACAGCTGATGTTGTTAACATCAGCTGTTTCGTCGGGAGTTAATAACTTAATCGGTTACGGCAACAGGTAGCCACCTCGCCTCGATGCCTCGAGGAGCCGACGGCGACGCCTCGCCTCGTATTATGCCGCCACCAAACAGACTGCTACAGAAGGTTGACTCCATACTACGAGCGCACACATAGACATGCTTCACATACAGTGAGTGCAGGCGCACTCGTGATTGGTAATTAGTTTGAGGTCGCCGCACGGACGTGTCTATGAGTGCGTGCGACGGTTTTTGCAGATTGTATCGAGCCGACCTTCTGTATCAATTTTTACGGTGTTTCGGGCGTCGCCTGTCGCCCCGGTAACGAGACTATACTATGTATACTGGTAAAGGTGAGGTGTTTTAAGGTAGGAAGGAACTTTTGGTCCTGCGGGTTAACATCATTCATGAATAGTTCAGCGATTTTCATGAATATTGACTTGCCTCACGTACTAGTATGAAGTTAGTTTGTTTTTCTGTCGTTGATCTCCTAGTCACGGATGAATCTTGTACGTGACAAAGGAGATAGTGCTAGTAGTAGTCTGACCACTTTATTTAATGTCCAGGCTTATTACATTCAAAGTTCTATCTTTCTTTAGCCCAAATCTATAGACACAGACGACCCACGGTTTAGGCCAGCTTATACTGGTTTTTAATACTAACGCTCGGCTCAGTGTGGGTACCGTAAAAAAGCTTAAGGCATTAAAAACATTATTACTTTACCAGAATCAATAACAATGGATTCGTTCAAACGGACAACAATATAAATGCGTTCAGTATGGAGCGCCAACAGTCTGCCTTGTCCGGAGTGGTGTGAAGGTACTATATCATGATATCTCTTCGTAGGAACCCGGAAAACAAATTATAGTTTTTTTTCATTACTGGAAAATGTAGAGGATCACGATATAAGTCGATTTTGACAGCTATATGTCTTTTTTTCCGTTTTTCAAGTAAAAAATGACAATAAATATAGATTCAATGACCGCTATAGCAAATTTATTTGGCGCCTACCATAGAGGAAGGTAGATGGTGGAACGCCCCACCTGTCCGCGATTGTCACGGCCCAATGAATTCACAGCTATTCACATAATGTAGAACCACAGCATTTGGACGTACGTTGAATGTACTGTATACCATTATAATACAGGGTGAGCAACATGACTGTACAGTAAAACAAAGAGGTTGGTAGACCTACAGGCAGTCAACTTACAGCTACTTCTTTACAATGTTGCACTATGGTGAGCAGCTCATCAGTAAAATGATAAAATGGCAGTGTAGTTGTATTATAAGGTTTCAGCCTATACATCAAATTTTTGTTCGACTAGTACAAAGGTATTCCCATATAAAAGGTTTCATATCACCCCATTGAGTATGCAGGTGTTAATTAGAGGTACATTCACCATTCATTAATTATGAACTTAGTTATTACTTCCATTATGAAAGTACTCGTGTCTAAATAGTAACAGCCGCACGGGTTGATGTTCAAGGTTAAGTAACGCTTGCTGGGGTCGATCTGTGGATGGGTAACAATTGGAAGCACGTTAAACTGTTGGTCCCGGCTGGTATTTGTAGACAATCTCTGACAATCGTCATTGGTGACTGTCAAAGATCTCAAAATTCCTTCCTAGGTTTGTCTAGCCAGAAGCCAGGAAATCCGAAAGCAGTCTTGCCAGGGGATATCGTAATTACCCAGTTACTGGGTAGGGTATCCATAACGGCTAGGAAAATAGATTCAAATTACTGCAACAAGTACTCTTTCTATCTCATTTGTTTGATTTATTTGGAGAAGAATAATATACTATATCTTTCCCCAAATTCATTCTGTTCGAGACATGTCTAATTGTCCATCCTTAATTAACTTAACCATATTGTCGTTTTATTTAACCATTAATCGTAAATAATAAAAAGATATAACAATATTATTATCTATAGGGACAATGATAACAAAGAGCTAATCGGAATGTAATAATTATATGATTCTGATAATAATGCTAATAATATTTCTCTCTAATACTGAAATACAATGTTTTTGTGATACGTAATGTATTGAATTAATATTTTGTTATAAATAACGGTACGTAGTAATATTGTTTGATCTGCTTCTGATATTATTCATAATTGCGGTCTCATGAACATTCGATATTATCCGAATATTCCAATAGTTATCTCCCGTCTATTGTAAACTGATCAAGCATTGTATCACATCGCAGCTCTATTGATACCTATTACTTACCTTATTCGCGGATTATTATCTTCACAGTAATAATAACAACAGCTGTTGGTTCCCGGGGGTGCTAGGGGGTGGAGCAGGGGGTGTGGGGACCAGTAAATTGAAAGTAATTGAACATTTTATCTGCGGCTGTGGAGCATCGTAAAACACTTTGTTGAACTGATTTCTTACTTACGTACGTTTTTCAATGTTGAATGTGCAATTCAGAGGGTTTAAGTTGTAACAAGTGGACGTAATAGAAAACAAAATATTTCATTAGATAAACAATTCTATTCAAAACAAGTGAGATAAAGACGTGTAGAAGTCATATACATAAACCTCATGGCATATACACTCCCAGTAACTAACACACTGACACCCTAGTCTATGATATACTCACGAGATCAGGCATCATTTCGGGGACCAGTTTAGATCGCATAATAAATATACAGTCATTAAGTAGTTTGCCTGAAGACCTGAATTATTTAGCCAACAACAACTAAATCTTAACGGTTGCCTTCGCAGATGCAAAGCATTGTGTCGGCGTTCAAGTTAGTTTATAGCGCGAGTTCCGTCAGGCGAGATATTAGGAGCGGCGCCGACCAGTCTATACACTGTGTAGCTTAGTTGTATGTACAGCACACTGAGAGGAATCTCTAGCGTCGAGCTCGGTCTGTGTGTTGTGTAGACTGTGAGTGTGATCGTCGGCGCGACCTGTTGCTGGCCGCGTCACGACGGGATTTATTGTTGTGATATTAGATGAATGTTGTCTGTTAGAACACTGATAATAGGGTGAATCTTATGATGACTGATTGCTGATGATTTTAGGCCATCTTTTTTTTTAAGGATGGGAAATCATCAAATTACTTCTTCCGCATGTCACCTAGAATCAAGCTATTGGACACCATACAGAAGAATTTTCGTTACACTGTATCAAATACTAGAGTCTTTAAATGACGGAGAAAAAAAAACAGAGCCAATTAATACTTTGTAAATGGAAATAAAAAAAAGGCTAACAGTGAAAAGCCAGAATATAAAATCTAAATGGCAATACTGTATTGATCACAAGGAAACATTACGCGTTAATGCTATTTCACTGTCACCATATTTATTCACATCAATTTGATCCGACCCTTACTATGTCATCACATTATCATTTACCCTGCTTAACATATGTACAGCGTGAGTGTTCCGCCGCACTCCGGTACTCCGTCTGTTCCTCTGTTTACATTACACACAGTATTACCACAGTAAGTACATGTCGCTACTTTGTTTACATTAGTAAAAGTTGAGTTATAGCTGTTTAACCAAATGATCATACCTTAAAAGGTTAGCAAAGATAGCATCAAAGCGGTTCTTGACTTCCAGGTAATGTGCGGTCCTGGAAATCGAATAGCAATTAAATTTAAATCAACTTCTGGGTAAGCCTCATACAGTTCATTCCCCCATATTCTAGGGATCTGATCTAGAACTTCACAAGCAGAAATACAAAGTGCTTTTTGTGGCTATGCATACTGGTGCAGTATCTGATTGCCGAACCTGCGAAGACCACGGGTCTCGCTGCATGGATGAAGCACAGAGCAGGTCCATGACGCTGGGAGAGGTCTATGTCCAGCAGTAGGCATCTTCCAGCTGAAATGATAATGATGCTGATATATACAGCAAACTATGTAGTTTTATTAACTAGTGGCTGTTGCACGTTAAATATATCTTACAAAAGAGTGAAATTCTTGCCGGAGTCTGTGTTTCCTGGAACCTTCGAAGGGTTTTTAAGTCAAGAGTGAATAGGTTACTTCTAGGCAAGAGTGCTCGTTCTTCGACCACATCATCACTTTCCATCAGGTGTGGTTGTGGTCAAACGCAAGATTATCAGAAAAAAAAACTTTTCTCTCGGAGAAAACACAATATTGTTACATACATTATTAGTTTATTTATTTATTTATTTTATTTATTTATTTATAACTTTATTTGCTCAAACATGTGTGTACATACAATTATAAGAAAACAAATGCATGCAAGGTGTTATAGGTAGATATAGTTGTGCTAACATGTTTACCATATTGTCATGGTGTGCAAATATTAATATATAGTTGATATGTATATATTTATGAATGTAGGTATATTTATGTATATTATTTGTACACGGGTTCCTACCCTCAATGCTGATCTCTCTCTGTCACTCAAAGGTCTGCTGGGAGAAACCTCAACTTTGAGTTAAGTTCGCCTTTGTCCATGAATTTTATTATGGCTGTTTTATAATATAAGTTGTTTTGTTGTACAATAAAGAATTATGAATATTGCGTAACATTGCCCAATCAATAACCCTGTGTCAACAAATATTAGGTGACAATCTTTCACTCATATCATCATATCATATCATTCGAGATTTACCAAAATTCGAATTAATTTCTTTTGCAGAGTAAATAATGTGGGTGTGTCTGTACTATTACCCCACAAAATTACGCCGTATTTGAGCCATGCATAGGCGTACGCGTAATATGAAACTAGCGCAGTTTTGAGGTCTGTAGTTTTTTTGATCTCTCGGAGAGCGTATGAAAACTTTGCTAGTTTCGCTCTTACTTTTTGGACTTAATATACAGGGTGTCCCAAAACTCAACGTCAAGCCGAAACGGGGTGACAGGATTGATCATAACCATCACGAGAAAAATCTGAAAAAAAATCTATCCCATGCAGTTTGAAAATTATGGGCATTTTAAGAAAAACCTAGAAATTTGATCAAACTGTACCATTTTTCGGTTATTGTGGTTATAATTTTTTATTTTTGTTCATTTGAACTTTAGAAACGTAATCCTAAATAACATTTCTAGAATCCCAATAAAAAATAATGACACAATTGCCTCAAGTTCCCGAGAATTGAGACTATTTGTTAAACTACGAATTTAAAATTTTCAAGATTCGTCGACTTTGACAGGCCCTCCTATAAAAAAAATGTACTAGAGTGCCTTGGCAAGTAGCATTAAAAGTTGGCGCATTTAATCAGAATTCTAAAATGGTACAATACTTGTTAGTTCCATACAATAGAAAAGAGTAAAAAAATTAAAACCTCAAGTAACCCGATTTTTGCTATCAGATTTTACTCAGTTAAAATGTTTTTAATTCGCACAAGCTCTAGGTAGGTTCTTAATTTTAAGGCAAAATGATGAGAGAGATGGATAATGGGTATGTTTGCCATGAGTGAGCGAGACAGATAGTGACGCCACGCATTGAGACGGAGATGCGTCGTTTAAACGAGTGCGAATGAAACAGATAGATGCTATGGCATCTATCTGTTTCATTCGCACTAGTTTCAGCCAAGCAAATGGCTACGCTACCAGTCCGACACCAACCAGTTAGTACGTTTCGCTCATTCGTCTACTGCGCACGTTCGTATTCGCTTGTGTTGATTTAGTACTGACAACTTTGGCTTCTCTTTTTGGACTTGAATCTTTGTGAATTGGACTTGTTGATAACATACCGGCAACTTTGGCTTCTCTCTGGACTTTTGTGTTGGCATCCTTTTTATCTACCATGCCTACGCGCTACACTTCACGAGAATATGCGAACATGCACCTCATTTATGGGGAATGCAGATGCAACGCAAGTGCTGCCGCTAGACTTTATCGTGAAAGATATCCAAATTTAGAGCGCGAACCTAATTATTTTACTAATTTTACTAACTTTTTTTCACTTTGGTAAAAGTGGCGTCACTATCTGTCTCGCTCACTCATGGCGAACATACCCATTATCCATCTCTCTCATCATTTTGTCTTAAAATTAAGAACCTACCTAGAGCTTGTGTGAATTAAAAACATTTTAACTGAGTAAAATGAGATAGCAAAAATCGGGTTACTTGAGGTTTTAATTTTTTTACTCTTTTCTATTGTATGGAACTAACAAGTATTGTACCATTTTAGAATTCTGATTAAATGCGCCAACTTTTAATGCCACTTGCCAAGGCACTCTAGTACATTTTTTTTATAGGAGGGCCTGTCAAAGTCGACGAATCTTGAAAATTTTAAATTCGTAGTTTAACAAATAGTCTCAATTCTCGGAAACTTGAGGCAATTGTGTCATTATTTTTTATTGGGATTCTAGAAATGTTATTTAGGATTACGTTTCCAAAGTTCAAATGAACAAAAATAAAAAAGAATAACCACAATAACCGAAAAATGGTACAGTTTGATCAAATTTCTAGGTTTTTCTTAAAATGCCCATAATTTTTAAACTGCATGGGATAGATTTTTTTTCAGATTTTTCTCGTGATGGTTATGATCAATCCTGTCACCCCGTTTCGGCTTGACGTTGAGTTTTGGGACACCCTGTATAACTAAACTTCATCAAAGGAGTAATCTAAATGATTGCCAAAAAAGATTCAGCTTTTACTTCAAACAATACTCTGACCATTTGATATTTAATTAATTTGACTGTGCAACTAGAACTAAGAACAATAAAACTTTTAAAGCCATAATTTGACATATCTATCTAATACCTTCAAATTCTTGTATAAATGTATATTTATAATCTGAATCTCGGAAACGGCTCCAACGATTTTCATGAAATTTAGTATGCAGGGGGTTTCGGGGGCAATAAATCGATCTAGCTAGGTTTCACTTTAGAAAACGGTAACCAAAAAAGAAAAAACGAGCAAAGCTCAGTCATTCAGGTACTTAGTATGAAATCGAAAACCGTCTGTCGCCTTATTTGCATATAATGTCACTAGCTAATACCCGCGGCTTCCGTAGCATTCCCCCTAGAACCGTGCAGTTTTTTGGGATACAATATATCCAGGTGATCAACGACAGTATAGCTTTTTTTTTTGTGAATATGGCTTTGGTCTTGAGTCTAGTCTTGGTCATAGATGACAGAGACAAAGTCAACGATGGAGCGAGCTTACCCAGAAGAAGCCTGTTAGTTGTTTGATATCAATTTTAAGATCCCAAAATAATATCGCGTTGTTTTCCATGCGGTCGACGTGACAACTGACGACTGGATCAGCCGGCCGTCCCTCTGGGCAAAGAGCGACTCAACTGAATGAGATTATTTGTGTTATTTGTGTACCACTGTTTACTGATGACACGCTTTATTTTTAAGGATTATGCTTGTGAGGGTTTTATATTATGTTGCATACTCGCCTTTTATTGGTAACGGTAAATTGGTGATTCAATAAAATATCTGATACCAGGAACTCAACTGAATACAACAGTATTAAATAGTTTACCTTGTATAATGTTACCGCACCTGCATAATATTTTGTGAAATGCGCAATTTAACATTGCAGGTATTCACATCAAACAAATTAAAAATACGTGCGTATTGAATTGAGCACTGGTTTACAAATTATCTCAATAAAAGCATTCATTAATTCCGTATTTAAGTATATATTAATGAATAGCCTATACCTACATCGGTAATAATACGGTCGGAAAATAGCTAAATAGATTACTTTTCGTCCAGGAAAAAACTTTTTCTGAAGGCGGAGTCGAACACAGCTAGCATTGAATGTATTTCGTCTCACAAATGAGTTCCAACTACTCGGTTGTCGTACAGAATACATTCCTCCTAGAATGTCCCCCCCCGCGCCCGCGGCAGTTCGGGAGACGCTGATAGTTTCATAGGGAATAATAAACTACTCTCAGTAACATGGCCGGGGTTGTGAACCTCTGACTTTTTTGTTGATGCTACGTTTAGGACAAAGTGATTGTACACAGGTTGTGTCAGCATTAATATGGACCAATGAATGAACAGTACGAGAGAAACCTGAAGCTAGCAGCCGTCACAAAGCGTGTTATAAGAATTTTATTATTTTAAGGAAAATGCAATCTAAAATTAAAAAAAAGCTAATGGGTATTTTAAACTAGTAAAATCGTTTATTAATGTGCTAGTTATGTAATCCCTGATACTACTGCATACTGTTATATTACATATAGCGGCATCAATGAACCGCCACATGAAAAACTAATTAGCAAAATTTGTACGGCAACAAAAACAACCGCAGCGCTATCTATACTGTCAGCGATGTACTACCAACGAAATCCTACATCGCGCAAGCAAAGTTCTACGTGTGATTTGAACATATTCAACAGTCCAAAAATCAACTATCAGGCAGTTGCCCACCAGACACAACAACCGTCTGGTCGGAGGATCCTCCCTTTTCTGTGGAGGTTTGAGGTACTTACTCTCTGTACCGCATACCTCTATATAATTATCAAAGTAAACAAAACATAACTCACACGCCCTCTTCCCCAACTAGGTCGCTCTAGGATTATGATGCAAATTTGTAAAATAACAAAAAGCTATTGATTCTAAGTACTTCGTTCTCTTTTAATGTATTTGCTACTTCTTCCCAAAGCCCTCATTATCAAGGAGTTTTAAGTGCTGGCAGACAGACATGCCAGTTTTACAAACAATTTGCAGGGATTTGTTTTGAAAGGATTTGGGAGGGCGCCAGATTAAATCAATATACGAGTGTCAGGTTTGATTGTGTGTGCCCCTGAGACACAGAGTGGCGCAGGCTTTTGTTAACTCATTCTTTCTTTGGATAAAGTAGACCCGCCTTTTATTACAAACCAACCGTAATTTGGCACACAGGGTCAGACGATAAAAAAATTGGCCTTTTCATTAAGGTTGTCCGAAACCTAAGCTTAAATTAATCTAAATACACTTTGGGTGGCTCATTTAGAATGATCCATCTTGTTCGGATTTCCTTACCACATTTTTTTTCTCCGTAAGTATTAACATTTCAGAAAGTGAGTACCTAAATTTTAAGCCTCTGAAATCATATTGGTCAGTTTTTAAACTTGAAATTGTTTTTTTTTTGGTCTACATGAGATTTTTTACATTACATTCAGAGGACCTCCAATAATCAAATTACAGACCTAAACTATGTTATCCTTTACGAAAAGAACCTTTTCTTCATAAAAAGCTCACAACACACCACAGTAACACAGAGCCCAAACATCAAAGACTCTGTAACAAGTCGTCCAAGTTCGGACGCGCGCAATCAATTCCCTCATACATGGGAGTTCTTTGATCTGGAACACGGCGGTGTTGGTCGCCGATATAGCAGATATCGTGAATGCTGAAGCGTCGAGTGACCGATGGACTGGAGAAAGGTCAAGTGAGGTCAGAGCGATTGAGACTTGTTGACGGAAGGTAAGAGTGCCGTTTTGAAATCATGATATCAATTCAAAAAATCTGTTTAATCTGTTGGAAAGGTCAGGAATCATAAACTCAAACTCAAAGCATTTGTACTAACACTCTATGGACCAAAAAGTCTGAAATAAATGTTTTGAATTGAATTGAATTTATTTCAATTAAACCATGAACAGGCAGTCAAGGTCTGACAAAAAGGTGAAGCTACCTATTTGCAAAGCGTAGATCTCTATGGAGAAGAACGTGTAATAAACTCCACGGACACTGTTTTAAACCAATAAACTGCTAAAAAGTTGTGGTTACATCATTCGTTTTAAAATTAAACGTATATGTTAGAATGATTGTGGACAACGACGTGAACGATAAAAGCGTCCGGAATAAAAATGCAACAATTCAGGAACACTACTAATACTTAGGTATCTATTATACTCTAAATGGATTCCATGATAGTCTATGTGTTGACGTTCAAATATGGTTTACATGAAAACTATTCGAGCGTTACGGCGTTTGCAATTTTCCGGTGACATATATAATACATAGGTTTATCACTGCCTTGTACTCGTACGAGACAATAAAAAAAAACAAATATGACTATGTGATAGTATGTACCTATGTTTGTGTATTTCGATGCCTCCCGCGCAGAAGGTCAGAACATTAACTAAAATCGTGCCATTACCACCATCCTAAATAGTATTACATATTACTAAAATCCAAATTTTAATATCTTGTATAAATAGTGAGTTTTTTAATGGTCTTAACATTAAAACGTTCCCGCGCATAAATTCGCATGGAAAGTTCCGACGGTATGCTCCGATCGATTGGACCGCGGCCGGACTGTTTGTTTTTCTTTTAATAAAAGCTAAATAATACACGTGATTTGTGAGTTAAGAAGACTGAATTATGTTCTATGATGAAAGTAATTCTGATAAAATTGATATGAGCTGAAATTTTACGGTGGTTTTTATTCATCAAGTACCTTATTACGACCCCTTTTAGAGAGATACGATAGTTTTCAGGACGCATGTAGTCGTAATTCAAACTTAGGACTTTATTCGTATTGTTGTAACAGTAAGGTACAGCCTTATTTATTAAGTTTTAAGGTCGAAAGTAAGTAAAACGAGTTTTTTTCGGTAACTACAATTGCTTATAATATCCAGCGCACGGGGATACATTCTTTAACCAATAATTGACAACATAGTGCAAAAATATCTGTTGAAAATCTTTCACAATACATTTTATCCTTAAAATATACAAAAAATGTGCTTCTGAAAAAATTTTTTTTAACCTTACGACCTTATGCGTGGGCGGCGTCGATTTTAACTGTCGACTTTCAAGGCTAAACGGTTTTGGAATTTGGAACACAGATGGACCATGGCCTGGATTTGGATCCATAGGATGCTTTATTTTTTTTGTATTTGTGATAGGTTGGCTCTTGACACTAGTCTAGGCCAGAGATGACAGAGACAAAGTTTTATGTGTATATTATAAATGTAGTTTTTTTTTAAATATATTTCAGTATCAAGTCCCCCTGGTATAAGTTTATTTTCGAGTTTCACGCGGGTGAACCACTGGCAAAAGCTAGTGTTACATAAACATGAAATGAAAAGTTTTGTTCTTTCTATTGAAAACTCGAACTAACGAAACTTTATAAGAAGGAGTTCAGTTATTGAGTTAGCCAAAGCCGAGGCAAGTTACGTGAACAGGTTTTAGATAAAGGTAGCCAAAAGGATTTTCGCAACCAATGTAAAGGTAAAATAAATTCTTGTTAGTTTTATTGTGTAGTTATAGTTAAAAAATCGTCTGCTGGATAAAGTAAATAATGCAACGAATGTTGTTGAATTGCCAAAATGGAATCGGGATTATACAAAAGGGATAAACAAAAAGTTGCAGGATTTTAATAATCATTGGTTTACTGCTATACTTTATGTGTATCAGTCCTGTTTATATATTGCATTTTGCTGTCCGCGCGATGTGTTCTAGGTACTAATATATCACAATATTATCTGTTTAATTTGTCGATGTACGCTGTAATCCCATACAATGAGTTAATTGCACGCGCCGAGCAATACTAGCTACGAAGCCTGGCTTTACTTGATTTATTATATACTCGTGGTCGGAGTATCGCTTCTTAAATCTTTATTGAAGAAATAAGATGAATGTGAAGAATACTTTAAATGACCAATGGTATAAGGTCAATGATAAATTGTGGACTAATGGATTAATGGACCAATGTATGAAGCGATTTGTGAGGCTCAAGATTACCTTATTTAGACCATTAATTTATCAAGCCAAATCTTGTATTATAAGGAACCCAACATCTATTTATCAAACGTATAAGAACTTGTACGATCTACATAAATATTCGACACAGAAGCTATTCGATGTTCCACAACCCCCAATTGTGTGTGAGCAGCAGAACAAAACGCTGAGTTTTCCTTATAGCTGTATAAATTACCCTCTCAGGAGCGATAGCATCGTGACTGCCGCGTGATGTACGCAATAGTTTCTATTCCCAATTAGCCAAACGTGCTCGATGTAATAGGAACATAGCAGAGACTTTAATTAGACAGTTCATGAATTAGTGTACTGGGAATTATTGAGCGGTCAAATACACGAAACTATTAAACAACAGTTAGGATTAAACCAATAGGAAAAATAATATTGTAATGAACTCGTTAAGGCAAGTTTCATACAGACGTTCAGAACCCTGAAAAGAAGCAAACTTGGTTTACATTTGAATTATGAGTTGTGTAACAATTTATATTCTTATAAGAATGTCCGTGGAATTTCTTGCACGTTCTTTTCCATAGAGATCTACACTTTGGAACGTGCAAATAGCTTTATCTCTTTCGACTGACCGACCTTAGCAATTCAAAAGTGCCCGTAAATGATTTCATTACGATGGGATCCTGCCGTTTTGCCGAAAAGATTTTGACAAAATTTCATTACCCAAACAAATTTTTGGGAAGTGAAAATTTATCAAATTCCTTTCGGTCAAACAAGGGAGAACCAATTGAGATAAATGCTTTAAGCTTAAACTTGATTTCTTCAAGATATTAACCAAACTCAATTAAACCTTAATTGTAGAGTGTACCACCCACAACGACATATATCGCTGCGACACAGGCGGGCTCACAGCTTACACCAAACTATAAGATACGCTCTGTGTCTTCATTTACATACAGCCTTCCTCGGTCTCAGCTCACGATAATGGCCTCGCTCTGCGCAGCCTGTATGTCGTGATCCCGTGACGTAATAAGTGGTTTCGGTAAACTCTGCTCACAACGGGATCCCGGCAAACCCGGGAGTCCCGGAAATCCCGGGAGAACGGATGATACTGTTTATAGAGATCGCAGAACTGAACGTTAATGTTGTCTCATGTGCGACTGGGATTTGTTTTGCGACCACTGAGTTGTGTTTGGTGTGTTATGAGATTTTCATTTCACTGTTAATCTATGGATTCTATTGGTGTAAAGTCCCGTAAACCTCCATGAAAAGGGGGGGATCCTCCGACCGGACGGGTGTTCTGTCTGGTAGGCAAGTACCCGATGGTTGATATTTGGGCTGTTGTATATGTTCAAATCGCATGGATATTTGATACCGCAATGCAGGATTTCTTTGTCATAGTTCGTTGCTGACGGTATAGATGTCGCTGCGTTACTTTTTGTTTCAGTACAGATTTCGCTACGCAAGTTTTTTGTGTTGACATCGTTGCCGCTACAGTAGTTAAGATTGTTTGCTAGTACTTTTCTGTTATAATATGTCCGTAGCTTTGGGCAGACCTCTGCCCAAAGCTACGGACATATTATAACTACACCTGTAGTACATCCATATTGCGCCATAACGTTTAAAGTCCCATAAGGCACCGCCCTACTGAACCCCACGGCCACGCTAAATGAATTCGTGGCTAGTTAGCATGGCAAACCTTTCCGTGCACATTGTTGGCAGCTGACGGTCCACTAGTTTAGGGAGCGAGCCTACTGCTATCAACCGAGTGCTAATCCAAACTCAGGGCTGCTAGTGAGAAATTCCTGTTGAAAAACCTCAATAACACTTTGCCAGACCTAGAATCGAACCCAGGACCTCATGCTCAGCAGAAACCCTTGCAACCGCTGAACCAACGAGGCAGTCCGAAATAGCTGCTGTGAGATTTGACTCAAGTTGACTACTCAAATAGCAAATATCAATTCTAAATCCGTCCTAGTATGTGAGTTAGCGAAGTGTTATTAGATTTCCGCACGTTTGAAACTGTTTCATGCGTGTGTGAGTCGAGACGTTCGGAGGTAGCGAGGTTTATTAGCAGTTAGAGCAATCAGGGCTGCGGATGGAGAGGTAATTACAGGGATTATGTTAGCAGGGGGTGGGACTAGGCTGCGTTTTCAGCAGAAATGTGCGAGGATGCGTAGCGGGGGATGTGTTTGATATGAACCAATAGAATCGCTTGCGCTGAGCGAGGAACATTTAATGAAGCAATTCTATTGGTTCTTAACAAACACATTCCTCGCTATGCATCCTCGCATATCTGTAGTTGAAACGCAGCCGTACGCGTGGGTACTGGTATAAATTTAATTTGATATTGGAGCTTCAATTTAAAATATTACATCAAAATCCTGGGTTCTAAATTAATAACATTTTGTTTATCCGCTGGCTTCGCCGGAGTCGAGTAAATACAGAACCACCTTAGGATCAATTCTGAAATGAATATTTTGACTAAAGAACGAGTCAAACTTTGCGTTAATGTCACGGGATGAACAGGTTTTTAGACTAAAGTAGTAAAACATCAAGTTCGGAAATCGAAGGTAGTAGTTACTGCAAGATTGATTAACCTATTTTGTCAAATCTTGTCATTTTCGTTGGCTATTGACAAACATGACAATTGTCCCATCAAACTATCGATCTTATAACATCGGTATAATTTAAGTGTGCCACCAAATATCCTATGTATTGGGGTGTCTTGATCAATAAATACAAGACATAAACAACAAAAGATAAAGTCCTTTTCACAATGTCCGCTCTCCTTACTCATTTATTTATTAGTGCATCCACAAAGTATTCACCAGTACTCGGCGTTACAGCGGGTGAGCTCATTGTTGCTCTAGAGCAACTGATTGCTCTCTTCAGCAACAGAAAACAAGCAAAACAATTGCCGATGACTTCCGAGCGATGTCGAGTGGAGCCGAGTGTTGCCGAGCGCAGCCGAGTGGCGGATGGCGGTAAAACTATTAGCTAAGCTGTGAGTGTTGCGGTGGAGGAGAGCTACGGCTTCCGTGATTAGTTTCTCTTGACTTGTTTTCTTTACAATTTGTGGGGAGCGGTTTGTTCAGTATTGTAACAACTATTACAAGTTGCACTCGCGGTGGCGTGGTGCCCAGCTTCGAAGTAAATGGCGTTTTCTGAAACAAACTCACATGTCTATTCTATATAATTTATATTTGGCCTGCGCAAATATGATCGCATTTCTAAATTTCGCACAAAGCTCAAGTGGCTCCCCATACGTCTTCGCCGGGATTCTCATATTTTATTTCTGCTCTACAGTATTCTGTTCAATCCTACAACCCCCTCTTATCTTAAAGAACGTTTCATGTTCCTTCATGACACACATAACAGTAACCTGAAGTCTTCGGAAGACTTGAAACTAGAGAGGCCGATGCATTCCACCAGCTTTTGCGACAAATCTTTTACGGTTCAAGCGGTGCGGTTATGGAATACCTTGCCCGCGTCGGTAAGGCGTGCTCAATCTTTGTCCACTTTCAAAACAATGGTCAAAAACCACTACCTCTCTCTTTAATTGTTTTTACTTGGGTTCTGTGCTTTTTATTTCACAATTATTATTGTGTATAATTATCTATTATTTATTTATTGTATATATATAAATAGTACACCTAAGACTACCTACAGCACTGTCTTTCCTTCTCTCTTTAAAATCCATCCAAATCCATCATAATGTTTTCCTCATCTATATTGTCTGTAACTTACATGGTGTACATAACAAAGAGTATTCTATTCCATTCCATTGTATTCCATTCTATTCTATTATATTCTACATTATATTAAGAACAAAAAAAAATTACCATTGTGTTTTACTCTATGTTAGTCGGAATTTAAGATTTAAACTGCACTTGATATTGGATTGACAGTCAGTGCCTGAGGGTCACAGTAGTGGGGAGGACAGTTGGTACACGGATAAGCCTATACCCGTGCTAACTGACGATGGTTTTTATCCCGATATGAACTTACTAAATAGCTCGCACACGACACGAGAGAAATCGAGCTTTATGTATAGCAATAACTAACACACATAATTATTATGTAATCGTCTCAGTAATTGGGCACGCCACAATTGCGGCGGTAAGACCCCTTTTGGGGAGTGGCTGGAGAGGCGCCACGGCGTCCTCACCTTCCGCCTGACGCAGGTACTCACCGGACACGGCTGTTTCCGGAGGTACCTGTTTCGGATTAAGCGGGAGGATACGCCCGGGGGTCAGCACTGTGAGGATCGCCCGGAGGACACGGTGGACGTGTCCTCCGGGCGATCCTCACAGTGCTGACCCCGCATACGGTGGAGGTCTGCCCTGCTTGGGCTGAGCACCGCCGTGTCCTCGTCGAGGCGATCGGCGGCGGCAACCTCTCGCGTCCGGCCCTGGTTCAATCCATGGTCCGGAGCGAAGAGGCTTGGGAAGCGGTCACCTCCTTCTGCGAAGCAGTAATGCTAGCGAAGGAGGAGGCGGGCCGCGCGAGGGAAAGGCAAGGCCTTCGCCCCAACCGCCGCTACAGGAGAAGACGCCCCGGGCGTCGAGAGTCGCAGGGCGATCCCCGGCCACCGTAGGCGCGGGCCTGCGGACGGCTCACCTTGGGTGGCTCGCTGTCCGATCACCACCAGGCCCGGGTCGATGGCGCGTTGTGGTTCACGCGCGCCTCAAAGAGATGTCAGCATAGAAGACGGGGCCCGCTAGGGCCAGAGCCTGCCAGGGTTGCGGAATTTGTTCGAAAGAGTCACCGCGGCCCCGGAACGCAAAGGGCTTTAGAAGGAACATGGATGGGTTTTAGTCAGTAAGAGTCTGACACGCCCTGGAAGAAGTAATTTGATGATTTATTATACTTAAAAAAAAATTCGTCTCAGTAATCCCACGTACTACTTATTTATGTTAATACAACAACACAGTTTCGGACGCATGAGAAAAGTAATTTAAACAGCTCTGCATAGAACGCTGAGCTGTCTCTCGGGTCATTTTAACTTTTATGTCGCTCCACTTAACGATTTAAAGTTTACGAAGCTTTGTTATCTCAATACTTTCCATACATACTAACATAACTAAGTACGTTATAATTGCAGCACCCTGAACAAACTGTCTGTAATGACTTCTTCATGAGACGTCGCCATTGGCTGACGTGCATCGACTGAAATTGATGAATGAAGCCGTTAGTACCCGCATACACCATGCGGTGTTAGAGACAGCGCGCACGAGCAATTTTCTTCTACGTAACTAATTTGTCTCTCCCAGTGCCATCATGTCTATGAGCTTGTATGAAAGTCTCGCGGCTGTCGCGTCGCTTCATGCGCGCACTTTCATATACACCCATAGACAAATTAGTTGCGGAGACAAAAGTTGCTCGTGTGCATTATCTCTTAGACACACGTCAGTCAATCCAACATGAATATATTAATGAGTGTTGAATTAATACGTACGCTCTTATTAATCTACTAGTTTCAGTTCGCGTGTAAATTTCATGGTATTTTTTCTTGTGCAAAATCATATTTTTTTTCTTATAAGTCTTAGTTACTCCTTATAACATCAGCTATCTGTCAATAAGAGTCCGTCAAAATCGGTAGAGCCGTTTCGGAGATGAGCCAAAACAAACAGAGAGACAGATAAACCAACAGACCGACAAAATAATTTAAAAACCTATTTTATTACAAGTATCGTATTAACGTTCATAACCATTATTAGTAAAAAATCCGTTATTTTGAAATTACAAACAGATTTGACTGCACTTTTTTTTTGTTTTGTTTGGTATAAATGTATAAATTTATAGCTAAGAGACTGAAAAAAATTATGAGGTCAAATAGTTAACGCGACAAAATTATATAGGAGCTGAAATTAAGCTTGCCTGTGGTGCCGAAAACATTATGCCCGTAGGAGTCGTTTTTGTAAAATATGTGGCTTTGTCAAGAGAGGGAAGTTATGGCTCTTTGTCTGTTGATAACTGTGAATTCATACAGCATTTTTTTGGTGAGAGGTAATCTCAGGAATTACTGAGCGGTTACAAAAACATGAATACCCGTTATAAGCTATAGTAGGCGCCAGATAATCGTGGAATAACGGTCATTGACCCACCTACAATTATTGACATTTTTAATTTTAAAAACGGAATTAATGACACAAAGCTGTCCCGAATCATCATCTCTCGTGATCCTTAACATTGTCTAATAATGAAAAACGATTCATATTTAATTGTTCAGGTACCTATGAACAGTTATTAGGGAAAGGTCAATATACTTTATTCCACATTTGTCTGGCGCCTGCTATACACACTCTGTTGCAGAGAGATATGAAATATTTACGTTTCTTTCTCGTGAGAGATATCGTGATCAGAGGCTATATTATAACATATGACTGGAACAGATCGCGGAATGCGAAAAGACCGACCATTGTATATTTTTTTTAGTTTAAGGTTTTCTTATGTTTTTTTTCTGGCATACACATTCACACACTAATATTATAAAGGCGAAAGTTTGTGCGTGTGTGTGTGTGTGTATGTTTGTTACTTCTTCACGGGCAAACGGCTGGACTAATTTTAATAAAATTATGCAGGAAGTTGACACCCTGGATTAACACATAGGCTTTTTATTCCGGGAATGTTTTCCCTTCGGATAATTTTCGACATTCACGCGGAGTATCTGATACGAGTAACACCGCGGGGCGTTGCTAGTAGTATAAATAGATAACAAATAAATATGCCTTTACTACTAACTACTATTATACTTAGTTGTCCACATGGAAACAAGGAACCCTTCCTTGTTTGATATTCAAATGTATAATATTAGCTGTAGCACCCGCTACCCCCAAAAATATACGTCTACAAGGCACTATATATTCTGTGCGCCCGAGTTATTTGCATAACTCCTTTACACCCGGGTGTGCTGGTAGCATACGTGTACGTGGTCTAGGTATTAAAGTTCGTGACGCGGCACTAGTTCAAGCTAAGTGCGCTGTTCATGATTGATTGGTGCTCGCACCGGCGGCATGTGTGCGCTAAATACTGGTACATGTACCGTTAAGTACCGCGACAAAGGGTTTTGAACAAAAGTTTTCTGTTTCATGAGTTGGAATAAATTAGAAAAATTAGTGAATTTACAACTAAAAGTGGTCAGTCGAGAACAGAAATTAATGCAGGGTTCAATTTGTTTTGAAACCAGTTAGTTCAACAATCTTTTAACCATAAATAATGTCAGAGTAAAGCCGAAAATACGTCGCTGATTTTTGGACTATGTGTGTTTGTATGTATGAGTGAGGCGTAGGTATGGTAAACTTTTAAACTCAAATGAATATTCATCAATCTCTCTCGCAGGTCTTTGCGAATTTTAAAGTATGATTGGATTTAGAAATGTGGATAGGTTCTTCACCGCAATACGACAAGCGAGATACAATTAGATTTTTTCGAAATCTTTTTCAAAATGATACCTACTTGGGTTACGTATCACTTCTGACTTTTCAGTACAAATATTTTGCAAAGGAATATTTGTTAAGCTAACTAGTAAAAAGGTACAATCAATCGTTCGTTAATGATAAGAATTTGACACTAATAGCGTCTTTATTTCGTAGTATTTAAAACGGATTTCGTAGTCAAGTACTACTTAGATACTTGTGTGTATACTTAACGCTTGTAACATTTATTGAGTACCTACAATCTGTGAGATCGTCAGATCACGGCGGATCAGAGCTAGTGTGACAGATGAGAGGACTCACGATACGCACTCTGTCACGTTACCTTCAGCTTAGAGAGGATCACTTGACATAGTGCATGTTGGACGGAAAGGAATGTTGGTATCGTTGTCGATGTCAACGGAATATTTTTGTGATGGTCATTTGTTCGATACCTGACTAAAGTTTGCCTAGGAGCATGTAAGTACCTACACTGATGTTGACTTAACACTGCCAAGCAAAAGGCACCTGCCAGGGTTGCGGAATTTGTTCATAATCTGTCATTCGATTTCGCTGTGTACGGACGTTATTCTTGTGTTTTTTAAGTCATTTCGTGTGATTTCTGGTGCTTTTCGACGGGTTGTTGCCTTTTATCGGCCCCTCTCGTTTCATCTTGGTGCTATAGCCATAAGCCGTGGGCGCCATATTGAATTTTGTACTGGGCCTGGATGGTGCTTTCTCGCTCATCGGACTGTTGAATGGTGAGCAGCTTTATTACAAACTAAAAGTCGTGAACGCGCTCGCCGGGATTCGAACCAGCGTCGTCGCCGTGAAGAGGTAGCGGCGCGCGCCTCCGAGCCATCACAACATAGGCAGCGCGCGGCAAAGTTAACCATCACTTCAAGCGTGCGGCCGGTACCAAGTCATAGCGACAGTTTAGCGACAGCGGTATTACTATATCGTTTTACATACTAACACTCAGTGAGGGTCGCTGCTAATTAGTAGATTGATATTGGCGTAACTGCATACGCAATTTGATTATTGTCTGTAATTAATTCGTCCACAATTATTAAGAAATATGGCAGGCGTACGTCATTCACCACCTAGAAGTTATGCATCTAATCCGGACATACCATCACTTGCTGACACCGAGAGCAACGTTACTAACCGGAAACGTAAGCAGCCGGAGTGCGAACATAGCGATTTGCTTGCCTCTATTAAAAGAGACCTAAAGATAACGCTCGATGAGTGGAAGATAAGCTTAGATTCCAAACTGGTTAACATAAATGATAGCATAAAGTCCATTAAATCCGACTTAGAAACATATATAACTGAAACCAAAAAAGAAATGGATTTACTTCGAATAGAAAACACATCAATTAAGCAACGTCTCGCCGAATTATCAGAGGAGGTTAGCGAGGTAAAGCACTCAGCCAATTTTATCTCTAACCAGTATGATGACTATGTAAAAAAAATAGATATTTTGAAAGAGCACACAATGAGTCAAAATGCTATAATGGCCCTTGAAACGAAAGTTGATAGTTTAGAACAACAAGCCAGGCAATGTAACCTTGAAATCTCCAACATTCCGGAGAGGCGTGGAGAAAATCTTCTTAATATATTGAACGACATTGGCAAGCACATTGACTGCTCAATCCCACGAGAAGAGGTGATCTCAGTGCATCGTGTTCCTCATGCTTTATCCAGCGCAAGGCCTAAAAATATAATTGCAAAACTAAAAACACGTATCTTGCGTGACAACGTCATAAGCGCGTGTCGATTGAAAAAAGGACTTAGCTCTACGCAGCTAGGCATTCCGGGCGTATCGCAGTCTATCTTCATCAATGAACACCTGACTCTCAAAAACAAGCAACTTCTAAGAGAAACACGGGAAGCGGCTAAGAAGCACGGCTACAAGTTTGTGTGGGTTAAGCACTCAACAATTCTCGTTAAACAATCGGAAAATTCTGCAACATTGTCTATTAAATGTACCAACGATTTAGACAAAATCCGTGGTGTTAACTCTAATCCTCACTAATTAGTAATTATACACACCACTCGATTAATAATAAACTTTATTTACTAACTCGTAATAGCTAACATGGCCAACAATCATATGAATAAGAACGAGATAAGTATTTATTATCAGAATTGTAGAGGTATACGCACAAAACTGAACACTCTTTACATGAACATCCTATCAAACTGTTATGACGTGATTGTATTAACCGAGACTTGGCTTACTCCCTCGGTACTCGACAGTGAGTTTATAGATAATCGCTACGTGGTATTTCGATGTGACCGTAACCGCGCCGCCACTGAGAAATCTGACGGAGGGGGTGTACTTATCGCAGTATTAAGTGAGTTGAGCCCCGTTTGTGTCTCATTGTCCCAACATAATACCTTAAATTCAAGTAAATTTTACGAACATGTAGTAGTCACCATTCCTTGTTCTAATAATGCGAAACAAAACCTGATTAGTGCCGCCTATATTCCGGGCAGCTCACCGAGTGCTGCATACAAAGCACACTTTGAAACACTTAATAATATAATCAATTCAATATGCATTGACAACTTACTACTACTAGGTGATTACAATTTACCGGATGCTAACTGGTTAAAACTAAACTCCTCTCATAGTTATCTGACTTGCTCCGGTTTGACACCTACTTGTAACCTACTACGGGATTTTATGACCATACATGATGTCAAGCAATATAATCACCTCAATAATCTCAACAATCGCATACTTGACCTCCTTATTTCGAACACTATTTGCTATGTTTACCCACCTCATCAGAACTTATTACAAGTGGACACCCACCACCCTCCATTTTATACTATCGTGTCAATAGCGATAAGATATACCCAATTAAGATCTCTGGACACACCTAGATATAGTTATCATAAAGCGGATTACAACTTAATTAATAAAGATATAGAAGAGGTTAACTGGAATTTAACTTTAGATAATAAACCGACTGAAACCTCTATTGATATATTCTACAATATCATATATGGCATTATCAAAAACCGCATTCCACTGTCAAAACCTAAAAACGCAAAATTTCCTATTTGGTTTTCACCAGCCCTTATTCGCATATTTAAGTATAAAAAAAAAACTTGGACCAAATGGAAAAAATACGGAAACATTTCAGATTACGAGGTATTTTCTTTATATCGCACCCGTTTTAGTGTTGAGTGTAACAAATGCTATAGTAAGTATATAAATACTGTTGAAGACAGCATCCCCAAAAATATTAAATATTTTTGGACTTATATAGCTAATCGACAAGGTAAGTCCGGTATTCCATCCCAAATGTATTATAGTAGTCAGTCCTCTAATGATCCACATAAAATATGCAATTTTTTCTCATCATTCTTTCAATCAGTGTACCAAACCTCGACACTCACAAATCGCTGGTGTCCTGCACTTGATCAAATTCATGACAATAATGTAGCCCTAGACAATATATACTTCAGTCTCTCATTAGTCCTCAACCAATTAAAGTTATTGGATAGTACAAAAGGACCGGGTCCAGACGGCATTCCTCCTAGCTTTCTTAAGAATACAGCTGAGATAATATGCGTACCACTTCACTTAATCTTTAACAAGAGTATTAGCGCAGGTATGTTTCCAACACTCTGGAAGAAGGCTAATATAATACCAGTTTATAAGAGCGGCGCCAGGCAGAAAGTTGAGAATTATCGGCCAATCTCAATACTATGTGCAGCCGCTAAACTCTTGGAAAAACTTATTCACATCAAGCTTTACCCTTTCATTCAGCAAAACTTAATATCAGAACAACATGGTTTCGTCAAACGTAAATCAACCATTACAAATCTAATGATTTTTACTAACTTTTTATTTAATAACATGGACAAACGGACACAAACGGATGCAATTTACACAGATTTTAAAAAAGCGTTTGATAGGGTGGACCATGAAATATTATTGAATAAAATAGCCTTCAACGGGATTAGAGGTAATTTACTGCGCTGGTTACACTCATATATAAGCAACCGTATTCAAACAGTAGTAACCCATGGATATCACTCTGATACATTTATCGCCACCTCTGGCGTACCACAGGGATCAATTCTTGGGCCTTTGTTATTTATTATTTATATAAATGATATTGGTAACTGTTTCCATAACAGTAATTTCTTACTATATGCTGATGACCTCAAAATTTTCAAATCCATTAAGACTTTTGACGATTGTGCCTTGCTCCAAGAGGATTTGAATAGATTAACTGAATATTGTGATACTAATAAACTTGCATTAAATATATCTAAATGTAAATGCTTAAACTTTACGAAAAATAAAAATGTTATTCGATTTAATTATAGTCTATGTACAGAAAATCTCATAAATGAAACTCAAATATGTGACCTAGGAATACTTTTGGATTGTAAACTACATTTAAACCTACACACCGATAAGATTATCTCAAAAGCATACCAAATGTACAGCCTTGTCATGAGAGCTTCTACTGATTTTAAACGCCCGGCCACGTACTTGCAACTGTTAAAGTCCTTGGTTCGCCCGCAGTTGGAATACGGTTGTATAATATGGGACCCCTACTACGACAAATATGTTAATGCGATTGAAAGCGTTCAACGTAAATATATACGAGTTATGCAGTATAAATGTCACCTCATACGCCTGTCTTACGTGGAGTCACTAAAAAAGTTTAAACTGCTCACTTTGCAATCAAGACGCCTACTTCTTCAAACCATGATGCTTCACGGATTGGTTCATAATAAGTTTAACTGTATCGAACTAGTTAATAAAATTTCCTATGTTGTGCCTAGATCTATAATTAGACGGGAGGTGCGTGCTTACCCGCTTTTTGCAACGACTACTAGCCGAACAAATGCTGGTGAGCGAGCTCCACTCCGTCGACTAGTTAAAATTTATAATAACCGCTTTTGTCATTTGGATATTTTCTTTCTGTCTCAAAGCAATTTTAAGAAAAAAATTATTGATAGTTTGTGCGATGTATAAAAACAAAACTAAAATTTGATTGGTATAATATAAGCTAAATGTTTAAGATAGTATTTAAGTGTAATTGTACTTACCTAACTAATTAATAATGTACACAAGTAATCTGTGGAAACGTTGTGGATTGTGCATTTAACCATATTTCATACCATATTTTATTGTAACACACATTGTACAATTGTTTGTTTTTCCCAAATAAATAAAATAAAAATAAAATAAAAAATAAAGCGTCACCGCGGCCCTGGAACGCAAAGGGCTTTAGAAGGTACACGGATGGGTTTTAGTCAGTAAGAGTCTGACACGCCCTTCCGCTCCACCCAGAGCGGAAGAAGTCATTTGATGATTTCCCACACTTAAAAAAAAAAGCAAAAGGTACCACTAACATCGCTAACACATTATCGAATTTATAAATATGTTCAGCTCAATCCTGCTATCAATTACAACTAATTAGTGTACTGTAGTCACAAACACACAGTAGTGCTCTTTTTAATCGTTGTTCATGTTCCTCACTATTAAGTGCCTCTGAGGGTACCTTGGTGTCAAGGTCAAGCCAGCTGTGTTAACTGGTTTTAATAGTAAGTGGGTACCTTCACGTTTGCTTTGTTTATAATTTATTCCATACGTTTTATTGGAAATCCAATTTTTGAAGTGAAAACTTCTTTAGCGGCGTTGTGCACTTTTTGGGATGGGTAAAAAATGTTAAACTCGCGTCAGGACACGTGACCTGATCGAAAATTCGTAAGACGGAGGGAAAGTTCTGAAGTGTTAAAAGATAAAAAGATAAAGATAAAAGATAATTTATTCGTCAAACATGCGTTTACATAAACTGACTAATCTGACGAATCCTAAATAAAATATGGTAATAATATAATGGTAATACCTACCATAGGTATTAATTACTACGTTGTGAGCGTCCATGTTTTGGCAATAATGGCGTACACATTTTAGAGGTATACAAATTACATTTAATTACAAAACACAAGAAATAGATAGTAATTGATGTCAAGCTATTATAGTAAGAATAAGTATATTATAGTCAAAAATAAATTAAATTCTGTCCAGTATATTCATTTTTATACTGTCAAATATTATCATTTTTATACTGTCAAATATTATCACTTAAAAGTCAATTGATTTAAAATTCACATTATTAAATTGTTATTCAACCATATATATTAGAAGTCGGAATAGAAAAGTCCTTTTCATTCAAAAAATCTAAAACATTGTAGTACACTTTCAGCAAAACAATTCTCAGCTTATTTTTGAAAAGTGACAAGGGTAGTTCTCTCCAACTTTTAGGCAATTTATTAAACATCATTGGAGCCATGCAGAAAACACTTTTGCGCATGAGGGATATTCTCGCAGTATTTGAGCATATCCTACTGTTGTCGCGCCTGTTACGTGGGACTACTGCATTTAATCGTTTAAATCGGTCTGGATTTGTTTTGACAAATACAGCTAGCTCTAAAATGTACAGGCATGGTAAAGTAAACATTTTGTATTTTTTAAAGAGTTACATTTTTAAAGACGACACTATTTTGTTTAGCAAAACAGATGACGCACAAATAAATGGGCTTGTACCTAGTATTCCCCCGATAGTGTTTGTCACAAGTAATGGTTCAATATCGTAATTGGTATTTAATGGAACATTGACGAGAACCTGGCTATTACTGACCTCCCTCAAGTTTGTAACGTTCTATAATTATACCCGGAGCGGTACATTATCATAAATACTTATCAACCGATGCTTCTATGGCTCAATTATGTTGTTTCATTAAGGTATAGAGGTGAGAAAGTTATTCTTACTCTCTCACATGGAATGTCTATGTTTGGACGGGGCACTTAGAGGCTCCAATAATGATTAAACCTGAAGCTGCTATTAACAAAGCCTGACTCACATCACATACTCACATAACAGCACGCCTGTTAAACCCGAGTAGTACTTACTACACGTATTTCAAGCCGATATTACTGTCAGCAACTGAGCACAAAGCCAGACGCTGGGCTAATATTGCGAATTGCCAGGTGGAAAAACCCAATAACACTACCCGAAACGGGAATCCAACCCAGTACCGAGCTCAGGAATAGCGCATGTGACCACTAAACAAACGCGGCTATCTAACTCAATTAGAAATATAGCTCCTTTACCGTTTCATGGTCCCCCTACCAGCTTACAACGTCTCGCACATTCTTACTAAGCGTCTTCTCGGCGGAATACATAATGATGTACTTGCACGCAAGTACTAGCCACTGCGGATACTGGTCAAGTGGGTAATAAGGAAGCATTAACTTACTTCATTATACTGAAAGCTTGCCAATTTTGTAAAGAGGTTGTAATGCCTCTTTGAGCGACGACATTTAAGTACGTCTAGGGCGCACTGTGCAGTCAGCCTGGCTATGAATCTTGCTTACTGGCTGATTCTGTTATACCGCAACGGCTATAGACAAGTTTTATATCGTAAAGTAAAATATAATTATTTATTTATGGTACGACAGTGGCGGTTCTATCTCTGATAGCAATGTCTACTAGACAACCTCTAAATGGACTGAGGGAACTTAAAATAAAAAGGGGGGAGTCTGCGGTGTACTTAGACACGTATTTTGCAAATTTGCAATGCATAAAGTAGGTAATATAGGTGTGAAAAGAGAGTGTTTAAATGTTATTGCGAATGATTAAAATGCAGCGACGTCAGGAAGCACTAATTTGACACCTGAATTACTTTCGCTCGGGGAAAAATACACTATTGACGAGTGCCATAGGGTTATACTTTTGACTGCCATTTGGAACAAGTCGCGCTGTTTTATAACATGCAAATAATATCTCTGAAGATTCTAGAATTACAGTGATTTTTAGACAAACACTTCCATTTCCTTTCTTCAGCCACTTTGTTTACTGTGTTTGTTTGTTTACCTCTAGAATTAACAGCTTGTAACTTGTACTATGATGTCACTTTGGGATCGGTTCTACATAAATAATGAGCCGGTGACGTCACCTGACGATATTTATTAACATAACACTGAAATGAATGATAACAAATAAAAGCGCTCCGGGGCAGTTGTATGTCCCGGCGTGAGCTGCAGGACAGCTTTTGCAAGCCGCCAATATGAGGTTGCTAGCTCAAGACTGTATAATGAGGTCGATAAAATACTGGCAATATACAATCTCACCAAACGGGAGGTAAAGCAAAAGTTGAACAATTTGAACTATGATCAATCAGAATTACTTTTAATAAAAAGTAAGTTAATAATTTAATAATTACCTTATGGGTATAATAAGTCTTTTTTATTATTTTTTTATGTGTGTAAGTATTGGATATTTATTGATATCATCCTGTACAACTCTACATTAGGTTTGTTTTCTTCTTATTTTCTTTCTTAAGCCAAACTTTGTATTACAATTGTATAATTCGGGGTCGTGTCAAAGTCAACAGCTCACTAACTCCTATAATACAAGCTTGACTTAGTTTAGGAGTTAGTTTAAGAGTAGAATTATGGAATTCCTAATTCTATGTGACGGCGTACAACCACTAAACTGAGATATAAATTGTTATTAGATAAAGAAATTGTTTTACATTGATGGAAATAAATATATTATTATATTATAAAATATATTATTATGTTATAAAATATATTATTATAAATATATATATATTATTATATTTCTTTAGTAATAATACTTTGGTATATGGTTTGGTGAAGTACTTGTTGAACAGCTATAAATCAGTTTTATTTTCAACAAAGCTGTAAATGTTTGACTGCCAAAGTACCAATACATTAAAAAGATTCTGGCCGTAACTCAGAAAAGGTTTACACGGTTTCATTGCTTTTTAAGTTCAAGCACAGAAAAAAAAAATACAAATAAGTATATATTTTTCAAATAATCTACATTAGGTAGAATAAATAGAAAGTAGAATAAATAAAACTAATACGATGACCGGGAATATAAATGTTGTATATTAATTATTTTATTTCAATAAGCCATAAAAGGCACTTTAAACGTCAATATTTACAGTTAAAAGAATGTTTATAAAAATAAAAGGGACTCTACTGTCCATTCACAATGGTAGATTCTTATGGAGAAGAATACAATTGATACATGAAAGAAATAAAAGCAAAAGTAAACAAATACTAGAAATTAAAAGTAAAAACGCCGCACACATACGAGTTTACGTTTCCAACATGTCTCATATATGTCCAATAATGCAGGCAAATGTATCTTCTACAAACACAATTACTACTTTTGGTGCTACATGAGACACACACACCGCACGTTGGATTTTGTTTTTTTTTTCATGTCATATATTTTTTATGTCGTAGGTAGTTTGTCACTCACAGATTGCCATAAATTCTGTTTTTTTTCTTTTAAATGTTTTTCATATTTGTATTTTCTAGTATTATGATTTATGTAAGTGTGCTTTTGTGTGTTGTGTTTTCTGTTCTCGTACCAAATAAATGTTTTATGTATCTACTTAACACCAATGAACCAGTTTTTAACAGCAGAAAAAAGCACTTAATAACAAGTTACACAACAAGCGATTATTTGGTAGTTGTCTGGAGTGAGATGCTTTTGTGTAGCAAACAGTTAATGTAAACAACATTGTTAATATCCGAGCTCGAGACACAAGTCTTGCAGATAACTTTGTCCTAGACACAGCATTATTTTGAAGTTTTAAACTACTACGAAATTAAACTGCATAAATTGTTATAGTAATTTCGAGGTTTAAAAAGAATAGAGTGACTTAAAATAGCATCTTCTTCATTTTTTAATGTGCTGAAGTAATTTAAAACTTATCAAGATCATTCTCTCGTTTTTATCTTCATTTCGTCGGCGTAACAATTCTTCTTCCATAGTTATCTGTTAGTCGTCATCTCCGTAGTCACTCTCTTTTGACGTAACAACGTGTAATAAAACGATGAACGCCGGCTGCACGCACGAAAAAGGATGACTCATTGTAACGTTACGCTCATTTCATCAATGTTTTGTTATGACGTTGTCACGTTAAACTATCGTCCGTAAACCGAATTTACAGACAACCAATTTTTTTTAGTTTTATCTTCTTCCACTCAATGCATCCATCGTTTTTGTTACCCTACACTTATTACCCACATTCAAAGGTACTCAATAGTTTCTTAATTTTTCCATGTCACATGCCTGCCCATACCATGACAACCGATTTCTGAACTTCTTGTACTATTTTATTATGAGCAATGGAAACAAATTAAGGGTAAACGAAACCATTCGGCGATCTAAATCGATCTGCGCGCCATCTAGTTACGACGAGGGAAACAAAAGCGAGTTTTTACTAAAGTTGAGTTATAATATTTATCACGATCAATATTTTGAATATAAAAACCTTTTTTACAAAAAAAAAACGACTTCCAAATAAAAAACACTACAAAGTATAAAATAACTTTAATTTCGGCAGTCGGTGTTTTGGGTGGTTTTTCGTTTTTTGACACCTTTACATTTTCTACTTTTTTTTTATTTTTTTTTTTTTTATTTATATATTTGGAAACTCAACAGCTTATTATTAACATACATGAGTTATGAATATTCAGTTCACCTCCCCATCAATGAACAGCCAAATGCAATTGCAACACAGTTACTGGCATCTTAAAGCCTGCATAGACTGAACATTGATGGCGAGATGATAACAATTATCTCTTAAGCCAATAATAGAGTTTCACGGCATTGACAAAGCTATAGGTTATCTAGAAAGTGGCGAAAAGAAAAAAAGAAAAGAAATTATAAAAGTGAAAAATAATGCGGAATTGTTGACACATTGACAAAATTAAAAAGAATATCAAAACAATTACAACTTAAGAGAATGAGTGATGGCACAAATTATTCACTAAACAGTATTTGCTTGACTTGTCTCCGAAATGATTGCTTGGATAAATTAAATATATCAACATTTTCAAAAGTCTCAGAGTAGATGCGAGGCAGTCGGGTCATAATTTTATTGATGATACCCCCACTAAGTGACATTATTCCCATAATGAGTGGTTGTACTATTTGTCGTTAAGGAGTTTCTTGTGTGCCTTCGCAGTCCAAGACCAGACCAGCTCATAGTTAATCTATTTTGCTTTGGTACTAGTTTTTACTGATTTTAACATTTGTCCTGGGATCCCAGCATCAGATCCTAACTTATACCTTCCATCATCAGCTCAGCAAGATGAGATGTTGATTACCAGGCACAATTATCTGAATTGCGTTAGAAAGTATATGAAAAACATTTATTTATTTATTTATTTATTTATAATAAGCACACCAACAGCACTGTCACTTATAATTCACATAAAATTACATTCAAAATCGGCATTTCAGTAACCATGCAAATGACAGGTATGCATGACATTGAACATAATGAATATTAGAGACAAAAGGAAAAATTAAAAACTGCGTCCAGTATACCTAGATCCTGAACACTACAAAAAAACAAAACAATTTGAGCTATTAAGACGTACATTGTTCACACTGTTTGAAGAGGGAACGTCTGTATGAAGCAAAACTCATAGAGAAAACTTCGATAGGGTAATCCGTCAAATTGGACCTTTCATTATATAACCTTGCCATACGTGTTAGGGGGCTATTAAAGGTGGTATTTAAGGTAGATATAGGCAATCGAAAAATGTGATGATGTCGCTTGCTACGTTGGCAAGTCCTAAAGTTAAAATAGTTAATCAATTGCGCATCTATGGAACCATTTATAATTTTATGAAGTGTAAGTAAGTCTTTAAAATTTGAGGGTTGCCCTCGATTTCCCTGGGATCTCATCATCAAATTCTGACTTGGTGTCAATGAGTGGTCCCATTGGCACCAAGTCAGAATATAGGCTTTCGAATAAAAAAATAATCATCAAAATCCATTCAAAATTGATGGAATGATCGCATGACAAACATATGATACGATTACGATACTAAAAACAATTATGAAAAACAAACTTACCATAAAGCTCGTATGGTGAAAAACGGGGTGTGTTTGAAACGGGGTTGTTAGGGAAACTTTAACTATTGTAACTAAAAGAACGGTCTTGTCCATAACTTTTTGAGTGCATGCTGCGTTAACTAGTTTTGATGAATAAAATAAGCAGCAAGGAAATGTGCAAATTGCAATTTATCTTTTTTAAAGACAGCTTTTGTTCTTAAATAAAGATCAAAATTCTTCTGGACCAATTACTTTTGTTCTTAGAAAAAACATATGAGACTAAAATATCAATACCTACCTTAAAATCAGGCAATTTTCCATAAATCATGTTATACTATTGTAAACAAACATCCCCGTTGTGTGACGGTGCAGAAACAAGAGTATATAATAATACTGCTGATTCTTAAACATTTTTGTACCAGCATTATTGTACATAATCAAGCCAATTTATGTATCATCACGAGTAACAAAAAACTTTGTTTGTTTCAGGTCGATAAATGCAGCATTTAATATATTAAACACTTCCACATAAACGGAACCGCGTTGAAATACGATAGAGCGTGTAAAAGTGCGCAGTTAAGGTGCAAATGAAATCGTATAAGTGTCGTAAAAGAGCGCTGTAAACCGCTATGGCCGGTGGAAATGCACCTTTGAACACACCTCGTAAAACCACGCACTGGAGCTCTGCGGTAAATGTAAAAATATGAACACACGTAAACAGTTGATGTGAACTTTAACGAGATTTTTGTGGCACTAAAAGACGGTGATATTGAAGAATTTTATTCACTTAATAAAATATTAGGCTATAACGAATGAAATGACTATTAAACATAATACCGTCAAGTGAACTTAATCATGAACGTTTCTTATAAACAATGAGAAAAAAAACGTAACATCGAACATGACAGTAGTGTAAATGTGCGTAGTGTGGTAGTGTAGTAGTGCATACAAACTAGAGTTTAGGAGTGGGGGCAATAAATACGCCGACTGGATAATAGAGCTCATGTGTAAGAGTGCGCATGTACTTAATATTACATATAGGATAACATTGCGCTTTGAGTGACTTTGAGTGACGTTGGGTAGGAGTGCCCATGGGTGATAGTGGCGAGGCTAATAGAGCGCTAGGGTAAAGGTGCGCCGACGCAGGATGCAGACGAACGTGCAGATTGACACGAAGGCGCTGCGCCACTCCCCCGAGCACGGCAAGGGGGGAAAGGGGAACAACAGATATACTGCTGAGGTAAGCAAACTTTCTTAATGTATATTCTCTTTGGCTCTAGTTGTTATGACGGCAAGGTTGGTGCAATGGTTGAGTGATTGGATGCTACGTCGCGTGTCACGGGTTCGATTCCCGCATGGAATAGATATTTGTATTGCCAACAGATAGTTGTTCCGGGTCTGGCTGTTTGTATATGTGAGTTTATATGTTTGTAAATGCATCCACGATACAGGAGAAGTTCCTTTTCCGATTCATTTGGTATTTTTGACAATAGTTATTGTGTCTATATAATGTCACTCTTTTTGAAGCTTGTTATTCGTTTTTCTGCTACTGCAGTATAATATCACTTGAAATAATGGCTATTCATGACATCTCTTAGTTGAATTTTCAATCATGAGAAAAAGTTATATTTGCTTGTAATTTCAATTACAATTACAATCCATCCATACCTAAATAACCAAAAAAGTGTTCTATTTTTATGAATGAAAGAGGCTCAGAAATACAAATAGATGCTCAGGCTACGTGACACCGCATAACAAGAAAATAACACCATAAACTTATTTTTAATCGTAGCTAATAACAAACTTCCTTGATTTATCTGTTCTTATTTGATCACTTTGTTCCTCACAATTTCCGAGCTCCCGTAATACAATAAAATTATCAATTTATAACACGATTCACCTTCAATCTTCGCTACGACTGCGGAAGTCATTGTAATTCTTTCTCAAATTCTTCAGATAATCGAGTTGGAGGCGAGGTAGTAAAAAAAATATTATTTTGTTTCAAATTAACTGTCTAACCGAGAAATTTTAGATTCTAGGTTAATGGAAGTTATTGGATTCTGTTGATTGTGTGTCAGAAGATTTGAATAGATATCGTGGTGTTAGTAGTTAAAACATGAGGACATACGCAAAATTTACTCTATTGTTTGTAGACGATTCTCTTTTGTTTTTTTTTGTATGATGTGCGTCATACTTGGATCAAAATAATTTACATTCTCTTTCATATATTACTGGGGTATATAAAATAAATTATTTTTAAAGATAACTAGGCCATCTTCAACTTTGTAGCCAATAAAACCCGCCGCATCTAGGTTATTTAAGGCTTCATTGAGAAAAAAAGGCGACTATTACATACGTGCAGTTTTAAATTATAAGCAAAAGTAGGCACGAAGTAGTTTTCATGGGCTGACCCACAGAAAAAATACTATTATAATTAATTTGACATTACATTACCAACAAGGAACCCTTATAGTATTGCAATGTCCGTCTGTCTGTCAGCTGTCTGACCGCGGTTTAGCTTCAAAGACGCATTTTTTTTTTTTTTTTTAAGGATGGGAAATCATCAAATGACTTCTTCCGCTCTGGGTGGAACGGAAGGGCGTGTCAGACTCTTACTGACTAAAACCCATCCGTGTTCCTTCTTAAGCTCTTTGCGTTCCAGGGCCGCGGTGACTCTTTCGAACAAATTCCGCAACCAAAGACGCTTAGTCCTACAAAGTTGGAATTTGGTATGGGTATACATATTAATCACGCCGACAAAGTGGTAAAATGAAATCTGAAAAATTTTTTTTGAGGCCCTACACAATGTGGCGATCCTGATTTTATCGTCTCGGTTTTATAACGACGTACTTGTAAGCCGCTTACTGCGTCAATACAAAATGATTTGCTAAAGCAAGCAAATGTAGCATCCAACATCCCGTCACCCCCAGATCTCGATCGAGAGATATTGAGTGACGCGGAGGCGTCACTCAATATCTCTCGATCGACATCTCTTCGGCTAATTTACGACAGTTACATTGTTGCCGAGAAATATCGTCGCAAACATGGAACTGCTTACAGGGTGTTGGATGGAAAACTTACATAAAATGGGGGATTTCCGCTTCAGTGGATTTTTTTAACAAAGCACAATACTTACATTTTGCAATGTCGAGTGATTTTCATGGACAAAAGTTTTTCATATAATAGATCGTAATCAGCGGCAATTATCGTCTCATAAGATCGTTTACGCCTCGCGGTATTTCTTGGAAATAAATGAAGCGATTTTAATTAAATTTGAAACCGACCCATACGCAAGATTCCTGGGCCAAAAAAAAATAGTTAAGAACTTTTTTGAAACGGAGTTAATGTAGAAAGAGAGATTGATTTATTCACTTTCTGGAAATCAGAAATCAGAAATCAGAAATCAGAAATCAGAAATCAGAAATCAGAAATCAGAAATCAGAAATCAGAAATCAGAAATCAGAAATCAGAAATCAGAAATCAGAAATCAGAAATCAGAAATCAGAAATCAGAAATCAGAAATCAGAAATCAGAAATCAGAAATCAGAAATCAGAAATCAGAAATCAGAAATCAGAAATCAGAAATCAGAAATCAGAAATCAGAAATCAGAAATCAGAAATCAGAAATCAGAAATCAGAAATCAGAAATCAGAAATCAGAAATCAGAAATCAGAAATCAGAAATCAGAAATCATTTATTTTGCGAAGAATGTGGGTATACAAAATAAGATGTCGATGTTTTCAATAAATGATAGTTCCAACACACTCTACCTTCCGGCATGCAAAAGTAGAAAAACTTACATAAATTCAAACATAATAAAAATTTAAATTAAAAAAAAAAAAAAATAGTTAAATGACCTTGGATCATAACAAAAATTCACATAAATTATTAACACAAAAAAACAACAATCTGAGATCATATTGACTCCTTTACAAATACAAAAAAAAAACTACATAACATTACATTAAATTACATTATATAACAACATTACATTAAATTACATTATAAAACAACTTCACATTAAATTTGAAATAAAATATGATTAAATAATATATCATTATAATCTTTTATCATTCAAAAAATCTTGTATGGAATAATAACATTTGTCCAAAAGTAAGGATGTTAGCCTCTTTTTAAATATGCCTAATGGTTCCTCTTTATATGCATGAGGTATTTTATTATAAATGATTGGCCCCATTGATAAAAAGCTTTTTCTTAATAACGCTGTTTTGTACCTTCCTGTGAACATTAGATTTTTGTATTGCGATCTAACAGATCCCGGCCGTGTTCTAATATCGTCCATTAGGGTAAAAAGGTGTAAATTTGTTCTAACAAACAATGCAACTTCCAATATAAAAAACTTATATTTGCTCTCACTATCTATCTAAACTCTTTTTCGAAAAAGTTCTTCAGTAACTTTTAGCAAAAATGAGGAAAACAAAGCATTTTAATTTGGATCTTAAAATAAATAAAACCAAAGTAATTCAGGTAGATAATTGAAGGCACACATCGAAGCGCAAATCCATTAATTCTGTTATTTCATTAAAACCGTTCAATTGTTCAAATAATTACTTTTTACCGAGTAAACGATGTAATAACCAATTTTAAATAAAACGACGTAAAATAAAATGATGGAGGGTTATTCCCGCGTTTTAATTTCGTGCGTACGAATAAAAATAATTGGAAAAGGTCCATGTAATTTGTTTTACAGCGGGGTGTCGCGGGAAGTGCGTGTAATGGTCATAGATATCATCGTGTAGCATGGTATTGTTCCTGTGGAATTGTTCGAAAGAGTTATTGCGGCCCTGGAAAGCAAAGGGCACTTGGAGGAACGCGGGTGGGTTTTATTCAGTAAGAGTGACACTCCCTTTCTGGCCGCCCAGAGCCGTAAGGATTATTTGATGATTTCTCATCGAAAAAAAAACATTGTACTGTTGTATTTAATTTTAAATGCGTCCAATACTGGTTTTATTAATTTTGGTCTAAAGCAAAACTGTCTGAAAAATAATATTTTGGCCAAAAAATTGCTGAAATCTGAAGAAAAAATTCACGGCCAATTTACGCTTCCAAAGTTTATCATTACAGTTTATTATTATTAAAGATCATACTCTTAAAAATGTATAAAAATGTATTTAAAAACGTATAAAAACCAAAGCTCACTTACAATTTAATCACACAATTATTCAAGCAAAAAGAAACGCCAAAAGACATAAAACACACCCGCAGATTAACTGCCTCCATCATTAGGAAGGTCCAAACCATCATCAGCCACGTTACGCCACTGTAGCAGCCATAATTTTACCGCTATTTTACGTCACTTTACGGAACTTTACTCGACCGCCGATAAAAACGGCATCAAATATTTCGGACGACAAAAAAACAGCATAAAGTTTTATTTTATGTTGTAAAGTAATTAAAGCTGTGGCAGGACGAGGCATGAAAGATTGCGGGGGAAAAAAGTCAGGGGTTTTTATCAAGCTTGCCTTTTGATAAAGTTACAAGGGTTTTAAGTGTTGGGTTTTTTGCTGATTGAAAGTGAGATTGTAGAGGTAAAACTACTGAGAAAAACCGTGAAACAGAAGTTGTAATAAAATCTACTTATGGCCGGTGGGCCGGGTCATTTGGTGTAGTAACACCCTTAGATTAGTCAGAGAAGTTTGAATTTAAATAAAATCATGAACAAAAGTTAAATATAAGAATATTGCACTACCGCTGTAAGCTGTAACGAACAATAATAGATATTGTTTTGGGTTCTGTGCACCATGTTCAATGGGTTTCAATCATTATCGTAACTGCACTTTTTGATAAGCATAAAAAATATGATGGTAACTGGACACTAGACATACGGCATAGTTACAGGTAGAATCAAACTTAATGGCTGCTCGGAACAATCCGCGAGTCTCTGTGCAGTAGCAAATTAATGTATCAAAGGGTTGAGCGTAAAGCGGACTTTACAGATATCATTAAAAAAAAATTGGTTGTCTGTAAAGTCGGTTTACGGACGATAGTTTAACGTGACAACGCCATAACAAGATAGTGATGAAATTATTGTAACGTTACAATGATCGAATATAACGAACATAACGAATATCTCTTATAACTTGTACGTAACATCAACCGATACATTTTCTTTGATCCCTGGATCGGCGTAGAGTTACGTTAAAGCCTTTTACTTATACGGCGTATAAAAGTTATTGCGGTAACAATACCAAATAAATATACGAGTATTTATTTATGTTTGTTTGTCGTGTAGCGGTCGGTAAACCCGCTACCTATTTTATTTCAAAAGGAAGTGTTGTCAAGGTTTAGAAGGTATTATATTCGTAGCCATTACTCGTTTAGTACTAAAACAAGAAAGATAAAGATTTCAAGGGTTTCAAGTAGAACATATTTGAACGACTAGTGATATATGTATATTATTGTACTAGCTTTTGCCCGCGACTTCGTCCGCGTGGAATAGTTACTTGGGGCAGACATTTTATTTTAAGATTATGAAGTTTAGTAAAGTTTCAGTTAATGCTACTGAACTGGGAAAGAATAATTAGATAGTTTAACAAATGTTCGACGTGATTCTTTAAATTGGCATAACTTTTTTATTTATGAACCGATTGACAGTAAACAAACCCTAAAATAAATGTTAACTGAAGCTTACCTTAACGTATTAGTGAAAACCACGTCTAGCACAAACGCACAGACAAACATACAAACATTCTAACAATCATTGTTTTGGGTGCTTTTTGCGTTGATAATGGTCCCAATAATATTTTTTCTCATATATCTTCCATGTATAGACTGCGATCCGTTAGATTTTTATTATATGTATAGAAGATAATTGAAAGGTGTGCGTTTGACAACAATCTCACCTGATGGAAAGCGAAGATGTGGTCGACGATGGAGCAAGCTTGTCCAGAAATAATCAATTCAATTCACTTTTTACCCAAAACCTGTTTGTAGCTATCAGGAAACACAGACTCCGGCAGGGTATTCCACTCCTTAGCTGTACGCACAATGAATATGTTCCTAAAACGTTTTGTGCGTCTGGGATGTCCATCATGTAAATGAAAAAAGATCAGCAGTTTGTGCCCCCAACTGTACCCATATCTCGTAATAAAATCTCACCACACAAAATTAACATTTCAGAGCGGGACAAGTTGGAAATATCATCCAACACTTCGATTCAAAAACTTCCCAACTTCCACAAAAGTATGGAAAGTTCAAAAGATATGAAGTTACTAAGCACACAACAGTCTGTTAACTGAACTGTCACGGAGCGATAAGTAACAATATCTCGTTGAGATGAAACAAAGGCGCAGATTAAAACGAAGCGCAGTTGGAAACTTGAGACCGCCCCGCAGCCGCCCCACGGCCGCGACTTAACGCGCTCAACTTGACTCAAGTTATTATAAGGGTCGTATTATGATGATGTTAGGGATTTTGTGGAAATGACCCACTTGGTGATAATGTTGAGAGGTTCCTTCTCAGCTAAACGGGTAGTAGGTTCGATCTGCGTAAAGAAAAAATTCCCTTTGTAGATAATAATGAATTAAAGACAAAATGTTTGTTAGGGTGTTACTACAACAATCGATCGATCATCGATCGACATCGATCGACGTTGATCGATTGGTGTGGCAGCTTTGGCTGATCGAAGACAGAAAGTAGAAACTATCGATCATCGTCGACTAATTCATTGTACTATTGATCGATGGCAACAATCGATTTTTGTAGTAGAAACTGTCGATCGACGTCGACTAATCCATTCTACCATCGATTGGTGTGGTAACCCTTAGGCACAAAGATACACATAATGTAGGAACGGAAATAAGGAGACTCAAAATTAAAACAATAACATTGTGTGCTTCGCGGCTACAAAAAATAGGTCTAGTTCAGCAAACTGCCAAACAACAAGTGTTCCTGCCTCGGTACTGCCTTGTTGTGACAGTGGACGCAAACGTTTCTGCTGAGCCTGAACACTAGGGTTCAATTCCTTGGTAGTGCAAAGTGTTACTGTATAGTCGTTTTCCCATCTGTCTTAATTTCTTAATCAGTTTTAAATACATAGAATTTTATCATAGCTGGTGAAATTTGAATGTTCCCTTTGAGTACACCTCAGCCTAACCCTTTGGAAACCACAGGCGTTATATTATGTTCATGTTTTTTATGTTTAAAACCCTTTGTCCTTGAACATAGGGTGTGAATCAAAGGGTCCCCAAAAGCCCAAGCCATGCTCGCAGCAATGAAGTTATTTTATGAACCAATTAAGTAACTCGAATACCTATTATAATTTTAATTTCTTAATTCTCCGAGCTTTGTCTTGATAATTTAATTTTATTGCTGTATATTGCTTTTAGTCACGGAGAGCGGCGAACTGTATAACGTAATTATTAAAGAGTTTAATAAATTATAATGGAACTTTACCGGAAGCTGTCCGAAAACTTTTAAAGTTAAAGTTTAAATTATATATATTATAATTATATAGTAGGTACCTATGGCCGTCCTTTTTTTTTTAAGGATGTGAAATCATCAAATGACTTCTTCCGTTCTGGGTGGAGTGGAGGGGCGTGTCAGACTATCACTGACTAAACCCCATCCGTGTTCCTTCCAAAGCAACTTGCGTTCCAGGGCCGCGGTGTCTCTTTCGAACTAAATCCGCAACACTGGCAGGCTCTGTGGCCCTAGCGGGTCCCTCCTCCTATGCTGACATCTCTTTGAGGCATGCGTGAAACACGACGCGTCATCGACCCGGGCCTGGTGGTGATCGGACAGCGAGCCACCCAACGCTCGCCGTCCGCAGGTCCGTGCCTACGGTGGCCCGGTGGCCGGAGATTGCCCTGCGACTCCCGACGCTCGGGGGGTCTTCTTCTGTAACCTATTACAGCCGTCTTAATATAATTAAGTCTAATTAAGTATATAATTAAGTCAAATAATAATTATATCACATTGAGATATACGAAAAGTTAAAAGTTAAGCTTTGCATAGGTATGTACATCTAGTACCGTTATATCCGTCTCTGATACCACTACACCCTGAGAATTATTGCATTTTAATATTTAGTCGCTTTCTGCAAATTTTTTATCACTGTCCAAAATATTTCCGGGCAGGTCTCAATCAAAGACAAAAATCAATTTTCTGGAAAAATAGCTTGTCGTTGTTGTATTGGTGATTAAAAAACGTTGTTTAGACTCATCGTGTATAGAATACCAACGTGTTTTTATTTTATCTCCCAGAAAAATGTATACCGAGATGATCCGCATTTTGATACGAATAAATAACAAATGATTTGGAGACAGACAATAATTTAGCTTATTTATCACGAAGTAAACAAAGTACCTTTTTATAAAAGAAAATAATACCTATATTTTTTGAAACAACGCCATCTTTTCAGTTCTGAAAGTAACCATTTCAATGCTGTCGTTTTGCTACTCGCCGCTGTGTGTCGCTACTGTCCGGAAAATTTCTTCAACCCTTGTTTTCCAGTCAGATGCTTGGCTTGGCAGTATATTAAGCTGTTCATAGATGGCGTTGCTAGTTACATGTTGTAAACTTGATATGAATCGAGTTGAGACAGTCGGGGCCATAATACATTATTTATGTACTGAAACTGAAAATAACGAGTTATATGCAATGATAATTAAAATTAAGTGTTGTCTTAGTTTTTTTATACTGCCCAGGAAGGAGAGAAAGGTTTTTTATCAGATAAAACACTTGACCTCATCCTTTTTGAGATAAGACTTACGAGTCCTTTAGTTTTGGTATTTTTTTTCCTTTGTTTGCTTAATAACGACATTGTTCGCATAAAACTTCAGACAAGATCAAAGGGGGTTACTCCTGTAATGTGTTAGAGTTTAGAAATCCGTTTGTTACTAAGGGCTTATTTTACAAGCTTTTTCAATAGACATTGTTAACCAACGGATAAATATCGCCGTTTGAATTTATTTATTTGGTTAACCAACAGTTGTTTACACATCACATCACAGTTACATTTTAATTAACTAAAACTAACTACATATTTATATTGTAAAAACTGTCAAGCCGCCATTTTCATTCCTGTCTTAAATAAATTGTAACTGGGTAAACTAAATAACTATAAATTAAGGGAAACATAATTAGCTAACTAGTGGGGTATCGAGGTCCATCGGTTGTATTCTAGTCAGGTAGAGATAACACCCCAGATTGTTTCCTATCTATTGGTTCGCAAGTAAGTGTCCTCGCTACGACCGCACCCCCTCCCCCCTCAAGTTCCAAACCAACTGTCTATCTACCCCTGTTTAGTGCTGCGATCCTTTAAGTGGGACAAATAGTTTCATAAATACGTGGTGATGTGTTAAATGTAACTCATTTTCTATTGTTTGAGTCGAGATTAAAATTCTCTAAAATGTTCAGTATATAATATAAGCCACCATAAGTGACACTGCTAGATGTATCTAAGTTATTTCTACACTTGGGGTGAGTTTTTAATGGTGGTTGGTTAAAAATATTGGACACCGAAATGAAAAATTTTGTTAGTGTGCGGTTTTTGATCAATATTTTGTTTGACCAATGGTTAAATAAATAACTATTAGTAAATAACTAACTATTGGTAAAAAAACGGATTTTTACGTATTTTTATCACAATTTTAATCATTGGTTGCTCGCCCTAGTATTTTTTGTACCAAGTACTTAATAAACCTTTTGATTAATATTTAAATTAGTTTTAATTGAATAAAAGTTATGTCAGAAGTATTATAAAATTCTATTAGCGCTCAATTATTGAAGCTAATGGTACCATTAATATAATTAAATGATAGCTAAGAATTTTTAATTTTAATTTTCTAAAAAGTAGATTGATTTTGAGTACCAGTTTAAGTTTGTATCCACTTTTAAGAAATTGCTAAAGAGTAACAGCCACATGGGTAGATTTTTACGGTTAAGCAACGCTTGCTGAGGTCAATCCGTGGATGGATGACCATCTTAACATACCGAGAAGCTCCGTGCTCCGAAAAGCAAAGTTACGAACCCCCTTGAACCGCCGCCGGGACAATTTTGTCCCATTATATTTATTGCAACGTTAATTAATATGAGACATACAATTTATTATTATAATAATTTGTACGTTACTCGACATATGTTTATTTATTAAATATCAAATTTGTAATCCTTTAGTAACAAAATCGTAACAAATTTTGAACTTAACTGATCGTTCCAGCTGTCATTTGTAGATCTTTGACAGTCGATGTGGTGTGTGTTGTGGTAGTAGGAAGCCAATAAATCTGACGTCAGTCTTGCCAAGGAGTTCCGCGGTATCCAGTTACTGGGATGTAGAAGTCAGAAGACAGTCGCGCCATGTAAAATACCTACTGGTACTCAACTGCATCTGGGAAGCCGACCCCTGCATAGTTGAGAAATTTCTAGACAGATTAATTGAGACGTTGAATTGTCTAATTCTATTAAATTTTCCTTAACTGATTCACACCAGACGCGATATTCTACTTACTATCGTGACAGGTTACAACAAATTGATTAAAAGTGTATCGTCGTCCGTGCACGATGGACGGCTCAATAAGGTCACTAAGATCCGTGCTTCAACAAGGTCACAAGGACGAAGCGGGGGTCAACGAGGCGAACCTATTAGCTGGCGTTACAAAGGTACCTAACACGGGTTATGGTGGATGCTCACATGCTGGTGACACTCAAATGTACTAGGAATAGTTTTACTTTGGTGACTTGCTTGTAATAAAGAAGAAAGCAATCATTCTCAGGTTCGCAATGGAATGAAATCACTAATTATTATTTTGCTCATTTAAGCCGAAAGACGTCCATTGCTGGATATAGGCCTCCTCCGATTGGATATTTCGCGAATAGGTCATCATGTTTTTATAAGCCAGGCAACACGCCAGGTAACCAGTCAGGTAACCAGCGAGGTAACCAGCCAGGTAATCAGCCAGGTAACACGCCAGTCAACCAGCCAGGTTACACGCCAGTCAGCCAGGTAGGAAATTGCGACTGACTCTAAGAAGTAAAAGGCGAAACTAACTTCGCAAGAGGGTTTTCTATAAACAACAGTATTTTTGTATATTGAGCTTGGCTTGTCGTGCTGTTTGGCTGTTAAAGCCAATTCCTGATTTTCAAAAGGGTTTTTTTTTGTATTCGTATTGAAGTGGTCATACTTGCACGGTAGCTAAACTGTTTTAGGGCGTATTATTTGAGGCCGGTTAGCGGATGAAGCTTGCCGCATCTTGAAGAAGTAGTCACTGCTTTAGTTATGATGTAATTTTTTCAAAAATATGAAGCAAGCAATCTTAAACACAAAATTACCACCATGATCGTCATTTGACTCCCTACTCTTTGGTAAGTGAATAAAGCATGAGTATCCGGCCCCGAGCGGCCGAGCGTACCATCCGACCCCAGTAACTCGATTACTGAAAAGATACGCCTCTGAACCTCGCCAGATTGGCAGATTTCACCAATTTATTTAACATTAGCCGGCTTCTGGCTACCAGACAGTACCTACATTTTCAAAGATTTGAAAAGTATTCATAATTCTCTAATAACAGAACGCTTTGCGCCAAAAAAATCAAGGCACTTACACAAAAAGTCCGCACGTCAGACGAGAAATGAATCAAAGGATCCACCGAATGGATTCGATTAAATGCCTGACGACATTGTTACCGACCGAGGCGAGACTGGCACGCACTAGTAACAGACATAGTTGTGTGGAAAAGAAAAAGGGAAGCTTTTGCCCAGCAGTGGGACAAAATAGCCAGATAGATAGATCGTATCTCTGCTATCAGCCGGAGACTAAGGCCAGAGATAATTGATTAAAGCTCAACAAGACAAACCGACCAATAAGCGTGCTCTTTGCATGCGAGGTCAGCGCGACCTAATAAACTTGTCCTCTTTAAAGGTAACTCTTTATGCCCGGTATATAAAACATTTTTACACAGCTTAAACATTAAAGGATTGTGAGACTTTTTGGTTTTCGAACGTTCGTAAGAAAAAACGGAACCCTTATAATCCCATAAGGGTTTCGTTTTACCATACGGACGCTCGTGTGACTTTTTTTCTGTTTCCCTTAGTGTTGTCGTTACCCAGTATCTGAAAATAGTTATGTAAAAAATCCGAAAAAGCAGTAAATGCTAAGATTGTAAACGTTTCTCCGGGACGCGTGGAGCTTCGTTGACTCGACATTTTTCTGGTGGTCGCCACTGTTGTTTCTGGTTCTCAGCAGAAGTTGCGGTGGTTGGAAGTCGTGTCACTACACTACTTCCGTGCACGCTTCGGGCACGTTTTATAAAAAAATAAAAGATTCTGAGATTCTTCAGTATTTGCCTGACCAACAGGTTTATGAGAAGGTGCAGTATGCGATAGTATTATTTTTATTATCTTACTAGCACTTTGCCCGCGACTTCGTCAGTGTGGATTTAGTCGGTAATAATAACTCAACAAAAGCTCAACAAAAGTTTTCGAAATTTAAGCACAACGATTTTCATTGATTACCCTGCTATTTTTTCTGCTGATCTGTGGTCTCAGGATCAGCGCAACTATTCACCCTGTTCACCCCGTCATGGGTTGATTATGTAAAAATTGTTAAATCTATTTGAATTATCCCACTTTTAGTTTGTTCATACCAAATTTCACATAAATTGAAGCAAACAATAATGTACCTCTAAAAACTTCATCGCCCCTTTTATGGGTTTATTTTCGAAAAATCAAATCAACTTTTATTCTTTTTTTATCGAAATCATAAATGCCGTGTTTCAACTTCATCGGACCAAGCTACTAAGATTCTCCCCAGTTCGCTCCAACCGCAACATTTTTCTTACTTGGAGCATTTTTATACCTGTCGTAACTTATAAACGCAAGGTCCAATTTGAATACTTTAAAGTGTTATCCACATGTACATAATCAACCTTAATTAACCTTAAATGGATAGGGTTAATATCATGATACCGTAATCACCAGTTTTCCATTCCACCCTGGTTCTGATTGAATAATTTGAACAAAAGTGGTCATTGTGTCTTCACCATAATAATTAGACATATACCCATAATAATAAGTACTTCAATCATTACTTTTCTCAGCGCACGCCTAATAATTAATTTATTAGGCAAAATTTTGCTATTTTGCGTTACATTATTACATTTTATCAAAATTTAAAATAAAATATAGCTTATGTTTTAAGTTAATAATATAGCTTTCTAGTAGCGAAAGAGTTCTTGAAATCGGTTCAGTAGTTTTAGAGTCGAATCGTTACAAACAAATAAATCTTTCCTCTTTATAGTATTAGTTTAGGCAAAATTTTGCTACATTGGGTTACATAATTGCGATTTTCTTACGGATCTCTTTATAATATTGGTTTAGATTAGATATCAGCTAGCCTGAAATGTCCCACTGCTGGGTAAAGGCCTACCTCCACTCTTTCCGTATTCCGATTTTGTGCCACATGTTGCAAATTCCCAAGGGAGACACCCAAGTCGTCCCGCCATCTCCTTCGTGGTCTGCCGCGGTCCCGTCTCGCGATTTCAGGACGCCAATTTTGTGTTGTGTGTGTGTCGGCTCTCCACTCGATGGGCAAGCGGTAAACAAGTCCAGCCCAGTTCTATTTAAGCTAGGCAGCCTTCTGAGCCATGTCATGTTTAATTTAAAACACAAAAAATAATACTGCATAAGAACTGTTTTGATCTAAGACCATACACGTGCCTACCATACCTAGTTCAGACAAAACATTGGACGTCACAAAGCCCCACATAATACACTAAACCCAACATGTTTGACCAAAAGCGCTTTATTTCAGAACCTAAACCAATAACTCGTCTCGAGCCCTCAGGACTCACTGTTGACGTCACGAGGGCTATACATACGCCAATAAACTGGAGACTCTAAGCTTTAGCCTCTTTGTAGAGCTTGCGGCTCTTTGAGAGCACGTGTAGGGACCGTAGTTTGTAAAGGACTTTGAAGAACTATGTTAAAAGTAAGCGATCGTAACTTTATTGCTCCACTTTTGACTAAAGCTCCGAGTCGATTGAAACTTCACTGTGGTTGATGAAATTGCGAGAATTCTAACCTCGTATTTCTTCTACAAAGCGTTTGCATTTGCGTTGTAGCTGAAAACTGTCAAAAACACCTGTAATTTCCCTCCATTTTAGCATTGATATTGCGATTTGAATTTGAACGCTTTTGAAGTATGACAATGGGCTTGCTTGACGTTTTGTGACGTCATATTTGCGTTCGCATCTCAGTCAATCTATAAATAAATTTTTGACAGATTGCGACTGACATGCGAATGCAAATGTTGTTTAAAAATAACAGAATCGGCACTCGGGTATCGGGCACTAAAATAATTGCATTCAATTGTATCAGCCTGCTTGTAATTTTTTTTGCAGTTGTTTATTACTGTATATCACCGCCATTGCTGGGGAGTTCGTTGCGCCACTTCTTGTTCCCAGCTAAAACACTAGGAAGAGTTGACGGGCGGGCGTTTTGGGGGACTGTCTTTATGTAGAACTTTGACGTTCAAAAAGTGCTGGCACTCAGCCTGATTTGAATAAATGACTTTTGATTTTGATTTTGATTGATCAGACACAGAACATCGATCCCAAATATGACCACGAACTTCTAAAATACCCTGAATATCACAATCTTAAAAATTAATTTGTTTGAACACTCCTTTCTTACGAATGTTGACGAGTTCCGGCTTAGTTGTGCGTAGTCTGTCTGTCACGGTACTTAAGCAATACGTCTGAAGGAATTACTAAGTCAAAAGGTTCCAGTCTACAATGAACTGTCTGATTTTGGCATGAAGCAATTAATCTTAAAGATAAAATCTTTCCGATTCATTTACTTGAATAATGACTCGGTTGAAGTGAGATAGCAATTATCAAAACCTTTTAACTTCTCCCTTTAATTAAAGCACCAGTACGATGGTTTTCAGTCATGGTTGATAAATAAATACGAATCGTTCGAGCAACCTATTTAGCGCAAGAGTAAACACGAGAAACAGTGGCAAATATTTACGGTCTTATTTCTGAATTGTGTAGAAATGTACTCAAAAAGAAGGAAAGAAAAAAATATATTTGGGACTCGCACAAGACAAATAAAAAAGTAAAAAAAAAGAATGTGTGGTTTTATGAAACCACGGTAAAAGTGAAACTTTTTTTCACATTATAGATATTTAACTAAAAATTTTCGGAATAATATTCCATTATTACATGAAACACTGACAAAAACAAACAAATTAGCGTGTAGCACTGGCACAAATGAGTAATAGTCTAAACACTACACGGTCAGCTGATGGAACTATAGACGCCGTCATATTGGCCTCGGCTGCTCTGACGAGCGCCTTTCACTTTATCCCTACTCCGCGGTCACGCGACATGCGATACACAGACCAAAAAATTTGAGACGATGTAATAAAAGTTTCACTTTAATAAATTGAAACTAACAGTAATCAAAATTTATAAACTAACTAAAGCTAACAGTATGAATTTAATCTCCGCGAAGTCAAAAAGGTCCCTATTTCAGCATATGCTGCGATATTTAAAAAAAAAATAACTCAGCGCTGGTATTCTAATAGAGCCTGATGTGATGCCACGGATACACTCACGGAACACATGCTAAAGTGAGATGTATAAGTACAAATAGAATAGTGACTATAAAAGGTACTTAAGAGCTCTTTTTTCCTCACGGTATAGAATAGAAACGCGAAAGTCTTTATTCTTGGAAATAAACAAATCAATTTTAATGAAACTTCATACGAATTCGCAAAATACCTAGGTTTCATTAAAATCTGTTCATTAATTTCCAAGAATTACGATTTGCGAGTTTTGGAGTCAACGTTCTTAACAGTTTAGAGTTTTTTTTTATAAATGCGGGTATTGTCAAAATTATGAACTGCATCATAGAACCCTTTTTTTTTGGATGAGAAATCATCAAATGACTATTTCCACTTTGGGCGGAGCGGAAAGGAGTTTCAATATTTTACTAAAACCCACCCGTGTTCCTCCAAAGCGTTTTTCGTTCCAGAGCCGCGGTCACTTTTTCGATCAAATTCTGCAAACCTGGCAGATCCCCCTACACGTCCATTTATATTATGGCCGTTGGAAGAAATCACAATTTTTCTTCCATTCCTATAGCCCTTATTGCAATAATCACCTTTTTTTAGCCATAATCCATGAAGTAGTAGTTGGTAAAGGCTACTGACGTATCCCAAAGAATCAAAAACTAAAGGGGCAGTAGGCAGGGCACAATGCTCGCTGAATAGATGGTCGATGGGGTCAAAAGTTTCTGCAGTGGCGACCGTGTACTGGAAGACGTAGCGTTGGAAAGCCTCCCACAAGGTGGACTTAAGACCTAGTGAAGGCTGCGGGAATCCACTGGACTGGATTGGTCGATGAGGGGACATTTAAGAGAGGCCAATATCCAGCTTCGGACGTCATTTGGCTGGAATTATGATTATGATGATGATAGGTCCAATTCATTTATCGAGACTTAAGTAGTTCTCTAGTCTTAAACAGATCCACAGTCATCGTTACTCGAATCCTTCCTCACGACATTGTTGCAAATTCATCAGGCCACGACACGAACACTAAACACAGTTAACATGTCCAATTGTCCATTCATCGGCGCCGGATGTCGTCCTGAACAATAACATGACATCTACACATACAGACATACCTGTATTAGCCTATACCAAGACACAATGCGTTCAAAGCATACTGATTCAATAGGGGGCACTCAGTCTGCAGTACAGTCATAATAAGATTAAGTTGCTTGGACATGGACAATCTAAATCTAGCCTGAAATGTAGAAAGCAATCAACCTAGAGGATGCTACCCTCGATCTCCAATTCGGGCAGTGTTTTTGGTTGTTCTATGATAAATTTATAAATTGCTGTTTAACCCCAATAGCATCAAAGGTCCAAAAGGTCTAAAGGTCTACAGTTTCTTCTGCAAAGGATTCTTTTCCTCATTCAACTGCATTATATATCATATGTATTAGTTTATTATTTTAGCATATAAATGTATTTTATTAGTACTGTTTACAGTAATACCCGGCTTTACGCGAGAGATACGTTCCGCAAAAAATCGCGTTAAGTGAAATTCGCGTATATCGGGGTTTCCGATTATACATAGTCAAAAGTAAATACAAAAATATATGTAATTTGAATTAATCACTTTAAGTCTAATTAACACTTTATGCAGTATTACATGTTTTTTTTACGGAAAAATACATCTATTGTCTTTTGGGTAGCGTTTCTTTAGCGTTCTTATAAAATACGTTCATAACACCTATCGCTGTTTTTGATTGTTTGACACACGGTCAAAACATGGTCATCATCAGTCAACACCTCATCACTGTCTGCTCTGCAATATGTCCAAACCTGAATAAATTTTTGAAAGAGCATTTTGTATTCCGCTTGAAGATAAAACTCTCTCTCCTACTTGTTCTTCCTCATCGTTGATGGGATTATTCTGTAACTAGATTAGACCTTCATTGCTGAGAGGTTCGTCGTGCGTTGCTAAATCTCTTCGAGATCTACCGCGACATCTTCAAGTTCAGTCCCCTCAATCATTGCAACAATGTCTTCAAGTACTTGTCATATGTACATACATATTCCTAAGTAATCCATTCACGTAATGCGAGGCATTTTAACGCGAAATTTAAAATTCGCGTTAAAGCGAAACCGCGCATAACGGGGTCGCGAAAAGCGGGGTATTACTGTATATTCTTTCCGAAACGTTAAAATTCAACTTTAAATATTTTTTTTGTTTGTTGTACACCTACCACAGTATAGTCTTTATAACCCAAAGGTTGACTGGTAGAGAATGCCTTGATGCATTAAATCCGCCCATGTCCCACTATTGTACATAAAGTTTAAATAAATAAATAAATTTTAAATCCAAAAATAGATTTATCCAATTTTTCTTCTGCTTGTCACAAAATCTCTCTTCTCTTTCTGTGATTACCAATTTGAGTCGCACGCGTGACAATGATTGAGTTACAGCATCCATCCGGAAAGGCCGATGTCCCTACCTAACAGTTACCTCACCTTTGGAGACTTATTTTATTAGTTGAAAGACATTTTATTTTATCGTGACCCTGAACTTTAGGATCAAAGATTTATAAAAGGAAGCTCAGTAGCCAGTCTCGCTAATCTGTTTAATATTCCCCTACTCTCAAAGAAGGCTTTGCTGATCTTATTAAGAAGCCTTATTTAAAAAAAATACAAAATGCCTGACTTTGCCCACCTATATTAGGGTCGGTTTCCAATCGAACCAGATGCAGCTGAGTAAGGATATACATAAGGAGCGAGTATCTGATCTCCACAATTCAGACCTTGACACGACAGGTTTCACGTCTAGAAAATCTGGCATCTGTCTATGATATGTTAATTGGACTGTCAAAGATGCTCAAATGACAGCCGGGACTAATGGCTTAACGTACTTTCCGAGGCATCCCTCTCTCCTCAATATAAGTGAAGTTTCAAAAATAGTTTTTTGAAGCTTCACTTATATTTTAAACACACTAAGAAGTCGAATTTTACACTAAAGTAGGATACAAAAGAGACATGACATAATGTTATCAGGTTCGTATATGTACGAACCCGTCGTTTTTTTGTAGTAATTCGAGTTTGGTCGAATAACCAGCCTTTGTTTCTATGTTCTATTTTTTGTTTATATCTACTTAATGCGAAACATTCCAAGCTAAATATTTTTACTATATATTTTCTGACTAAACGCACAACATTTTTTAACACACACGTGTGTGTGTAAACCAATAATTGATTGAGACGGTCTTGTATTTTGCCGTCAAAGTTACGTCGTTTTGACTTTTGGTAATATTATTCAATAACGCATGCATGTACACTTTTGAAACATTTTATGGTTATTATAAGCGTCAAGAAGGACCGAATACAGTTTTTAGCGTGATTATACGTTTTGTCATTTAGGCGCTGCGATATTTTTTCGGGATTTAAAAAAAGCGCGTATACTTGTTAATATTATAAATATTTTTTTAAATCTAATTCTGTCACAAATGCACACAAATAAAGAGCTACTCGTGTATGTTTGTTCTACAGGCGCACATATAATGGGTTTAGAGATACAAAATGATAGCAGCAGGAAATACAATATCTCGAAACCTGAAGACGCACAAATTGTATTTTCGGCGCACATTTTTGCACAAATATAATGCTCATGCCCATGCACAATATATCTCGTTCTCCGATCATTCGTTTAGAATTTTCCTGCTTGAACAACATTACTGCAGCAGGAATCGTTCTTTCCATTTTTTTCTAAAAGGAACACGCATAAATTTTGTATGTCGCGCACATACACATTCACAGCAGGTAACACACTAATTATACGTTCCACTTATATCACTCTAGGAGCCACTTTCCTGCTGGAGTATCGTACACGTGACATTTCGGTAGCGCATCATACACTTAGAATTTTTTGACAACCGATGTCACTTTGTCTAATCCTTCTTGCCGTTTTATGGCGTACAAGTAACATTCAATTAACCTTAAAGTTAAAGCTTGTCCGCCAGGTTAGTTTTTGACAGCGGCCTTAGATCGTTATTTTTCAAGAGAACGTTAAAGTTAACTTTAACATATGTATTACGAGAAATCTGTAAACTGTTCCATCTGTCAAAAGTGAGCAAACATGTTGTAAACCAAATTCCGAAGTCTACTACACAGATACATTATCCGCTCCCAGTAAAGTATCGTCCTGGGACATCGCAGCCTCGGTCTGAAGGCCCGTCCCCGTGAATAATATCTCAGGTATTTGCGTCTCCACAGAATGCCGCGCTATCGAGGATGCTCCACTTTGGAATATTAGGTCATATCATTAGTGGAGTCATATCTAGGGCGTGTGGTGTCCTTTTGAAGTTAAAAGGTTTAAGTTGTGAAAGGATGCTTGTAATGTTGTTTGTTTTTAAGCGAATTTCTTTCAATATTCTTGTTGTTGAAATTTCGTGTTTTATTTTTTTGTTGCTTATACATCCAAAAAAATAAGTTGTTGTTCTTAATTATGTGATAAAAATCAACAAAAATTATAGCAACCATCGCGATAAGTGCTGTAAAAAAACCAGCCAGGTGTGAGTGTTTCGTACCGCAAACTTTTCAACAGCTGTATACCTATTCGGAAAACGGACAGAAGAGAACGCTGCTTACCCTTCCGTGACGAAACCCTGATAATGACTGATCTGTACTAACTATAAACAGCTTTTCTCATTTTAGGAATACTTAAGTGGCATTTTTAAGGTCAACTCCAAAATGTGCCTACTCGGTACTCTAATAAATACACCGTTACCTTGGAACAAGCAAGCTCACCTACCTCGACACACATCCTCCATTCACCTCACCTGAGCAGCACAGAATGAGATGTTAACTACCGCTGCTAAGGACAGCCCGCTGATAACGGGTGCTTGCATCGCTCTCGGCGGCGGCGGCGCGGCAGTGGCCGACTGACGCGCGGCGAGAGCGCTCCGCTCGCTTCGCTCACCGCCCGCTCCGCTCCAAAGTTTAAGCGATATTTTTATACAGCCACTTTAGTATTTATATTTATACACCCTGTAGATTAGCTAGTGTAGTGAAGTGTCTTATTGTGGTATTGTTTGATTTTTTGTAAGTATTTTTTGCGAAAATAAATATTGGTGAAAACGGACAGTTTTAGTGGGAAAAGTGCTTTCAGTGTAATTCGGTTACGCTGGAATGGACGCAGTGTTTTGAAAAAGGAATGGAATTTCATTCAAAAACTGCGAAATAACGTGCAGCGATTGGAAAATGCGCGAAAATACACCACGAGCAGTTGCACTGTCTGTGTTTTCATTCACGTACGAGTTTCTATAAATTCCGATTGTGATTGTTACCGAACAAAACTCAATCAGCATTTTGTGTTTCATTTATCAAAATCAGTTTACATTCCGTTCGATTGCAAAAACAATTCGTAGAAAGTTTGGTTATAACAATAAACAAATTGAATCTTTTTGATAAGAATCCCACGAGCGCGGTCAATCACCGGGATACAGTTGTAAACTGTGCGATTTTACGAAAATGTTACAATTTCAAACAACGTGGTTCCTGTGGCTTTGTTTATTAGTTGTGACGGGTTTGGTTTACATTTGTAAAGAATTGTGAAACGGATGCAGGGTTGTAGGCGGGACACAAAACACACGTTATATTATTCAGTCCGCGGTATTTTCTGTTGCATAGAAATGTTTATTACGAACTACGTGCTTTGCTCTTTATTCTTTTAATTTAAAAGTTTTTAATACAATGCAAACTCATCTTAATATAAAAAAAATATTAATATGAATGAACCTATGATAGTTCTAAGGTTTCTTAAAGTACTGATTTTGAAATTACATATTACAGAACAAAACAAAATGATAGTTTTTAGTAAAATGTCTGTGTATCTCCTTCGACGTACAATTCAACATGAATAAACGTTCTTGTACATCAAGATGTAAGCTGTATATATGTATGTCACCGGATTATTGCAAACATCGTAAGATTGCAATAAATCTTGATTTAAACTCGATGTATTGTGAACTTATTTATTATTGGTATGGTCATGTGAAGAGGAAGGATGAAATGCACGTAACTAAAAGAGTTATGAATATAAATGTGGATGGATGGACAGGGAGAGGGAGGTCAAAAAAAAGGTGGATGGATTGTGTTATGAGTGATATGAAAGAATAAGGAGTTAGTGATAGCGTGACGGTTGACAGGACAGAATGGAAGAAAAAAACGTATTGCACCGAGCCCAAGTAACATGGGATAAGGGCAGGAAGATGATGATATTGTGAACTTAAATACAATAATCAAAAAATCCCATTCAAATTAAAAATTGTAATATATACGTGTGTTATTGTGCAGAAGTTTACAATTTTACGCGATTTATTATAGACGTACGGTATTTGGAATATCCCGGTGATATATACCTACCTATAATGAGAAGACATACCAGCAATCAATTTTATCATTGTATCTTCGGAATTGCATTGTACATAATAAAACGTACTACAGTTGGCGTACTTAATAATAAAATAAATTAAAGACTCAAAACGTCGTCTTTACCTACATATATTGATACTGTTATCAATTTCGAACTGTTTATTTTACCTAGTTAAAATATCTAAAACAACGGACGACGAAAAAGTAGTAAGAATATTACGCGAAGTTTTCTCGCCTCTTCATAATTGATTGTTTTTAAAGTACCTCCCTCGAACACAACTTAAACTCAACTTCATTGAAACTACAGGCGTACAATGTAGTATAAACAAACTGTACCCGCGGCTCTGTCCGTGGAAAGTTGAGCTTCGCTCGAATCGCGGTGGAAACTACTCTATGTGCTAATTCAGGATATTTCCTACCTCTAGCCGCAGCTGGTGCCTGAGATTGAATGACAGATGTACATACAAAGTTTGATATGAGTGTTTGTGTGAATATAAATTGCTATGAAGTCTTAAAACGATCATGATTCCGCTCTAAGAGGGAGACGCAGCTCTACTAGCGAATAGCACTATCCCGTTTACATCATCGGCATTAGCACGTCATAGTAGGGCAGCAGATTTAAGGCAGTGAGCGCTGGCTAAGCAATGTTATAAGTTAATAATACTTATCCCAAGGAAACACTCTCCCAGGATAAAAATATAAGCCTACGTGCTATTCCGGGACATGGTCTATCAGTGTGTAAAGTTTCATCCAAGTCTCTTCAGCCGTTAAGACGTGAAGAGGTAACAGACCGGCAGACAGAGTTACTGTCGCATTTATAATTTAAGTATGGATTTAACGTTTTTTTCGCTGAAAAAGAACAGGTAGGTACTGTAACACCAGGGACTCCGCTAGTGTTACTTATTGTGATTATTATAAATGAAACGATATCGGAGCTTTAAAAGTTTAAAATATATTTTGCATCTGCCTTTAGCGAACGTCGGAACCAGAGTCTCCGATAAAAAACAAAACATATTTTCACATTCGTATTTCAAATTCTTTTAGTTTTCACCTGACGCTTCCAAAGGCTATCTTGTCTGCCAGAGACCTGCAGACAAGGATATCCTCTTTACAGTACCTACATAAAAGTGTAACTGTATTGTCTGCACTAATCTCAAAGCTTCAATAGTAGAAACATATTTTTTTACATTTTGCCGTTGCAGCCAAGGTTGGTCTGTGGATGGGTGACCATCTTAACATAACGAGTTTCTTCCGTGCCTCGGAAAGCACGTTAAGCCGTTGGTCCCGGCTGCCATTTGTAGATCTTTGGCAGTCGTTACGGATTGTCAGAAGCCAGTAAATCTGACTCCAGTCTTGCCAAGAACCACCGTGTTACCCAGTTAATGGGTTGTGGAGGTCTGGTAGGCAGCCGCTCCACGTAAAATACTGGTATTCAGTTGAATCCAGTTTAACTCGTAGCCGACCCTAATATAGTTGGGAAAAGGCTAGGTAGATATGTATTTATCTATTATATATTTATTGTATATATAAATAATACACCTAAGACTACCTACAGCACTGTCTTTCCTTCTCTCTTTAAAGTCCATTCAAAGGTTGTCTTTAAAAGATCGCTTTGAGCGATAAGGCCGCCCATTGTGTCACCATATGTAATGTTTTTCTTCATCTACATTTTCTGTTACTTATTTATATGGTGTACATAATAATGAGTATCCTATTCTATTCTTTTAACTATAGAATCAACATATTAGTTTCAATGTCTTTCTCTAGGCTAGTAAATTATTCTACTGGGATCTCTTCATGTTCCAGGTCTGGTGATAAGGTAGGTAGGTGATAACATTAAATAATAGAATTCTGCAGTACAGTATAATATAAAAGCTCCTTTTAGCGATGACAGGGACATACCTACATAAGGTCCTCGTACATGATCATACAAGTTTGTAATATAGGAATAGTGGAGACTTCATACCACATAAAACTAAGTCAAGTACGCTGAATCAATCACTTATCTCTCCCCGGTGAATAGCAGCAGTGTTATCAATCATTTGCCAGCCATCGATCAGCTGACTCCGCTAACTTCGGGTGACAGTCAGCTGGTATGTCCCACGCCGCCGTTGCTATGGTAACGGATCAGTGTTTATTCGGTCTCAAACGTTCAAGGTTGCAAATTCTTTTTGGTATATTTGATTATGTTTACGTTCTGCAACGTTTAGTTTCTTAATGCAGTGTGTTTCTGTTGATTTAGCATCATGAACTTGTATTGTAGAAGTTTTTATTATATTCGTCTTATTATTGATTGGCTCACGTTTGACATAATCTGATGGCAAACGAAGCTATGGTCGAGTATGGAGGCCGCTTGCCTAGAATATTAACCTATTCACTCTTGATTTAAATACCCCCAGGTTGTAGCTATCTGGAGACATAGACTCCGGTAGGGAAATACTCTTCTGCCAAGTTGATTTATAAGTACAGATAGAAATCCCAAATGCCTGCTGTAATTGCTTTAAATGAATGCCGTCCCTACTGTCCTTAAATATACCAGATTCTATAAAATATGCATGTCGGTACAAAATATTATTCTTAAATAAGATACTAAGTATCATATTGGTGATGATAACTATGATAATGTGAAATGATTGCATCTTAGAATATCTCTAATAACTTTGTGGCCAGATGTTGTGTCCCCTCAAAATGGCACTATTTCACATGCAGTACAAAATATGAATTTTCTTTGAACCGCTGACAGTTCCTTTCACGTGCGCAATTTTGAAAACGGATATTTATGACGTTTGTCACATGGGGAGGCGGTATCTCCACGTTTATAGGATGGCAATGGGTATTTCCTTAGATTGAACCAAGAACGGTCGGTTACCTTAGGCATTGACGATGGAACACTAAAAGCCAATCTCAAACAGAGTCATTGAATAAGATTAAACAGTAATTTCTTCGAAATAAGTGGTTCTAAAGTAAGTTGTACAAGTCTGCTACGTTTGGGAGAACTTGTTCTCACTGAGTTGTAGCTCGTCTCCGAACAAAGTATCGCTTTAACAAATTATTTGACTAACTGCTAATGAAAGGACAACGATGTTCCAATTCAAGTAACTTTTACTTTAAATTGGCTCTTGTTTTAGACAATTTCGGACGAAGTATTTTAGGTTGTGAAATCGAATTTGTGTTTTCAATAGATTTTGAGTAATGCTTGTTGAGTTGGGTTTTGTTTTCAATTCAAAACATTTGTCGTTTTAAGAATATAAAAGACAGGTTCATGTTTTTTTAGAACTTGCTTGCATGTTTTTTTAGAACACAATTCATAACATAGAATAGAATATTTATTTATTTGCTCAGAATGTAGGTATTTACAGTAAGGTGGTTACAATAATATTATAGAATCTTTGTACATTCTACCATTTTGTCATGCAAACATTGATGCAGTTCATCATCAAACACACAAAAACATTGATCCACAACTAAAACTTATCAGCTAGAAAATCCGATACGGAGGAGTAACATTTATTTATTAAAAATATCTTTTATGGAATTAGGAATGTGGGTAAAAATAGCCGGTGCCATACCAAAAACACTTTTCCTCAACAAAGCAGTCCTATATCCACGTGTGCGTAACAAGTTTTGGTATTGAGATCGCTGACTTACATCTCGGTATCTGCTTTCCGACAAAGTTAAAAATAGACGTCGATTACATTTAGCAAAAATACCAATTTCTAAAATGTAAAGATACGGCAATGTCAACAAACTATGACATTTAAAAATTAAAAATTAAAGTTAGTAAGAACATTGTTAATTCTTAAACTAAAATTGGTCACGCAGATCTTTAACATAAATTATACGAGTACGTATATGAAATTCAACTAATTTAGTTGATACAAATGAAACCCAAGTTAAGTTATGCAATCGGCTCTTTGTATTCAATCAACAACACACAATCTGCTGCGATATGTTGTGTTTGTTCCAAAATCTGGGCCCAAGTTATTTATAAGAGATAGCGCGCACGACTCTAAATGTGCAACTGCTTGAAGGGCAAAAATGCAATGCTTTCAGTTTGACCGATCGTAAACAGAATCAGTATCATTAATTCAAAGGTGAACGCACGCCCCAATCACCTTCCAGCTCTTCATTAAACCCCTAGACTCAGTAATGAGGACACAATGAATCCTACAAAATGGCCGCTATTAGCGTACTACCCTCATTTGGCAGGTTTTACGCTACACTTACTAGGATCACAGTAGGGTTGGATTAAACCCCAAACCTCTGCGTTTAGTCCTAGACTTGTATTTGAGATTTGTAGACTATGTTTTTGTGTAGATCAAAAACCACGAACCCTTAGTCAGGCTTTCCCTATTTGTGTGGCAACCTCGTGTAGCGTCTGACCCTAGGGACTCGTCTGTGAAATTGTTGAGTACCTGAAATACCTTTCTATAATTAGATACTGGGTTGTCGTGGTATAAAAAGTGATTGCTCTCTAGCGAAAAATTCTATTAAAGAATTTGGATATACGAGTAATATTTTTTTCTCTGTTAATACCTAAGCGGTATTCTTAGAGTATTACATTAGTCTTAAAGCGTTTGAGGACTTGGGTGAATTTGTTTTTCCATCTGCAGTATTAAGATATAGAAGTAGCAGCCTGGACTCTGATTTGGAACTCAGTTGATGGCAATAGGCACCTCGAGGTATATGGGACTTTAACATTATTGGCAAAATGTGAGTTTACATTCTAAAATACCTCTGTCTATCCCTTCGGGTTATACAGGAGTGATGTTATGAATGTAAATACTATTTATTCGATGAGCCCTTTTCACAAAATTACTTGCAAACGTTCACATTTAATCTTTGGATGGCGTATCCAAAACCTTCTCACAAACATATCTATCCATTCATGTAACTTCGAGGTACCCTGTAGTAAAACTGCCAAGAAATTTGCGAGCGTTTTTCATATTTATGAAGTGAGTTCGGTCCAGTCCGGACGGCCGGAGTGTCCGCCCGACCGTGTCCTTCGCTCGACGCAGGTAATGCCTACGTTGAGACTATTTAGAATTTATTTCACGAATGTGATCTAGGTTCGAGTGAGGTCTTGTTGATTTTAAAGGCTAAGCGTTAGATATTGGATAGTAGAGATCCTTGTGACTGAGATTGTTGGGATGGGAATCACTGTTATCATTTTTCCCGCGAAGCATCATTACTGTGAATCGTGAATCATTACGGTTTTTGTGGATAGGGATAGATAGGGGAGGGGATATTATATATAATAAAACTGAAAAGTTTGTTTGTTTGTACGCACTAATCTCTGAAACTGCTAGTCAGATTTGGAAAATTGCAATTTATATTATAGCCACATTCACGAGGAAGGTTGTAGGATATACAGGAATGGGCAATTCCTACAGGAACGGGAAAAAAATGGGATATGCGCGTACGAAGTCGCGGGCAAAGGCTTTTAATCATATATTTTTGAATATCAGGACTAAAGTTGGAAAAACTTAATTAAATACGATGTTAGTAAAACAGTACAAAAACAGTGATTGACAGCACTACTGCATGCTCACGCCTCAGCCGGAACCTTGCAGCAGTGCTTCACAAGCACACAGGGTAGCCTGCTCGCTACTACGATCAGGATACATTTTGCCTAGATGTAATTGCTTGGAAAAAGTTTAAAGGCCCACTCACTCAAATACCGAGTTAGTTGCTAACCCGGGGGATGTTTGAAATATTTGTTATTTAACCCAAGTGAATCATGATGAATAGTTATTCAAACGAACATGTAACCCATAGCCCAGAAGCCAATCACTTATCCAAAACACTACGCACTAGCTTATCTATTACTTACGATCACTTTTACTGCACTATCAACCCCAATAAAGTCCAATATTAATAGAATAGCCATTATGCCTACATTTAGGGCCCCTCCCTATCGGCCCCCAGTCTAGACCATTTATGTCCCGTAACGTATGTTTTATGCCCCATAAAGTGCTGCGCCGTTGTGTGCCGTTCTGCGCCGTTTTGTGTTTGAAGTATTGTGTGCTGACCGTGGGGCCGTTATGTGTGAACGCTGACCGATACCTACGTTATACGAGAATGTACGCGTTTGTTTGTAGAAAGGAGTAGGTTTAGTTATGTTGTACTGAAAAGGCTGACTTAATTGTTTTGATTGTGTTTGATAATACGAACACAAAGTTTCTACTAGAAATTTAAATGAAAACTTGCTTGTTATTATTTTGTGAAATGATATGAACGGAAATTGAGTCAAGATTTATTTTACGTCAAATATTCGAACGTTTAACATTCCAAATTCCGAGAAAATTCATTAAGAGCAGAAAAATACAAAAATTCCTATACCACTTTCCACGAATTGATCATTGAATGAAAACTCTCTCGTTGCTAGCAGACAACCAATTTTTAATTGAAATCAAGGCAAAACCTCGTAGTTAATTCAGTTCGGCAACAATGTATCGGTTCGGCTTGAACAAGCGGACGATCCTCCTGTTCCAACAAGTCGAGGGGACGACCTTCACAACTTGTCAAGGTCATATGGAATGTATCCATCGGGGATTCCGGAGCTTAGTTACATGTTGCAACTTGAGATCGAACTTGAGTTGGTTTTCTAAGTAAAGTTGATATACTTATGTGTATAAATAGCAGTTATAAAGAATGTAAATGATAGAATGAATATAACATTTTTTTGAAATATCTCGGGACACTGAGTTCCCGGACCTTTGAAAGACGTACGAGGGGCCGAAGCCAACTCGCCCCGTAAGATGCTTTCCATGTTATTATGAATCACCAACCGACGATTAACCCTGTATGCACGTCAAGTAAACCTAAGGAAAACCTCTGGTTGGTGCAAAACTATTGCAATAAATGGAGACAAAAATGAGAGGCTATATTAGAAAGTAGGTTAAGGCAAAGTTAGTTATGAAAATCGGTCTACAATACGTGGAAAAATTGGTGAACACACATAATAAAAATACACAGTCGAACATGGAAACTCTTGTTTTGAACTTAGTTACAAATAAGATAACTAGTTTTTGCCCGCGGCTTTGCTCATGTTTTCATTTTATTTTTTCGTTAAAAAAGTAACTTACAGCCGATCCATCTCTGAACCAAAATTAATTGAATTGAGTTTAGCTATTTAGTCGTAAAAACCTAACAAACAAACAAAGTCACAAAAAATACAATTTAATTACATTGATATTTCTGTGCGGTGCGGTATATCCAAGTGAAATATAAATATTAATAGATGATGTCTTGATACTTTAGTGAATTAACTTCGAACCAATTAATACAAACATTTGCTCAATTCTGTCCTGAATTATGGAAAATCATATCGTTTTAAAGCGCTTTATCTACAGTAGATTAATTCGAGACAATCTAGGATTCTAGATCGTGTATAAAGCTTCCAAACCAGAATTACTAGGGCTCTACGTGAGCAGTTACGTCTATTCTTAGATTAATTTCAGACTTCTCTCTGGCTCTGTTTAACTCTAAACAAAGAAATGAAGTTATTGTTCATAGGACGTAATCTTCGATGTACTTAGTGATCCGTTTTCAAACAAAAATCTCTAGTAGAAGACACTACTATAATAATAATAATAATAAGACAGAGTTACACGACCAAAACCAGCCGTACCGGCTTGGCAGTGCAGGATCGAGCGTCGTATCGGTGGGGCCAGAGCGCTAATTGGCAAACTAATCTGCTTCAGGGAGGGCAACACTCGCCCTAGAGTGATGCGTTTTGTGAGACGGGCATTTTCGGGGACTGATATCAGCCCCCGAGATTATATGTCACGTGTCACAGAGCGCATCGACTTCCTGAAGCAGAAAGTGTAGGCATGGGCAAACCGTATTCGTAGGTATAGGCGGCGAGTGGAGCGATACACCCAGAATCGCACATTCCGAAGTAATGAAAGGTGGGTATATAGGGTTTGGGAGCAACCGGACCAGGGTGTGACTGACACGCGCCTGCCGGATGATGACGCCATGTGTTCGTTCTGGCGCAACATCTGGTCGGTGCCTGTCAGTCACACCGAAGGTGGTTGGATTCGAGAGGTCGAGCGAGCGTGCGATCCATTGCCAGAAATGGGGGCAATCACAATCAGCCCCCAAGATGTAGCCCGTGCAGTCCGTCCGTTGCCTAATTGGAAATCTCCAGGGCCAGACGGACTGCACAATTTTTGGATTAAGTGGCTACAAAGGTCGCACGCTCGTTTGGCATCTCAGTACCAAACTGCCTTAGAGTCCGGCTCGCTACCCGAATTTCTTACGACAGGAGTTACCCACCTGCTCCACAAATCGGGTAGTACCGCGGAACCCAAAAATTATAGACCGATCACGTGTGTACCGACGGTCTATAAGGTTCTTACATCTATTTTGAGAGCTAAAATTAATAATCATATTAACAGCAACAACATCATGTCTGTCTCTCAAAATGGATGTAGGAATGGGTCCCGCGGTACTAAGGAGCTACTCCTCATTGATATGGCCATTAGCCAACAGGTTCGGCGTTCCCGAAAGGATCTGTCGACATGTTGGATAGACTATAAGAAGGCCTATGACTCGGTGCCTCATACATGGCTCATGAGGGTGCTAGAATTGTATAAAATTGAAACAATGCTACGCACCTTCCTGATGTCGTGTATGGGGCAATGGAGGACAGTTCTTCGCTATCCAGGATGTCGAAATATCCAGAGGAACAGCGAACCGGTAAGGATCGAGCGGGGTATATTCCAGGGCGATAGTTTGAGTCCGCTTTGGTTTTGCCTAGCCTTGAACCCTCTAAGCACACTGCTGGAGAATTCAGGGCTGGGCTATCGGTTGAAAAGAGGAGGTCAGGTTATATCTCACCTACTTTACATGGATGATTTGAAACTCTTTGCCCCCAGTAATCTGCAACTGATGGAGCTACTGAAGGTAACTGAAACTTTCAGTAGTGCCATCAGGATGGAGTTTGGTGTGGACAAATGTGCGGTCATGCATGTAAAGCGTGGGGAGATTATGGAATCCGTGGGAACTCAACTCTCGGATTCCATAAACCTCAGATCCCTCTCTTCAACTGAAACTTACAAGTATTTGGGTATGTCGGAAGCGTTAGGTATCAATGTTACTGACATGAAGCAATCGTTGAAGGAGCGCTTCTTTGGCCGCCTGAAGAAGGTATTCAATAGCCTTCTATCAGGCGGAAACAAGGTGCGCGCCTTCAACGGTTGGGTCATGCCGGTATTGATGCACTCTTTCGGCGTACTCAAATGGACTCAAACGGAACTTGACGCCCTGGATAGGCGGGTCCGTACACTGCTTACTGCATATCGAATGCATCACCCACGGTCGTCGGTAATGAGACTGTATATCCCGCGAAAGTGTGGAGGTCGAGGCTTCTTAAATGCTAAGACTCTCCACAATCGCGAGATATGCAGTCTCAGGGAATATTTCCTAGCTGTCGACGTGGGTATGCATCGAGATGTAGTGGCGGTGGACAAGGGACTCACCCCGCTCTCTTTGGCAAATGAGAACTGGCGCAAACCTGCGGTGCTAGACACTAACGATCGCAGGGCTGTATGGCAGAGTAAGGAACTTCACGGACGCTATTTCCGGGCCCTACATGGGCCCGACGTAGATCAATTAGCGTCCGTAGCCTGGTTGCAATTCGGTGATCTCTTTGGAGAAACCGAAGGTTTTGTCTGTGCAATTATGGACGAAGTTATCATGACGAATAACTACCGGAGATTTATTGTGAAGGACGGCACGGTTGACATATGTCGGGCATGTCACCGTCCGGGAGAATCGATTCGCCACATTGTCTCTAGTTGTTCTCGTCTAGCTAACGGAGAATACTTGCATAGGCACAACCTTGTAGCCAGGATTATCCATCAGCAACTTGCTCTGAAATACTCTCTTGTGGAATCGGAGGTGCCGTACTACAGGTATGCGCCCGACCCAGTTCTCGATAATGGCAATATCACATTGTACTGGGATCGGTCCATCATCACTGACAGGACTATTGTTGCCAATAAGCCTGATATAGTGGTGGTGGACCGAATCGAGAGGCGTGCAATGATTGTAGGCATAACCGTTCCGCATGACGAGAATCTCGTGAAAGCCGAGAAAGATAAACAAATCAAATATATTGACTTGGCTCGCGAGGTTGTCGACATGTGGGATGTGGACTCAGCAATCATTGTACCGATAGTTGTGTCAGCCAATGGCTTAATAGCCACGAGCCTCGACCAGCACCTCAGGAGGCTCTCGTTGGGCAGCTGGATCAAGGGCCTGATTCAGAAAGCGGTACTTCTGGACACGGCTCGTATTGTTAGGAGGTTCCTCTCTCTTGAGCCCTGACCGCCGGTAGCTTGGACCCTGTTCCCGATACCGGTGGGCTACTATTTTTATATTTTTAAATGTTTTTTATTTTTGTATTTTTATGAAATATTTAAAAATGTATAAATAAGAAAAAAAAATTAATAAACGAAATAATAATAAATTATTTATTCAGAGCAACGAAGACTCATATAGTATTAGTAACAATGAATAAACGTATAACTATGTTAGTGACATAGCTTTTAACCCAGAAAATGTACGCTTTTGATGAGACGGGCCAGGGAAGCGAAGCCGCTGGAAGTTTTAGAAAAAGATCAGGGCCCCCAATATGAAGTCAAAAACCATCATGGTTCCGTTGTGGGGGGGAAACGGAGCTATACAAGACGCTTAGCAATATACCTTATATACCTTTTTCACAACGGAATCCCGAATATGTTGATGTCTGCTTCTAGTTTTACCGGATGCAGAATACCAGTATTTTACTTGGAGTGACTGCCTAACTGTATAACATCCACCACCCAGTTACTGGGTACCACGGCACCCGTTTATAAGATTGGCGTGTCATATTAACACCCAGAGGCTTTCGACAAAGTTTCATTATATCGGCGAATGCGATTGTCAAACTGTCAAAGTTTAAGGCATTGAGCACGTGACATTGCAACTGCTTTTTGAAGTTTGACGTTTTGACAAACGCCTTCGCCGCGCTATTGGTTGAGGTGAGACTTGTATTTCAATGGCTTTTTTTTAAGTATGGGAAATCATCAAATGACTTCTTCTGCTCTGGGTGGAGCAGGAGGGCGTATCAGACTCTTACTGACTAAAACCCATCCGTGTTCCTTCTAAAGACCTTTGCGTTCCAGGGTCGCGGTGACTCTTTCGAACAAATTCAATGCAACCCTGGCAGTGTATGTCAATGCCTGCATCAACGTCTGAATGAAGACTAATTAGGTCGTAAAAGTGTTATCGTTTACATACGACCTTATTCCATTAGCGAGTGACAGTTTAATGTGAATTGAAAGACACGTTCACTGCTGTGTAGACTTTGTTACTGCAAAGTGAATTGGAAAGAGCGAAGTGAGTCATATAAGTTTTGTGATGTCAGTCGAATAAAACTCTTTTACAATTTAATATTTTCAGTGTGTAATACGAGCCAGTTTGTAAGCTAGCACTACTGAACACTTCGTCATGATTATTATGAATGCTCTTAATCAGTAAGATTATTACAGGTATATAAAATTTATTATTTTAGCACACATATGTATTTTATTAGTATTATATATTATTTGTGTATTCTTTCCGAATCAAAATTCAATTTTAAATTTTATTTTTATTTGTTGTAAACCTGTCTTTTTAACCCAAAGGTTGACTGGTAGAGAATGCATTAAGTAAGCCCATGTACCACTATTGTACATAAAGTTTAAATAAATTAAAACTATATATTTTATTATCGATTTATGTACAACTACCTATTACTATATAAACTCTGTAAAAAAATCCGAGAGCTCATAACTTATTTAAAGATCTATCAAGACGCTTATTTGACACTTGTGACCCAAGGGCTGGCTACCTTGGACAAAGGATAAGCATTAGCGTACAACGTGGCAATGCTGCCAGCCTTTTGGGTACATTGCCAGTGGCCAGCGATGAGGAGGAATTTTTCGACGCCATATTTTAGACTATTTTTAGTTAGTTATTTTTGTTTATTTAAATAAATAAACACATTTGAATGTGATAAAAATAATAGTTTGAAGGTATCCTCACCCCTGGCTATCAGGTGAGGTTAATGCTAGTGTTGCAAGATATGTTTAAGAAGACTACAACCGTCAAATTCCTTTCTTTTTAGGGCGCATTGTATATGAGGCTAGAAATGCAAAATTTAATCGAAAGAGTCACCGTGGCCCTGGAACGCAAAGGGCATTAGAAGGAACACGGATGAGTTTTAGTCAGTAAGAGTTAGACACGCCCTTCCGCTCCACCCAGAGCAGAAGAAGTCATTTAATGATTTCCCTTCCATAAAAAAGCAGGCTTCTAGAAAAATTCTGTCTACTTTTCAATTATCATGCTAAGTTACGTTTCCCAGTATTTCATTTACTTATAAACCTTACGCTACTTCACTTGACTCAGTCGCCGGAGATGACATCGGAAGATCCTCGATTGATGTCAATAAATAACAGAGAAGAACTGTCAATTTTACTGAAAAAGCTGAGTCGTCTGACTTCAGAATAGGTTAGTAGTTACTACAATAAGTTTTTCTAAAAGAAAACTTCTACACATAATATTCGGTTGGTAATAGCTCCGTATCATAATTTATACGAGGGTCTCAATTTATCCTATTTCCCAACACTAAAAGCAACTATTATCCTGAACAATTTCCATATTGCTAAGTTAAAGCTGTCCGTCTAAAACATTGTTCGAATCTCTATGTAGTGGTTTACAATAACAAAACGATATACAGAATGCCCACTCCAAACGGTAACGTAACATCCGTCAATAAATGAGCTAGGACGGCAAAACGGTAACAAAATGGCACAAAGCTTATTTACTGGGAAAAGCGTACTTCATCGTCGACCATTATGGCTTTCCATCAGCTGAGATTGCTGTCAAACGCGAGACATTCATATATAAAAAAGTACATATCGATGTCTGAAGAGAATAAACCGTCACGTTTTTGTTTATTATTCACTAGCTACTTTTTTCACTCTGTTCTGATGATCGATATGGTGCGGCCTATATATGGCTTAAGTACCTGCATTTTTCAAGGGTTCAAAGGTAGCCAGTAGTAAGGCGCAATTCCCGTATGTTTAAGGTACCTACTTTGGCAGGGGCATCGCAGTCACAACCTGTCAAAAACACCTGTAATTTCCGTACATTTTTAGATTTTAGATGATTTTGACAAATATTGTGGCTGAAATGGTATTGCGACTTGAATTTTTTTTTAAAGAACGAATATTGACCTTTCTACCACAAAACTTCAAAAAAATACAATAAAACTTCTGCACTTTTCTGTCCTATGAGGTCATAAATAGTTCCCGCAACGGTGTGCGTTTACAAAGAAAGTGAACACCTACAGATATACGTTCTGTCCGGATGAATGAACCTTCGTAACATGTCACTGTCTGTGTGTGGGGATAGATCGCCTTTATCATGTTACCGGGAATCGTTTCGGTATACATGTGGGTAGTTTTTGATGACCTAAATAAAGGTAATGCCTGGTTTAGGAGGGTTTGGTCATCAGTATATTGGTATTTACGGACTTCGAGGGGAATCGTCTCTATGTGAAGCATGGAGCGGATTGACAATACTTTTGTATCATAGCATTCCATTTTTTTTAAACCGATATCTTACTACGTGTACATATGTACAGTCAACAAAGCTATTTGGTATGCAGGCAGCTAACTTGCAACTACTTTTAAACAATGTTCTGAGTGTGCTGAGTAAAACACACAAAAGTGGTGTACAATAAGTACACCACCGCTTGTAAGTTCAAAAAGTTATAATGCACACATAACAAATAAATATTGGCAGTGCAGTGGAAAAAATTATATTTTTACTTGTATACCAAATATATTTGTTGACTGTACCTCCACATTGTGCTATTGACTAGGAATTTAATTATTATCACTGTTCCAACCCAAATTTGACCATAGTCAGGCTCACATTGAGAAAAAACCAGCAATATGCTGAAGTGCAATTTCAGAAGTTTCGATTAAAGTAGTTTTAAAACACACACACACTCACGCAAAGAAGTAACATCTAAATATTTTATAACAGTACGTACCATTCGCTATCATGCTAAACCGATAACCTACCTACACATCTCCCCTATAATGGCTCCACTAACCATTCCTACAATATTCCAAGTACACAGTACATCACCCCGTACTACAAACAAGCTGTCATTCCACCACGTACATACACACACCCAGTAGCGACACTGTCAGTACACATATCCACTGCTAATGTCTGTTATTATAAGATAAGATCAGTCGTTCAGTGCTTCACTAATAATAACTACTAGAGGTGAAAAACAAGTAAAAAATTCTGGTATACCAATTAAAATGGGAATAATTTCTTACTGATTATACCTTCCGGAAAGGGCTGAACTTGAAGGACATACACAGATCTTAATGGTTCTTCGTAAAGATCAGGTGTGCAGTTCGCTCAACGTGCGTGTATGACCAGCAGTTGTATTCTGTAAGAATCGCACCGTGAAAATTCAGGTGAAGTGAGCTAACATTCCATCTTGATCGGATGAAATGACATCTTACTTTAAGTTAACTTCACCTAACTTTTCACGGAGAGATTTTGACAGAATCGGCTGATGTATGAATGATCGTAGCAAGTCTGTAGTTTCTCCTACCCCGGAAAAAAAAACGTGAGTTGATGAATACATCTAAATGTAACAGCGTACTACTAATCACGAATCTGAGTATCAACACTGAAGATTAATATAATAATAAACATTTATTTCAGATAAAATACATATTTCAAAACACACATACTAAAAACCAATTAATTGACATACAACATAAAAAATAAAAACAACACACAAAAAGAAAAACATTTATGGACACAGTGGACAGTCAATAGAAACTGTCCACTGCTCACAGTGCAGTATGCAAACGTATCCAGTGGCGCAGCAGTGGAGAGTCCCACCTGTCTGCGAACACGCTTATAATACTATTGCTACTGGACCTAACACGACTGAGCAGCGACGCACACTGCTTCCTTATAAGAGCATGAAACCCATCAGTGTGCGCTTCTACGAACATAGTCGAAGCACTGCAAAATCGTGGTAGCCCCAACAGCTCTCTAAACGCGTTGTTGTATTGAACACGTAGGGCGCTGTATGACCCCAGTGTGTAGTGTCAGTGTGTTACGCCTGAATGAGAAAAGAAAAGTAAAGATAATTTCCTGTGCAAGTCTAGTACTCGATCCACATTGAACTTGCTCGGAAATTAAAAATGCACAAAGTAGAGAAGCAAGATAAAATTGCCCGTCTATTGTTTATTCAACCTTATCTATGAAAGTAAAATCAATCTGCCGCCGATTCCCAAACATTTTAGTGTCGGCTTGCAGTTTATTCGGATGTAGCTGTACCAACATTATACATGAAGACGACCTTCAATATTCAGAAAATTGGTATCACGATAGCCCTTGGCAAGACTAATGTTCCATTTTCTGACTGTCAAAGATCTACAAATGACAGCCGGAGCTCTCGACATAGTTACCGATCGCCTACCGAGCGAATTCGGTCGATAAGTCCTAACGATTTCAAAAGACTGATGTTTGGTACTCTACATTCAAAGCCAGCAAATGTCAAATTTCAGTTTTTTGGACTGAATTTTTTGAACCTAGTGCCAAATTTTGACAGCCCGCTAAGCGCTACGCTATTATTCGGTAGTCATGACAATGGTCTTATTCGATAGAAGTCACCGAAATCACTATCAATGTCGAGACTTCAGACCCTGGGCTTGGGACAGCCAAACGTGTTTTTTGAAGCTTTAAAGTTTAATCCGTGCGTGCGGCTGTGATTATTTAGCCTCCTCCCTAAACTATGTTTATTTAAACATTGATAGGCCTGTGTTTCACCTCTATCTTACTTGATGGTAAGCGAGGATGTGGTCGACGATGGAGCACGCTAGTCCGAAAGTAACCTATTCTGTCTTGGCTTAAAGACCCTCAGGTTGTAGCTATCAGGAATCAGAGTATAACTTCTTACGTAATCATTTTAAACTAATAATCATCAGAGTGATTTCAGTGCCTTCTAAGGTGATCTTTACTTCAGGGATTCAAGAAAGTTGAATCATATCTCCCGGACTCGTTGAGCTTCATCAGTTCGGCTGTTTCCTGGTGGTTACCCCTGTTGATTCTGTCTCTCAGGAGTTGCAGTGGTTGTGAATAGTGCGGCGGGCTTGCCCGCAAAGATACAAAAAAATAGGTATGGGTTCAGTACCCATGATAGAAATAGCTTAGAGCCTGTTTACACGATCGTTAACTACGAACAACGGCTAGGCTCGCTCATTATGTAAACGTTTAAAACATCAGCGCTTGCCTCACCGCTCGAATAAACCCGACCACGCTCTCACACTGCGGTGACGCGCGCACTATGAGCGCAAAATGACGCGACACAACTCGTCGGAGCAAGCACTTATTATTGTTATATAGTGAAAAGTAGCTGTAGACCGCGATTTCCGTCCGCGCCTGTTAAAAATTTTATGTGACTGCCAGTGAAAGTCCCGTCAAAATTGTTGGACCAGTGAGAAAGGCCAAATATTATTATATTTTTTTGTTAAAAGGTTCACCAAAATGTATACTGTAATATGCTGTTTTTTAATAAAGACTTGCAAGCCACCTTCTCACGGCTTTCATCACGACTGGACTTTTCCGACATCATCGACACACTAAACCTTCCTCATGAATATAAAAAAACGTGTGCGCCCAACAGAAGTGATAACTTAAACTAATCTGAGTTGAACTATTTAAGCGTCTGTCCGAAATACGACTATCGCTGTGGGTTACAGTGAGAGATGAAGAGCCTGCCTACCGCTGCCGTATGCGTGAGAGAAAGGGAAGCCAGACAGACTGGTGCCGTTACGTTACGAATCGGTTAACCCTCCCATAAGAAGTTATCACTTCAAAAAACCGCGTGGGTATACACGGACAGAAAGACGCGTATGGACGAACTTTGTTTTAGTATATGTAGTGATAGTGATTTGACTCAAAATGCGAAGCGTAAAAATTTTAGAGACTTTAAATTGACTTTGAATAATTACAAACTTGTGTGTACTGATGGATAGCCAAGTTGTTGCAACGAAACGCCTTTTTGTAATCAATTTATACTTGTCTGAATACTTAGAATTAATTTTGGATGACTGGCTTGTTTTAAATTTTCACCAAAATATAATTATAGTGTTTCGCTCTTTGTTTCAATTTAATTTAGGCATATTCAAAAACGAATTTAAAAATATTATACCTACCCAATATTTTATTTAGTATATTTCTTATTTAAAGGCGTGCCAAATTGTTCTTGTATGATAAGTACATCGGAGCGTATTTTAAGATCTTTCACATCATCATCATCCGCAGACCGACTTCGCCCACTGCTGAGCATAGGCCTCACTTCTCTTGTGCCAATCCCCACGTTCCTGTGCCAGCCCATCTCGCCGCCGGCTGACCAACACTTCTTCCAGTCCTCGGGCGCCACTCGGTCACTGATCTTTCACATACCATTAAATTATTCTGCTTTAAGTGAATAATACGTAATAAATAAAATATATATTATAAACTTACTTATAATAGGTACCTTGTTGCTATCTAAATAGTTAATTTACCTTAGGTATTAACAGGATTTACAAATGTAATTCCTAATAATATGTTCACTACAGCGCGTATTTTAGCGTTATTCAGAAAAATACTTTTCCTATTGAATAATTAAATTTCCCTGCTTCCAACAAGGCACACCACAGTGCCACACTTGTCCAGATTCCGCCATCCATCTTCAGTTACCTCCGAGCCGCCACTTCCCAGCAGAACATACAATGATGTATGGCGCCCTGCCCCGGCGCGCGAGAGGACCCACCTTACATCTCAATGGAGATTTATACCGCCACGCGATGGATGGGAGGGGAACAATGTGAGGACGACGATAATTTATTGGTTTTTTAAGAGAGGGTGGGGTAGGTAATTTGGTAAAAAATAGAGGCAAAACCTGTATTAGGTAGTAACTCGAGTTATTTTCAACCGACTTCCAACAAAGAAGGAATATTTTTTTTTATGTATGTATACCGATTACTCCGAGGTTTCTGATTCTGGTATACTTGCCATTTGTTCCCGTAAAAAAAATCAGCCAGGCAGTTTTTATTTAAGAGCATTTTGCTTACTTGTTGCTTACTTGGATGATGAAATTGCGTCGTCCAAGTAAGCAAAATGACGTCGGGTAATTAGTATCACAACTAAAAAGTGAAAAAAAAAAACTTTTTACAATAAAATACAACCGAATTCTAAATAAAAACACTACAATGTCTAAAATAACTTTAATTTCAGACTTTGTAGTGTTATTTTTTAGACTTTGTATTGTTTTTATTTAGAAGTTGATTGTATTTTAAGACGTGCGTTTAATGATTCTTCCATTACTATAGGTATCTGGATATCTGTTGAAAAATATGTGATATTATAATGTGATATGATGAAGAGCCTACGAATATCACCAACGGGCGATATCTGTAGTTCATGTTTTAGTCACTGTTGTGCGGTATGTCGTTAACACAAACCCGGAAAATTAACAAAAATCTTACTCGTGACCATGACCCATAACCATATAGCAGTGTATTATTTAATACTTGCTTTTGCCCTAATAATTGCTCGCATTACTATAGATTTTCGCAAAAAAAAAGTAATCTATTACCGTCTCCGGGTCCTATCTATCTCTGTACCAAAATCCACTAAAAGTGATAAAGGCTCTTTCACGTCTTCATCGCCGAACCGACTAACAGTAACAAAATAAACGCCTTTTCGCATTTATAACATTAGTATGGTTTGAAAACCAACACACGCTGAGCAAACAAGAACATCAATTAATGTACCAATTGTTTATGTAAAGAGTCTTGTCCCACTACAGGGTCAAGGAATTTGACCTTCACCCCGTGGTGGAACAACACTCTTTAAGAAAAGGTTATGTTTGTGATGCTTACGAACCGGCGGCGGAGTTTGTTATGGTATGGAAAGTGGGTCAACATGGGAATGTCAACAGGTGGTTAGGACTACGCCAAGTTTTCTTGCTTTCATAAATAATAACTGAAATCTACAAGTTAAATATGTCGGTTGTATTTCTTGGATATGGCATTTTTTTTTTTTTTTTTTTTAAAGAAAAACGTTGCCACACTAGGAATTTCTCCTGTATCGTGGGTGCGTTTACAAACATACAAAGTCACATACACAAACAGCCAGACCCGGAACAACTATCTGTAGACCTTACAAATAATTGTTCCGTGCGGGAATCGAATCCGTGACACGCAGCGCAGCAGTCAATTGCTTAACCACTGCGCTAACCGTGCTGTCGATTTTGATGAGTGTCAGACGCTACATATTTACAGGTACATTAAGAAATTCATAGCATATGACTAGTTTAAATACTAATATGTAATTTTGAAATCGTAAATTTGGCTGAAATCAGCGATTTTCAGTGACATTTTACCACAATAATAATAAAGTATAATAAAGTCCACAATGATACAAAACATTCTTTGATCGATGTATATATATTCGCGTTCGTATTATTATACCCGATGACAATGTTAATAACGTTGCATTCAAAAAGAGCCTGCCTTTTGTCCTGTCATCGAGCGTAGATCCAAATCCGCTCACAAAAGAGATTTTTTCTATCAAAAAATTCAATTAGATATCTGAGTCCGGGATTGAATCCAGGTTTAGTTCGAATATGGCTTTTGGTTCCTACCTTACTAAGTTATAATAAAAGTTACTTATGTCTGGGAATGCCTTCTGCTGTATACAATATATATATACAACCGCAAAGGGCAATTCAATGTTTCAATAAATCATAAAAGTGCCAAATTCGCCATGTATTGCACATGAACTGAATTTTTTTGTAGATGCTTCTATATTAAACAACAGGATAAAACCATTGCTAAAATAACACAGTTAAAACAAATATCCAGGCGCTGGTTTCGGCAGCTGAAGTTTTAATACCACCAAAGAAGTAATATGTAAAAAGGCAAATAAATAAATGTAAATCAAATTCATATATTCAAGCTAACGGTACATTAATAACGCCAGCAGTACCTACAGATGGTAATCACACACACAAAGTAAATATTAAAACCCAATCAAGTCAAACTAATTCGCCTTTGATGGCGTCGACACGGAACCTCATCGCAAACTGTATGAATGTCGGGAAACGCCCACTTGTTACGAAAATAGTTTCATAAACCTATTAATATATAGTTCACTTCTGGCTGAATGTGGGTGTATTCCTTTACCTCTAGTTTACTCTTTGGGGAATACAGGAGTGGTACGGTGCGTTTGCACCAGAGATGTGCGAGGAAATTGGCTTACTTAAACGGTATTAGTTTATAATAAAACTTAATAGTTAATGAATTAGAGTTATTCGTGCAGGACCTCCACCAGAGATGTGCGAGGTAGCTGAGTGGCGCGAGGATGTGTAGCAACGCTGTGAAACGGTGCGCAGGTGCGAGGAGGTGTATTACTGTTCATCAAATACAAAGATATTAAAAAAAATAGAAGAATCTAGTTGTGGACTCTTTTCAGATGCGATGCAAGCAGTATCTTGCTCACGTCCATCTCTCGCACACATCCCTCTCACCCATCCTTTGCTTGTTGTGTACGTACAGAAACCTCGCGCCGCTAAGCCGTTTTCACCAGAGATGCGAAGAGCAAGGCTAGTTAAATTTAGCAATTCTATTGGTTCTTAACAAATACATCCCTCGCTAAGCATCTTCGCACATTTCTGGTGGAAACGCACCATAATTTGTGGTAATGTATCTGATTGAGAAGCACATGAGTGAAGATTTTTTTCCGTCAAATATTTCTTTTTCCAACTAAGCAGGGTTCGGTCTCCAGTCTCACCGCATGCAGTCGAGTATCAGTATTTTACATGGAGTGTCTGAAGCGGTAGAAGATAATAATGCTAATAGTATAATGTGAGTGTTACCCTATCTGTCTGGTTCCAGTTTTCCACGCCTTACCGGCTGGACGGATTCGGATGAAACTTGGCACACTGGTAGGCCATGTCCTGGAATAGGCTTTAGAATACTTGTAACCCGGGAGTAGGTTCCCTTTGGATAATTTTCGAAATTCACGCGTGGAAGCCGCTGATAGAAGCTTGTAGGTTTATAATTATAACTAGCTTTTGCCCACGACTTCGTACGCGCATATCCTGTTTTTCCCGTTCCCGTGTAGCCCATAGTCTTCCTCATGAATATAATAAGGCTATCATAAAATATGTGTACAAAAAAATTTTTCCAAATCCGACTGGTAGTGCCAAAGATTGGCACGTTCAAACAAACAAACTATTCAGCTTTATTCATTATACTATAATATCTATAATAATATGTAATATCTTGGGACAACTCACACACGGTCATCCGATCCCAAACTAGGCAGAGCCTGTATATATTTCTAAATACATACATATTATAGACAAATTACACCCAGACACAGAAAAAAAGATCATGCTCATCACACAAAGATTTGTCCTGGGTGGGAATCGAACCCACAACCTCCGGTTTAACAGTCGGGGTCACTAACCACTCGACCAACAGGCCGGTTATACTATTCATGTTTGATTGCACAAGTATAGTTAGACTCTTCTCTTTTATAAACGTGCCCACTGCTGGGTCATAGACCTCTTCTATTTTCTGTTAAAGTGCGTCATAAGACCACCACACAGGCCTTATACGAGTTGGTGATGTATGTCGGAAATTGACATAAGTTTTGGTGGATTGGTTTAAATAAACCGATGGACGTTGAAAATTCCTAAAAAGGGTTGATCTTATTTAGCGCATATCTCATACTTTCTTTGTAACTTCCACAGCTAATGTCAAGGATTCTTGAAAGAGAGATAAAAGTAAGTTTAATTCCCTATTAGAGTGGCGACATCGTCAAAGGCTCGGCACATGCCTGTGTCGCTAGGATACTAATTAGGCAAGTTTAGACAGATATCGATCTTCAATACTTTGGGGACGCGCTCCGGTTACACGCCTACTTGTCTGGTATTACACTACGTTGTTGACACGATTGATAACACTCAGCATAAAGTAGGCGTGATTATTACAAGTGGGATTCATGTAACAGAACTGGTTTAATGTGGATTTTATATTAAAACACCATTGTCCCTTTAGAAGAGAGGGCAGTATTTTAACAAAAATGATTTGGTCAGCCAGTTATGTTACCATAAATATTTGGCACGTACTTTTAATTATATCAAGAAATATAGTGTACAGTGCGTTGTAATTTAGAATAGAATAGAATAGAAAACATTCCTTCGACACCAACATAATACAACAACAACAAACACATAGTTAAAGAAAAGACGTGACGTCACGTTTTGGTACACTTTTTCACCTAGAAGTGACATCATAGACACAGGCGCACCGCACTGGGTATCCGACGGGCCTATAAAAACCCATTTCACCAAGATATAGTTGCAGCGGCCCAGCTTGGGCATGCCACAGTTGCGGCGATAAGTCCCCCTCTTTGAATAGTGGCTGGAGAGGCGCACGGCATCCTCACCTTCCGCCTGATGCAGGTACTCACCGGACACGGCTGTTTCGGGAGATGCCTGTTTCGGATTCAGCGGAAGGACACGCCCGGGTGTCAGTACTATGAGGATCGCCCGGTGGAGGTCTGCCCTGCTTAGGCGGCACCGCCGTCACCTCGTCGAGACGATCGGCGGCGGCGACATCTCGCGTCCGGCCCCGTTTCAACCTATGGTCCGGAGTGAGGAGGCATGGGAAGTGGTCACCATCTGCGAAGCAGTAATGCTAGCGAAGGAGGAGGCGGGCTTAAAGTTCTTAAAATGACGAGTAAAAGTGTAATTCAACCTATTTACAAAATAAATATAATTATATGCAGCAGTCGTTTCAACTTCAGAAGTTAAATATTTGCGGATTAGTATGGTAATGAAAGTGCGCTCATTTGCAAGGAGTCCTGAGTGCAATGCGGTAATTAGGAGTCTGGTCTTAATGAGGCGTGAAGATGGGCTGTGTGTGCTTGTGTTTACTGATTGTGGTCTACTTGGCGACGGAAAAAATTAACGTAGGTGAGATTGAAGATAGAAATGGCACAAAGGTAACAAAGGTAGCTGCTCGTTTGTGGAATGCATTACCCATAGATGTGAGGCGTGCACAAACGCTACCAACGTTTAAAAAATTGGTGAAGGAGCATTACCTCTCACTATAATTTTTCTTTTCCTTTCCCATTTATATATTTGATATTTATTAGTATATTATTTAGTATTGCGTGTATTTTATATTATTATGTGTAATTTATATTGTTTATGATGTTTGTACACTGACCGCCCTAAATCTAACTTCTTTCGTTCAGTCCATCCAAAGGTTGTCTGTAAGAGATTGCCCTGTGCGATAAGACCGCCCATTGTACAATTGTTTTTTTTTAAACGTTTTTACTATGTTTGTAATGAGGTGTACAATAAAGTATATAATAAATAAATAAATAAACTGAGATCTATCTAGTGTATTTAAGTTCCCAGCCAGTTATTACAGTGACCCACCGCCGGACTAAAGCTTCTTCTTATAGAAAATACTGGCCAAGTACGAGTCGGACTCGCGCACAAAGGGTTCCGTACTATTATCTATAGAAACGCCAAAAAAAAATCACGTTTGTTGTATGAGAGCCCCCTTAAATATTTATTTTAGTCTTTTTTTAGTATTTGTTATTATAGCGGTAACAGAAATACATCATCTATGAAAATTTCAACTGTCTAACTATCACGGTTCATGATATACAGCCTGGTGACAGACGGACAGCGAAGTCTTAGTAATAGGTTCCCCTTTTACCCTTTGGGAACGGAACCCTAATACGTTTGCTGAAATACTCAGGAAGGGTTGACGATATTAGATTCATGTTAATATTTACAAGCCAAGATTTCCTCACGATGTTTCCTTCACCGATTACAGTTACGTCTTAAATGTACATGCACACAAAATGTTACATTGATACTTACACGGGTTCGAACCAAGATCTCGTACGTTAGAGGCGAGATGTTATCCACTAGGCCGTATTCTATCACATTCTATCACACAAGGTCAAAACTCAATAAAGCTAAGTCAAGCGAGGGAATCTGTCTAGTGAGTTGACTTACGAGTAAGCCAATTATATTGAAGCCCCAATAATGTTATTAACGGCTTATCTTATTAAAATAACACCTGTGGTTGTTTCTAGTTGTCATAGGACAATCGTATTACACTAAAATGGTATTAAATTCAATGGCCTGTAGCGGCATTAATACCGCTACATACAAACTACAAAAATAGATTTGCCGTCTCGCAAGTACTACATTGCGCTATCGGCGAGCGTGGGGTGGCTCGCCGTCCGATCAGAACCAGGCGCTCGGGTCCACGGCGCGTTGTGTTCTACGCGCGCCTCAAAGAGATGTCAGCATACAAGAAGGAGCCGGCTAGGGCCAGAGCCTGCCAGCGTTGGGGAATTTGTTTGAAAGAGTCACCGCAGCCTTGGAACTATAAGAGAAACACGGATGGGTTTTAGTCAGTAAGAGTCCGACACTGCCTTCTGCTCCGCCCAGAGTGGAAGGAGTCATACCTTGATGATTTCCCATACTTAAAAAAATAAAAAAAACCCAACAGCCTGACAACAACCATCGGGCAGTTCCGATTCACGTAACTCCAGTTTGGTCGCAAAGATAGACGCTTTTCAAGGATGCGTTATTTCCGTTGTCATGGCAACAGAGTCGCGGGGAGCTCCTTCCATCTAAGTTGAATTACAAACGCACAGTTTAATTAATACAAAAAAGTCTTCCTATTAAAATTAGTACCTGGATGGTTTTCTTTTGTTAAACGTTTTCTAAAAATGAAGCCTAGCTAGATCGATTTATCACCCCGACACCCCCTACATACTAAATTTCATGAAAATCGTTGGAGCCGTTTCCGAGATTCAGATTATATATGTATATACATTATGTAAATACAAGAATTGCTCGTTTTAAGGTATTATATTAGGATTAAATGTGGATGTCTGTATCTTTTGCTAGTGTACCATATTTTTAAATGTCTAGTATTATTTTGTTTGCCGGAATCTGTTAATTTGTACAATTTAAAACAAAGCTACAGGGACAACTGTAAAAAATAATTTCATGTTAAGTATAAAAATCAAACAATACCACATTTAAAGAGTAATATTACAGATATAGGTATACCATCAGTAACAGCGGTCCAAACACGAATTTTATTTTCATTCCAATCCTCGAACAAATAAATAGTAAATCAAGAAAGATAAGTGAAGACTGAACGCACGGGATCAACGGGAAAGATACAAGATAAATGGTATAACACTCTGAGTTTGTGTGAAAAGATATAAGTGAAGTGAAAAACAAGTCAAAAATACAATTAAATACAGAATAATTTTAAATTAAAAATAGAATACAGTGAAGTGAACTTATACATATTCAAAAGACATTAATAATTTCTTGCCATATCATTGCAACATATAAAAACAAAGAACGTCAATTTTTAATTTCAATTTAATAACAATAAAATACACAAAAGCAATTGTATTTTAGAAACACTTAGTTTAATTGAATAAAGCGAACAATGCAATATTAATTTCAGTTTTAATTACATTAGAAGTGAAAAATAAATTATTAATTTTTAATTGAACAAGACACGAACGCTGTAATGAAAATAAACTCAGACATGATTCTAAATGAGTGGTGCGTTTTATTGTGATAACGTTGGAAAGTGTACTCTGAGTCGTAGGCATAAGATACTATTTCCAATAATGAAGCATTTGTGACGTTGTTGCTTTCCTTAAAAGGTCATGTGTTCAAAACAGTTCCTGTAAATAAACTTTTGTTCCTGTGACTAGTGTTTTGTGTTGAAGGATTTTGTGTCGTAGTGTGAGGGTTGTAAAGTTCAAAATGAATGTACCGATGAAGGGAGGTCCCGCGCCCACAGTGGCCGTGGTGCCAGTGCCGGAGAGTGAGATGGATGCGCTGCTCCTCGGGAGGACCGCGGTGAGGACCTTTGATCAGTACGTCAGAAATGTATGTATTTTGATGTTATAACTATTTACTAATATTGGTTATAAAGGAGGTTGATTACTGTGACTGCTTAAGGTTGCATGATTCTTATGTAGATGTAGATCTGTCAGAGGTATGAAGGGGTACTCAAGAATATGAACCACGTTTTAACCGACTTCAAAAAAAGCAGAATGTTCTCAATTCGGTTGTATTTTTCTTTCTGTTTGTTATCTCATGACTCCATAATTTATAAACCGATTTCAGAAATTCTTTTTTCATTTAAGAGGATATACGTTTCGATTGGTCCCATAGAAATTTCTTCAAAATCCGTTTAGTGGTTTGGTTTTTAAATCAATAATAGCTGGAGGAAATAGAAAATATATCATCAAAGTACACGAAATTTAGTGTGTTTTGGTTTCCTGTGACTACCACCAAAAAGTGAAAAAGGTTGTATTTTTTTTTTTTTGTAAAAAAGTTTTTTCGTACATAGCTAACACTACAATCACGAAACAAATCCGCTATTTCCTCCAGTTTGTCGGAAACATAATGTAATAACAGCCAATTTTTTTTATAAAAATGCTTTTTTCAGTGTTGTCTCCATAGTTTGAGTTGTGAAATCATCGTCTTCCTGCCCTTATCCCATGTTACTTGGGGCGGTGCAACATATTTTTCTCTTCCTTTCTGTCCTGTCAACCGACACGCTATCACTGACTCCCCCTGAAATAAAGACAAATAATTAAAAATCATTCTGTATAGTGAAACAAATTGGAAAATTAAAATTGTCGTATATTAATAAGCAATGATAGCTGTTGACGTGCTACGAGATGCTACGCCGTAGCAGCGTAGCTCGCTCGTAGCAAGCAAAGTAAGAAATAAATGAACAAGTTTATTAAAGTCATAATTATAACGATTATATTACGAACTCAAATAAAAATAAAATGCTCTCGTAAAATAGTGATAAAATCGATGTATAACCATTTATAACTAAATCCTCACTAGTATTAGCAAAAGTGAGTTTGTTACCCTTACATGCCTAAATCACCGAACCAAATTTGATGAATTGAGGTACATAGATAGATGAGACCCTGGAGTAGGTATTAGGCTGCTTTGACGCGAGCGATGCCGCAGGCACAAGCTAACTGCTGATATAGCATAAACTAAATCCGATCTATCGTACGCAGACAAGTATATCTAATGATTCCTAATTGAAGAAACAATCAGAGGCAAAAACTATAAAATAATAACAAAAGTCTCTCTCACTCCTTCAGCCATTTTCTTCGCTGCCTAATTAAATTTTATTTCTCCCTAAATTAGCAGTAAAAAGTCCCGATTTCGTATCACATAACTTACTTAGATTTAAGCGCACAATAAATCAGTCGGAGCTAATAGCCGTCACAGGACTGAACGCTTCCGAATGCGCACGGATTTAGCCGATCCATGCCGATCGGAGTTTTATCCAGAGATAAGTGGATGTGTTGCTAATCTTTGTGTTGGGGAAAATAAGGGGAATTTCGACGAATATTTACGATGACTGTACTTTGGTTTTAGACGCCTACGATATGCTTGTTAGAATATTGTCTCTCATGCAATTTTTAACACAGGTGCCTTATAAAAAACAGACCACGAAACAGACTCGCACACAAAGATTACCGTACCGTAAACCGAACTCGCACGTTTTTTATTTATAAATTAAATTAAAAATTAAAATGGGTTCTTATTTTTTTTTAATTTAATTTTTATAATCTGTTAGTACAGCGGCCGTAGAAATCCACACGGGTTCATGAGATACAGCCTGCTGCAGATGAACGGACCGACAGCGGAGACTTAAAATTAGGATGTACCCTTAGAGCCAGAACCTGTCAGGGTTGCGGACTTTGTTCGAAAGAGTCACCGCGGCTCTGGAACGCAAAGGGCTTTAGAAGGAACACGGATGGGTTTTAGTCAGTAAGAGTCTGACACGCCCCTACGCTCCATCCAGAGCGGAAGAAGTCATTTGATGATTTCTAATCCTTAAAAAAAGGTGTACCCTTCAAAAATGGTTTTACTGTGTTTTTGCATATTTTTATTATTTGTGCATTATTTTTTTTTGTATTTCTCCTACGAACCTGGCTAGTAAGTTCCGTTGAGATTGGCCATCGTGACCGATATTCAGTCCGGAGGACTTATTACACTCCTAAGAGTATTCGTTCTTTTTCCCTAGGAGAGCACAAAAATCTATTTGATGTCTTTATAATGAAATCTTAGCGGTAAATGTCGCTTTAGAAAAATAACGATACAAAGTTTTATCTGCCTATTTCGAATCGTGGAAAAAAACTCTCCATGTTCGTCCACGAGTAAGAAAACCTTGATTATTACAAAGTACTTCATCCTGAACATCTGAGATGAAAGGAAAAGAAACAAACGCCGCCCGTTCAGCCTCCGAGAGGACATTCACCTCACAACTTTACTATACCAACGAAAATTGTAGGGAATAAAAACGTTTCAGCGTCGTTTTTGTAAAGTTTCGGGTTACCACGTGGTTTTATTTTCAAAAACTTAAGAAATATCAACTCTCTTTTTAATCGAGGAAGGTTGTGACATAGATATGTATATAATTCTCCCTATTTTTTAAGGATGGGAAATCATCAAATGACTTCTTCCGCTCTGGGTGGAGCGGAAGGGCGTGTCAGACTCTTACTGACTAAAACCCATCCGTGTTCCTTCTAAAGTCCTTTGCGTTCCAGGGCCGCGGTGACTCTTTCGAACAAATTCCGCAACCCTGGCAGGCTCTGACCCTAGCGGGCCCCGTCTCCTATGCTGACATCTCTTTGAGGCGCGCGTGGAACACAACGCGCCATCGACACGGGCCTGGTTGGGTGACCGGACAGCGAGCCACCCGCCGCTCGCCGTCCGCAGGCCCGCATATAATTCTGCCTATCGAGTCTAAGTCACTAAGATTTAAAACTCTGAAACTTTCTAATAATTTAAGCATAGTATAGGTACATGGATATAGTTGACCACATTTCAATGTCTGCAAAACCAGTATAACCTGGCCTCGTATTTTGTTATTTTGTTGAAACTGCGTATTACGTTAAGACAGGTCAAAGTCATAGTGTTAACATTGACGTACGGTCGACTGTATTAGAGATTTTGATAATAAATCACAGGCTGGAACGTTAAATAAAAACTACGTTTTTCTGTTTTATTTTTCAACGATTGATAAAAGGCTATGGTAGTGACATAAAATCGAATCCAACCATGTTTTATTTCGACATTTTTTGTGAAAGGATCACAAAGAACCAGCGTTCAATAACTGATATTTTTCAAAGGCTGAATACAAAAATCCGTATGCATTTGCATGCAGAAAAAACCTTTTGATATTTTTTTTTTTTTGACAAATTGCAGTAAAATGCCATAAAATTGTGAAAAAAAGATCAGATGTTCAGTATGTTTTGTCGACTTATAAATATAAATGTTTGTGCAATTTTCGTTTTCACGATTCCAGTGTTGGTCCCATAGTTCAAGTTGTTCATTGATGAATACAATGCCAAATGTCCTCTTTCACGTTTTGAAATGGTGGCATTCTGTAGTGTCTGCCTGCCTCCAAAGGAAAAGAGCTCAAGTGTGAGTAGTAAGTCTCACAAAATGTAGCTTATACGAATATTTTAATCTTGGTGCATACTATAAAATATTATGGAGTAAATATATATTTAAGCCTTTCTCTTGAGCTAAACTCTCGCCTCTGCGCGCTGTTTTACATTACAGAGTCTGATGTAAGGCGCTGAGCACTTTGTAATTTATGCTGGTAAAGACGTTGATTTACCTAGTTTACAGATTCTGCAGTCTCCTCATAAGGCCGGTGGTGCATTCGCTCGTATACAGTTAGAATAAAATGTCATACGACGGCCAACCTTTGAACATCACTGTCTATGAAATAAATTTCAAATAATTGTAATAAGTATCGTATATAAGTATCGAAAAGTTTTTAATTAATAATAATGACGCGTTTACATCCCTTACAAAATAGGATTGTTGGTTTAAAGTTTTCAAAGGTAGAAAATATCAGATCTGAAGTGACTACCCATAATGATTTTATCCGAATTCCTACCGGGTGAAATCACCTCCTAAGCGAGTGTTACCCACGAAACCCTTATACATGTTCACATTACGTACCTTTAGTAAATAGACCCGTTTGTGCTATCAATCAAAATATGGCTACAGGCTTAAGTGCTTTACACATTTTGGCGTTTGCGTATAAGAAGTTAAACAGTGCATTTGTTTATGTTTGAAGGTATTCAACATTTATGAGGCTTACAATTTGGCATTGTATTTTGTTTACAGTCGACTGTAATGCTGGGCAGCGTTTTGGCTCGGGTCATCGAAAACATTACGTTGTGAGCTTCATTTTACAAACTGAAAGCTGTCTTTAAGTTTGATCATTTGTTCAACATCAGAAGGGAGCTTTGCAATTAAACCGTTTACAGGCACTTTTGAATTTTCAGGGAATCGGTCAGTCATATGACTGGCCTGTTGGTCGAGTGGTTAGTGACCCTGACTGCTAAACCGGAGGTCGTGGGTTCGATTCCCACTCAGGACAAATCTTTGTGTGATGAGCATGATCATTTGTTCTGTATCTGGGTGTAATTTGTCATTGTATGTATTTAAAAATATATAAGTATGTTTATCAGTTGTCTGGTTGCCATAGCACAGGCTCTGCCTAGTTTGGGATCAGATGACCGTGTGTGAGTAGTCCCAAGATATTATTATATTATTATAAATATAGATAAAGACTCCGATGATTACTAAAGATAACAATCATAATTTTACCAGCCTTTCGTTTAGCAGCACAAAACACACTACCCATTTTTTCAAAATAAACCCGCCAGCTGGCCGCTACCGGCAACAATACACCTCACACAGCCCGCGCAAATGGTCGTATCTGCACATTCCGCACATTTGCGACTGTCGCGCAGAGCGGCGGAACTGTTTATCATGACAATGAACGAGGCACCACTACTGTATCATACAGCCTACATAGGTAGGTACTTTGCCTGATATCGAAGCGTAATAAATGCACAATGAATATCGATAATCGATACTTGGGACGTAGGGACCGTTGTTCAGGGAGAATTTAAATATGCATGTTTTTATGTAAATTGGATCGGATATGCACGCGGTCCCTGTTAGCATGGCTAAAATGCGTGTTAAAACAAAAAAATAACATATAAAATGGTAACGACCATCTTCCATTTTCTTTTTGTAGACCCAACTCTGGTTTGAGGTTTACGAGTACCTACGATGAATCGAGGAGAACCCCACAAGATACCTGTTACGTGTCTTTCATAACCTAGTTATTAAGTAAAGGTATCACCGTCCTCTTGAGCATAGCTGGTTGTCAGAGTTTTGTGTTTCTAACTACCTAAACAACGAAGATCTACAACAAAACAAGAAAGTTCTATAAAATTCTGCTTGGACCAACATCTTAGTGTGCTTTCCGAGGCACGGAGGAATCTCAGTATTTAATGGTTGGTCAACTATTCATGAAATGTCTTTGACAATCGTTCCATAACCTGGAAACATTAGGCATTATAAATATTGAATATCTTCAAATAAATAACCTCTAGAACACTGTTCTCACTAAATATTCAGCAATTGTTTGCACCTGGTAAGTGCTTCGAGTAATTTGGTAGACCAAATTACTCGAAGCACTTATCTCTAATATTAAAACTTATATTTATATTTTTTTTGCGACAGGAAGCTGTTACATTAAATTATAAGAAATTTAGCAATATCGTCGTTTAATAAATGTTATTAGAGATTTCTTCATTTATTTTGGTGAAGTTTTCTGGGTTCGCTATATATAATACAACACTTAAGTTTATTTAGGCTTCGCTCCTGACGTCTATACCTCTTAAATCGTGCATTTTTAGGACACATTTGGCCTACTACACTCAAAACTTTGCGTGATCGGATGAGTAATTTCAGAGATTACTTTTTACAAACATTCAAACAAACTTAACATATTAATTATATTTAAAATATCTGAATTCAATTTCTATAAAAAATATCTTGTTGTTGATCTGTTGGTTCATGATATCTTGACGGCGCTTTTGTATTCTGATGTTGTTAATTAATAATTACTGTTGTTAGTTGT